>OX155903.1:16882684-17052684 GCA_944588485.1 Phosphuga atrata
AAACTGAATCATAAACTAAAGGTGTAGTTTTTTTTTATCATAGAAGACAGAAGCCACAAAACGACAGTATCTAATGAATCTACAAAAATTTTAATGATAATAAAATAATCTTAATCATAAATACAAAATTTTAATGAACTTACTTTATTGCAAAATAGATAACTTTGCTTCCAGATTTAACAATGTTTTATCCTTCGGTCTTCGGGTACTTTTTAGCAAATAAATGATACAACCATTTTACAGTCAATAAAGTTGCTTTATCCGGAAAAAGTTTCTCAGTCTTTTTGAAGCTCACAAACAAAAAATGATCTCTCAATTAGGTAATATGAAAAAATATCAGATTTCAATATGAAAACGAAGTGAAACTTGGAAAATATTATAATTAATTACCAATTGATATCCTAGAGCAGGGGTCTCCAAACTACGGCCCGAGGGCCACATCCGGCCCGCGGACAGATTTCGTCCGTCCCGCGGAGAGCTAGCATACTTGAAAACTCCTTTTAGAGAACATATTTTTTATAGCAAATTAAATTTAGTTTACTGAAGTATTCTAATTTTATGTTGAATAATTATTAATATCACATCTACATTGATATGGTCATGGGCTAACTACTCATAACATTGTTGTAGGCTTATTGTTATTGTGATAAGTTGGATAAAGAAACACAGAATTGTGGTGAGTAAAGACATGTATAATATGCAGAAAATTTAACTTCAGTATATAATAACTAACAAATTATTGAAATGAATCCAACTAACATTTTATACATTTTAAATAAAAACATAACTTATAACAAGCATAATGACATATGAAATACTAATGAGATTTTCCACTGACAATAGTTTGTAGTTGTGGACTAATTTTACTTGTACCAATTATTAAAAGAGATTTAAGATGCTCATCAGTTAATTTAGATCTGTAAACATTTTTTGTGTACTTCATTTTGGAGAAGGTCTTCTCACACAAATAAGTAGTACCAACAACAGAAAACAGCCCACGAGCAAATTTATGCAAATTATCAAATTGTGTCAGTGCAAGACTTATAAAATTCCAACAAAGATGAGTTTTGATATTTGTTCTTAATTATATCACTGCACTGTAGATCAATCATTTCCATTTGAAGTTCCGGGGCTAGGGTTTCAATGTCAGTATCAAAAGGATTCTGAAAAATCTTAATTTGATTCGCAATGGCATCAAAGTCCGAGAAACGAGTATCAAAATTTATATTCAAAGCACTCAAAGTTTCGATTGCAAAATCGATACGAAACTTAGTCTCAGTAGTGTGGCTGAATATTTCACATGTTTTAAAATGTGAAAAACATTTACTTCGTAGTTGTGATTGAAACAGTATCAATTTCTTCCGGAATGATTTGATATTAGTGTATAAATCAGGAAGATGCTGGTTTTCTCCTTGCAATCTCAAATTCAGTTCGTTCACATGTTTTGTCAAATCAACATAGAATGCTAACTTCCACAGCCATGCGTTGTTTTGTAATTCAGTAAGAGGGCGATGCTTTTCATTCAAAAAAATTTCGATCACTGCTTGAACTTCAAAAAAGCGCTGAAGGACTTTCCCACAACTAAGCCAACGTACGGCAGTATGATAATGTAAGTCATTTTCTCCAATCTCTTCAATAAATTGTCGGAATTGTCGGTGATTCAGCCCAAAAGATCTGATAAAATTAACAGTTGATATGACTGGTTTCAGAACTTCAGACATATCCAAACATTTTCCGCACAAAGACTGTTGATGAATGATACAATGTAAGACTAATGGTTTTGAACCACCGTCATTTTCTACAGCCTTTGACACAAGAGCGACCACTCCTTTATCTTTCCCACTCATGTTTTTGCCTCCATCAGTTGTAATACATTTCAAGTTTTTCCATCGAAGGTTCTTTTGATTAATGGCCATTTCAACTCCAGTAGTTGTGCCATGAATAATATACATATCAAGAAGTTCTTCATGCACTTCATAGCTTTTATCTACTCCTCGAATATAAATCAACACCAGAGCAGTATCTGACACATCCGTTGACTCATCCAAGGCCAAAGAAAACCACTCAACATGTCCATTTTTGTCGAACAGTTGAGAGGATATATTTTCAGCGATGTTTTCTACCCTTCGAGCCACAGTGTTTGCTGAATGACTGACAGTTTTTAATAAATTTACCTTTTCAGGGCACATTTCTTCGGCTACTGCAATTATGCATTCTTTGATCATTTCTCCATCGGTGAATGGTTTTCCACGTTTTACAATTTCAAGAGCCACACGAAAGCTGGCACGAGTTGCAGCCTCTTGTTCAGTTTTGAGTTTTGTAAATCAAGATTGCTGCGATTTCAATCCGCGCTTCATAGCTTCGAATTTTTCTGTCCGCAAACTTCCTGTATATTTTGAGTAATTTTGATGTTATATTCCTTGAGAACGGCTATGCTTTCATTTCTATGACACTGTTGTGAAATAAAATAGTGCGTACCTCCTTAAAACGTGTTTGTGCGTGTTTAAGTTTAAGACATCTTTGTAACAGTATTTTGATTTGAATTGTTGCTTTTGTGTGTGATTTAGTAGTATGGAAAAGAAGCGAAAAATTGATAGTGAATGCAGAAAATTCAAAGATCAGTGGAACATTCAGTATTTCGTAATTGAGTCCAGTAACAAGGCGCTATGTTTGATTTGCAATTAAAGCATAGCCGTTCTCAAGGAATATAACATCAAAATTACTCAAAATATACAGGAAGTTTGCGGACAGAAAAATTCGAAGCTATGAAGCGCGGATTGAATTTGCAGCAATCTTGATTTACAAAACTCAAAACTAAACAAGAGGCTGCAACTCGTGCCAGCTTTCGTGTGGCTCTTGAAATTGCAAAACGTGGAAAACCATTCACCGATGGAGAAATGATCAAAGAATGCATAATTGCAGTAGCCGAAGAAATGTGCCCTGAAAAGGTAAATTTATTAAAAACTGTCAGTCATTCAGCAAACACTGTGGCTCGAAGGGTAGAAAACATCGCTGAAAATATATCCTCTCAACTGTTCGACAAAAATGGACATGTTGAGTGGTTTTCTTTGGCCTTGGATGAGTCAACGGATGTGTCAGATACTGCTCAGGTGTTGATTTATATTTGAGGAGTAGATAAAAGCTATGAAGTGCATGAAGAACTTCTTGATATGTATAGTATTCATGGCACAACTACTGGAGTTGAAATGTCCATTAATCAAAAGAACATTCGATGGAAAAACTTGAAATGTATTACAACTGATGGAGGCAAAAACATGAGTGGGAAAGATAAAGGAGTGGTCGCTCTTGTGTCAAAGGCTGTAGAAAATGACGGTGGTTCAAAACCATTAGTCTTACATTGTATCATTCATCAACAGTCTTTGTGCGGAAAATGTTTGGATATGTCTGAAGTTCTGAAACCAGTCATATCAACTGTTAATTTTATCAGATCTTTTGGGCTGAATCACCGACAATTCCGAGAATTTATTGAAGAGATTGGAGAAAATGACTTACCTTATCATACTGCCGTACGTTGGCTTAGTTGTGGGAAAGTCCTTCAGCGCTTTTTTGAACTTCGAGCAGTGATCGAAATTTTTTTGAATGAAAAGCATCGCCCTCTTACTGAATTACAAAACAACGCATGGCTGTGGAAGTTAGCATTCTATGTTGATTTGACAAAACATGTGAACGAACTGAATTTGAGATTGCAAGGAGAAAACCAGCATATTCCTGATTTATACACTAATATCAAATCATTCCGGAAGAAATTGATACTGTTTCAATCACAACTACGAAGTAAATGTTTTTCACATTTTAAAACATGTGAAATATTCAGCCACACTACTGAGACTGAGTTTCCTATCGATTTTGCAATCGAAACTTTGAGTGCTTTGAAAATAAATTTTGATACTCGTTTCTCGGACTTTGATGCCATTGCGAATCAAATTAAGATTTTTCAGAATCCTTTTGATACTGACATTGAAACCCTAGCCCCGGAACTTCAAATGGAAATGGATTGGAATTATTATTTAATTCGCCAATATTTTCAATATTACCAAGACTACTATGGTTATCTTTGGCTAACAGTAATGAGGATTGACTCGATGAAGAAACTGCACTACTAGTTGAAGGAAGAGACGATTGACAATCATCAATGTGATAGTTTATAGATAATTGTACATAGGCAAACTTTCATCCTAGAAAAAAAATATCCATATATATATATATATATATATATATATATATATTTATATATATATATATATTTATATATATATATATATATATGTATATATATATATATATATATATATATTAAATTCATCCAAATAATATTTCTATTTTAATACCTCTGGTGTTGTTCGGATGGATGATTCTCCGGAGACTTTTGATACATTTGAACCATCGGCCGTTAAATCAGGTATTCTCGATTGATCAGAATATGTTAAGCTACTTGTTGAATTTGAATTTTGAGACTAGAAAAATCAATTATTTTCGTTATGTAACTTAATTCAATAAAAATTCAATAAAAACGAATTATTTAATGAATAATAAATTTTTACATGATAATGTAAAAATTACATGATAATAATAACATGAATTTAAAATGAATCACTACAATTTATGTATGAAATTATTGTAAAAAGAAAACACATGCAAGAAAATAAAAACAAATTACATACTTTGAGATTCAAATAAGAATAATCTGGATTGTTACTGTTAATAATATTATACGTTCCAGAAATTAATGTTTTTGTTGGATCCTTTAAGTTATAACAATGATTACTATGGAAATTTAAGTCTATGCATCACCAAATTAGTAAAAGGATACTAATTATAAGCGAGAAACACAGAAAGAGCCTTCAATCAAAAAGAAATAATTGATTAAAATTAATAAAAAACCTTATCATAATTCATTATTGAATTTAACTATTATTATGATAATAATAATGTTATTCTTTGAATATCACAAATTAATAATAAATTTCAAATAATGGTTAGTTTACACTTTAATTATTGAAAGCATTAATATACAATTTTATATTAGTACTTAGCAAAATTGTAACTAAGATGGATGGACTTTTACAATATTATTATTCACTTATAAAATTATTTTATTTAATTTTCTTATCCTGAAAACGACGCATTTATGCCACAGCCGAACTGAAAATGAGTTCAAAAACGCTTCCAATTTTAAAACAGGATATATATATATATATATATATATATATATATATATATATATATATATATATATATATATATATATATCCTGTACCTTTCGAAAGTGTGTAAACAAAACGAAGCCGACATCATCTCTATTAAATTTTTTTTAAATGAGTTTCTTAAATGAGATAGTAATATTTCGGCGTTCATTTCTCACAGTCAACTAGTAATAGCCCAATCTGTAATTTTTAGTTTGAAAATAAATTAGAAATATTATATTATGAGGTAAAAAATACATCACGACAAAATCGTAATTTTTAGAGTTTGGACTAATAATTAATACGTATTATATGATGAGAAGTTCCCAAATAATATGTCAAAAATATTTTAATTTTTCATTTAACTAAAAGTATTTTTTCAAACTGTAAAACTCACACCTTGGGATTGTAAGATTTTTATTAGTAAATAAGTTTTAAAAATTACTGTATAAACTGCAATCTCTACAAATTTGTATTCGTAAGGACCCACGTTACAATTGAAACTCATTTATACGGTGTACTTTTTTCCGTGTAGGAAATATTTAATAAACGAAATAATAGACGATATGGTTAAAATAAGATTCTGCAATTTGAAATGTGCCGCCAAAAAATACCCAATTGTTTTTGGTTGGTGATGTACATCCCAAAAGTAAGTTGAAAAATCAATAAATGTAAAGAACATTGTGTGTGCGCCTTGTTATTGTTCATGAAACTTTTAAACAAAAATTATCCTTTCTTATAAGACGAAAGTGTTCGTTCAATAAAACAAGTTCAATTCTAACAGGTTATTGGCCCAGGTTGCGGTCGCGCATAAGGATTGAAAGGATAAAGAAAGATACGTTATAAAAGAGAGGTTAAGTACCTCGTGGAGTCATTCGCTGAAAAAAAAGAGCTTCAAAATAAATGAAAGCAACGTAAGTAATTTAATTCAAGTTGCTTAATTTAACGGTCAAAATTTCCACCAGATTCCAGTATGCGAAATCGTCAATTATAACTATGCCGTTTCAAATCACTTCAAATTAAAGGATATTACTCCAGTAACATCGGGCCCCTGATGAATTTCCACCAATGGAAGTTTCAAATGAAGTGTGCACTGAAAGCAAAAGATGTCGATACCATTGCTACAGGACAGACACCAAAACCCGCTCCAGATGCGATTAATGCTACAGACACTGAAAATGGAATACACAAGATGCAGTGGCAATGTGTATCCTAACTTCACCTCTGGAACTGTCGCAGATCTCGTTAATTGAAAATTGTGAAACTTCCAAGGATATTTTGGACAAACTAAACTCGGTTTATGAACAAAAAACCGAGACGAATAAGATGCTTGTGCATGAACGCTTTTACTAGTACAAAATGGACTCAATGGCGCAACACGTCTCTAAAAATGAGTCACTTGCAAGACAGATCAAAGAATCTAGAGACTCAATCAGTGATACTGCAGTGATAACGAAAGTTTTAAGTACACTGTTCTCAAAATATTGGCCAATTTCGACAAGCATGGCTATCACTAGAAGAAAGTAAGCAAACACTGTCAAACTTAACTGCAAGACTCATTGATGAAAAGGCTAATCTTAACAGTAATGCTGTAATAGAAACTGCATTAATGGCTACAAGCTCAAATGTTCAAAGGAAGAAGTCACTTAATTTTGAAGGAAAGTGTTACAACTGTAATAAAAAGGGACACATGTCAAGGGAATGTCGAGCTCCCAAAAGAAGTATAAACTGGACAACTAAAAAAGTAGAAAACTCAAAAAGAGATGGTAATGTATTCAACTCTGAGGTTAGCATTGATGTTCAAGATTTAGTTGCAAATTTAGAAGCAAATTGGTTAATGGACAGTGGTGCCACATACCACATGTACAGTAGTAGAGAAGGCTTTCTAGCGTATAAAGAAATTAGTGATATAAATGTAAAACTATGAACATCTCCCCGTGAAAGGGATTGGAAATTTATTTATTTAACAATGGATTGATGGTCAATGGTATGATGGTGAAATGCACAATGTATATCATGTACCTGGTTTACGAAGGAATCTACTCTCTGAAGGTATCTTTACCAAAAGAGGCTTCAAAATAATAAAGGACAACACAAAAGCAGAAGTCTACGCAGGAAATGAATGTGTGGCCATAGCGGTAAGAGAAAATAACAATTCGTATAGAATGCTGATTCGTGTAAAAAGCAATGATCACATTGAAGCCAATTTGGCTAGTGCATCGGTTAAAAAATGGCATGAAAGACTTGGTCATACTAACGTTAATGCTTTGAAAGAAATTGTCTCGAAGGATCTAGCAGATGATGTAAGAATAACAAATTTTGACTGAATTTTGAGTTCTTTTGTGAAAGTTGTGTTTATGCTACGCAGCATAAACTGAAATTTGCACCTATAAATAGAAGATTGACAAAACCTGGTGAACTAATCTCAAGTGACGTATGTAGACCAATGAATCAACTATCTGTTGGTGGTGCTCGATTCAATGTGCTATTCAAAGACGATAGTACGGGATACAGAGAAGTAAAGTTTTTAAAACACAAAAGTGACGTCTACTTGTGTTTCAAACCTTCAAAAAAACATGTAAAACGAAGTTTGGGTACAAAGTACAAAGGGTGCGTGTAGATAATGGAACTGAGTATATTAATAATAATGTGAGACAGCTGTTTAATAGCTTAGGAATAGTGCTAGAAACGACAGGAGCTTATACACCACAACAAAATGGAAGGAGTGAACGAGGCAATCGCAATATTGTCGAAAGTGCACGTGCAATGCTGTACTCAAAGGACTTACCTAAGTGTCAGAGCATGGGCAGAGGCAATGAACACTACAGTATATGTATTAAACAGAACTCCTACAAGCCAAGTGAAAGATTCCACTCCACATGAAAAATGAACCGGCAAGAAACCAACACTCAATCACATCAAAGTTTTTGGATCAGAAGCGTTTTTACAAGTTCCAGAGAGTCTACATCGAAAGTTGGATAAGAAAAGTGAAAAACTAATCCTGATAGGATACGATGGCAACTCGACAAACTATCGACTTTAGGATCCCAATACTCAGCGGGTTAAAGTTTCTAGAAATGTAATATGCGGTAATATTCAATGAAGAAAACTTTCTCATTTCTCATTGTCAATTCAAGCTCCTGAAGGAGATCTACCTGAAATTGAAGCGGAAAATCTGGTTGGTTCAAAAGATATTTTCAATAATAAGGGACCCATGGTTTTGAATGAAAATTTAAAAAAATTACGCAATAGTTATGTTTGCAGTTCCTGATAGAGCTCCTAGAGTTCTATCGAAAATCCATATAACATTTTTCTGCAGTTAAAAGTTAAAAATTGAAAAGATATACAAAAATTAAACTTCACCGATACGGCGAAGTGAAGAAAAAAAAAATCGCGCAATAGTTGTGTTTGCATTTCCCGGTAGAACTCTTAGAATTGATTTTTGTAACGTTTTTCTGTGAAGTCAAATATTGAAAAGTTAATCGAAAAAAAGTTCACTAATGAAGTTTGAGTTCAGCAAAGTGCAAAAAAAGTGGCGCAACAGTTATGTTCCTATGTGAATTCGTTGGTTTACTGTAAAAATATGCACATTTTCTAAATAAAATTTACTAACTAAAAGTATTTACAAGCTCGGCGCGTGGATTTTCGTGCGGCCGACAAAGGAGAAAGCGATCTATTTGCCGACAAAGCAGAAACATTCAAAACACCGCTCGGTCGCCCCGATTTTTTCTTTTTCCCTTCGTCACATCGGTGAAGTTTAATTTTTCGCATATCTAACAGAACTATTGCGCGAAATTTTGCACAAAGTACTCTAGAACTATTTGATATCTACCAGGAACTCCGATGTAATATTATATTTTTGCAAATTCGGTAGCTAACTTCATAGAACTATATATTACTATTAAATGTTAAAATTTTATTATTAATATTATACTACTTAATTTTAAACCAATTTCTTCACTTTATTTCAAATGGCATCGGCTTTTTTCAATTATGAGGAGTTTAGAGTCGTGTAAAGTTGGCCCCCGAATTTTTGAAAAATTAAATTTTTTTTAGAGTTCTGGCAAGATTTCAAATAGTTCTAGAGTTCTTGCTTGAAAATTGCAATAGTTTTCGGGCAGAAATCGAGAAAAACAATTTGGGGGCCAACTTCACGCAGCCCCCTCTTTTTCAGGAATAACAGTTCTGATGTGATATTCCAGTTCTTTATATAGAGTTCTAGAGATCTCAATCGATAATGCATATAGTTCTACTTTTTTTTTCAAAATTTTGTAATTTTTGAAAAATTAAAAAAAAATCTGATAACGGTTTCCGATTGTACTAAGCCAGATAAACAAAAAATGCTTATTAGACATTTTTGTAAAATCAATATTTATAAATTTATAAAAAAACTTTAGACGAAGATAAAAAAAATACAAGAGTTCTGATAAGAGTTCTTAGTAACCCCTCAAAAAAAAAAAATCCGTGAGTTCTGTTAAGAGTTCTGGGTAGCCCCTCGAGAGTTCTGAACAAATTCTTTGATTATTACCACGTCCGACCAATATTAAAGATGTTATAAAGAATAAAAGCGGCGCTAAGTTTTTTTTTTAAATTAACAAAATGAAAAAAAAAATCCATGAGTTTTAATAAAAGTTCTGAGTAGCCTCCGGAGAGTTTTGAACAAATATCCAATACAATTTCTTTGTCAAACCAATATTAAAGAAGTTATAAGCAAAAACGAGGCGCTAAATTTTTGAAAATTACAGAATTCGAAAATACATTTTATTCTATAAGTTCTGTTAGGAGTTCTGGGTAGCCCCTAGAGAGTTCTGAACAAATCTCTTATAATTTTCATGTCCGATCAATATTAAAGAAGTTATAAGCAAAAACGAGACGAAATTTTTTTTTAAATTACAGAATTTAAAAAAAATATGGTTTTTCATGAGTTTTGATATGAGTTCTGTGTAGCCCCCGGAGAGTTCTAAACAAACAACCAATACAATTTCTTTGTCAAACCAATATTAAAGAAGTTATAAGCAAAAACGAGGCGCTAAATGATGCAAAACATAATCAGCACTCAGTAAACAAATCTTTTTTATTTTTAAGTTTTATTGAACCATACATACTTATATTAATTAGCATACCCTACAAAAATTTAGCGCCCCGATTCTGCTTATAACTTCTTTAATAATGGTTGAACAAAGACATTAAATGGGTTATTTGTTCAGAACTCTCTAGGGGCTACTCATAAATCCTATCAGAAGTCATGAAAAAGAAATATTTTTTTTAATTCTTTAATGCTCAAAAAACTTTTTTTTAGCCGAATTTTTGGCTTATAACTTCTTTAATATTGGTCGGACATGAAAATTATTACAGGGGTTTGTTCAGAACTCTAGAGGGGCTACCCAGAACTCTTAACAGTACTCATGGAAAAATTTTTTTTTTTGAATTTTCAAAAAAATTTCAAAAAATTAGCGCCTCGTTTTTGCTTATAAACTTCTTTAATATTGGTTTGAGAAAGAAATTGTATAAATTATTTGTTCAGAAGTCTCCGGGGGCTACTCAGAACTCATATCAAAACTCATAATTTTTTTTTTTTTTTTTGAATTCTGTAACTTTTCAAAAATTTTGCGCCTCGTTTTTTCTTATAACTCCTTTAATATTGGTCAGACATGGAAATAAAAGAGATTTGTTCAGAACTCTCGATTGGCTACCCAGAACTCTTAACAGAACTCACGGAAAATATATTTTTTTTAATTATGTAATTTTCAAAAATTTAGCGCCTCGTTTTTGCTTATAACTTCTTTAATATTGGTTTAACAAAGAAATTTTATTGGTTATTTGTTTAGAACTTTCCGGGGGCTACTCAGAATTGTTATCAGAACTCTTGTATTTTTTTTTTTTTTTAAATTAAATTTTGTAATTTTTGAAAAATAAAAAAAAATCTAATAACGGTTTTCGATTGTACTAAGGCAGATAAACAAAAAAAATGCTTATTAGAGAGAGTTCTAAACAAATAACCAATACAATTTCTTTGTCAAACCAATATTAAAGAAGTTATAAGCAAAAACGAGAGTCGTGTGAAGTTGGCTCCCAAATTATTGAAAAATTAAATTTTTTTTAGAGTTCTGGCAAGATTTCGAATAGTTCTAGAGTTCTTGCTTGAAAATTGCAATAGTTCCGGGGAATTTCGGGCAGAAATCGAGAAAAACAATTTGGGGGCCAACTTCACGCAGCCCCCTCTTTTTCAGGAAAAAGTGTTCTGATGTAATATTCCAGTTATTTATATGGAGTTCTAGAGTTCTCAATCAATAATGCATGTAGTTCTACATTTTATTTTTTTCAAAATTTAGTAATTTTTGAAAAATTAAAAAAAAATCTAACAGATTCCGATTGTTCTAAGGCAGATAAACAAAAAATGGTTATTAGACATTTTTCTAAAATCAATATTTAAATTTATTTATAAAAAACTTTCGACGAAGATAAAAAAAAAAAAATACAAGAGTTCTGATAACAGTTCTGAGTAGCCCCCGAAGAGTTCTAAACAAATAACCAATATACTTTCTTTGTCAAACCAATATTAAAGAAGTTATAAGCAAAAACGAGGCGCTAAATTTTTAAAAATTACAGAATTCCAAAAAAAATAATTTTCCGTGAGTTCTGTTAAGAGTTCTGGGTAGCCCCTCGAGAGTTCTGAACAAATCTCTTCTATAATTTCCATGTCCGACCAATATTAAAGAAGTTATAAACAAAATATGCGGCTCTAAATTTTTTGAACATTAAAAAATTGAAAAAAAAAAAATTTCCTCTTTTATAATCTCCATGTCCGACCAATATTAAAGAAGTTATAAGCAAAACGAGGAGCAAATTTTTTGAAAATTACAGAATTCGAATTTTTTTTTTTACATGAGTTCTGTTCAGAGTTCTGGGTAGCCCCTCGAGAGTTCTGAACAAATCTCTTTTATAATTACCATGTCCGACTAATATCAAAGAAGTTATAAGCAAAAACGAGACGCAAAATTTTTGAAAATCAAGGTCAGGTGGGGTAAGACCGTGTCAAAATATTATAATTAAAATACAAATTTAAAATACAAATTTGACTTTACTTGCGAATAGCAAACCTTTTGGTTCAACTTTTTCTTAATACATTTTTTCCTCGCATCCTTACAATGACTGACCCTCGAAAATCCTTTTGAATTAAATCATAGACCCTATTTAAGTCATGAAAAAAAAATCAAATTAGATGTGAGTGACGTCACGGACTTACCCCACCATACGGGGTAAGTCCGTGTCGCGATGGGGTAACACCGTGGTGACATAAAACAACTAACAAAGAGGTAAAAAACATGTTTTAATTAAACAACACAGTATAAAAATTGAAGTCTAAAAAATTTAAGTCTAAAGTTCAAAACAGTCTACTTCTTCCTCAAATTTATAGGTCACTCTTTCCCCTAGCAAAATCATTTTTGGTGGCGGAAGAATTTTTAAAATTGATTTTGGATCGACTACGCTAACATCACTTTCAACTGTTTTGAAAATAGTTTTAGAGTTGTCAATTGAGCGCATCCCCATAACACCGAGTTCATCTGTCTTTACATCCTGAACTATGAACACATATCTGAAGTTCCTGGCGTTCCTGTTGCCCCCCTTAAAACTAGCCATGATGAAATCGCCAACGGAAACTGACAATGCGCTCATATTGTTCATTTCATTTGAAACGTGGTCATCTTCAAGGTCCTCCATTTCTGCGATAGCGTCCTGAAGCAAAGCTTCGATACCATCCAAGTCCCCATCAGATTCTCGTTCACTCCAAGAGCATTTTGAGTCACTGTCACTAGAGCTGTCTATGATTTGTTTTCTTTTATTGTTTTGTTTTACCTGGTTGTTTTTTTTAAACTTCAGTCTTTTATTTGCGCCTGATGTTGAGGGGCCTTTTTTGGTGTCAGCTTCCTTTAACCTGGTTATAACTTCTTCAGTTGTTATGACTTCACCTCCGGGACATAATTTTTTTCTTGGTGGTTTGTTAGTTGAAGGTTAGTCTTTTCACTTTGTCTAACAAAATTTCTTCAAATGAACGAGACGCAGGTGAACTGTCAGAACTAGATGTTGAGGCAACCTCGGTTTTAGCTCTATCGTGGGTTACGGGCACTTCAGGGGCAAATTGATGTTTCCAGCGCTTTAAAGAAACCGGATCAAATGCACTGTCTGGAATACCAGTTTTGTTGAGTGGGAAAATACCACACTTTCTGAAGCCATTTATGAGAATTTGTGGTTGCATTTCCTTCCAATCTTGATTGAAAAATCGTACTTAGACAGCCTCTCTCCTAAGTTTTTACGCTGCCATGCAACTAGCTTTTCATCCCATTTTCTTTTTAACGAAGCAAACGTGCTGACATCCAAGGGTTGTAATGCGTGGCTCGAATGAGCTGGTAACAATAAAATCACAATTTCGTTATGAATAGCGCACTCAACGAGATCTAATGAAACATGACTTGATTGCCCATCGTAGATAAGAAGAGCGGGTCTCTGTCCTTCAGTAGCTGGTAGAAATGTTTTTTTAAAGAACTCAAAAAACGTACGACTCTCCATCCACCCGTTCGATGTCGCAGCGAAACGAAGTCCCCGGATACAAGAGATCCTTATGGGGTACCCACTGGTGCCACATATGTCCCTTAAAAATGATTTGTGGAGGAGCTTTTCCACCAGCCGCGTTACATGCAAAACACACCGTGATATTTTCCTTGCCACTTCCACTTATTTGCCTGGTTGCCTGAGTACCTTTCAATCTGACAACTTTGGTTTTGTAGGGATCCGTACAGAAACTAGTTTCATCGAGGTTCCATATTCGATGAGGCTTATCCCTCAAATCCATTTCATTTACAACTTCTTCTAATTTATTGAAAAACGGATAAATTATAAATGGGTCAATGCTTTTTTTTCTGCTCGATTCAACCTTCTGTGGTTTTTTTTATAGACAAGTTGTGTCGTTGCTTGAACCCCAAAAACCAATCTTCACCCAGGTAATTGTCTTTAAATCTTGTTTTTATTTCGTTGCTGGTTACGTAGTCGAAAACTGTATCCAACACTTTTACACGAGAAAGGCCAAAACCCCACTTTTCCATAGTTTTCAGTCCCTCAACCAATCTTCTCTCGATGGGAATATCAGTTCCTCTCCCTAGGGAACTACTTTTGTTCCCAGTCTTTCCCTTCACCCGGTTAGAAATCGTGGACGGAGGAACGTTGTAAGTAGTGCTGGCTTGTTTTATGGTCAAATTATTGTTCTTCACACTTTCCATTGCTAATTCCAAGTCTTCCTTGGAATATCCAGCACGCTGGGTTTTCCTGACGTAGTGTCTAGGTATATTGGCACGACCTATAAGGAAAAAATATTCTTTAACGATGGCCTATAAGCTTCATAAACTCAAAACGGTCTTACCCCATCTTAGAAAATATCATTGGGTAAGACAGTTTTCTTATTTAAAAATAAATAAAAGCTTTCAAAGGCAATTATTTACATTCTCTAGGCTGATAAACATAATACAAAATAAAACTTACCAGTTTTTAAGTATCTTGTATCAAAAGAATCCAGAAACTAAAAATTTAAGGTCCACTCACAAAAAATTGGAACACAAAAAAAGACCGTCTCATAAAGATTCACTGTGTCTTCCCTCCAATTGTGTTAATCAGCTGGTTCTCCCGCCTGTAGCAACCCAAGACTCCCGCTTCAAACTCAACTCACTGTCTGGCCGTAGAGCGCTCTCACCCAGAAACAACAAACGGTCTTACCCCAAACACGGTCTTACCCCACCTGACCTTACAGAATTCGAAACATTTTTTTTCCATGAGTTCTGTTCAGAGTTCTGGGTAGCCCCTCAAGAGTTCTGAACAAATCTCTTTTAAAATCTCCATGTCCGACCAATATTAAAGAAGTTAAAAGAGGCGCAAAATTTTAAAAAATTACAGAATTCCAAAAAAAAATGTTTTTCATGAGTTTTGATATGAGTTCTGAGTAGCCCCCGGAGAGTTCTGAACAAATAACCTATACAATTTCTGTGTCAAACCAATATTAAAGTAGTTATAAGCAAAAGCGAGGCGCAAATTTTTTGAAAAATTCAGAATTTTCAATTTTTTTTTTTCAAAATTTGTTTTTTCTATGAGTTCTGTTAAGAGTTCTGGGTTGCCCCTCGAGAGTTCTGAACAAATCTCTTTTATAACTTCTTTTAAAAAATTTCGAATTCTGAAATTTTCAAAAAATTAGCGTCTCGCTTTTGCTTATAACTACTTTAATATTGGTTTTACACAGAAATTGTATAGGTTATTTGTTCAGAACTCTCCGGGGGCTACTCAGAACTCATATCAAAACTCATGAAAAACATTTTTTTTTTTAATTCTGTAATTTTTGAAAATTTTGCGCCTCTTTTAACTTCTTTAATATTGGTCGGACATGGATATTATAAAAGAGATTTGTTCAGAACTCTCGAGGTGCTACCCAGAACTCTTAACAGAACTCATGTAAATTTTTTTTTTCCAATTCTGTAATTTTCAAAACATTTAGCGCCTCGTTTTTGTTTATAACTTCTTTAATATTGGTTTGACAAAGAAATTGTATTGGTTACAGAACTCTTATCAGAACTCTTGTATTATTTTTTTTTATCTTCGTCGAAAGTTTTTTATAAATAAATTTATAAATATTGATTTTACAAAAATGTCTAATAAGCATTTTGTGTTTATCTGCCTTAGTACAATCGAAAACCGTTATCAGATTTTTTTTAAATTTTTCAAAAATTACAAAATTTTGAAAAAAAAAAAAAAAAGTAGAACTATATGCATTATCGATTGAGAACTCTAGAACTCTATATAAAGAACTGGAATATTACATCAGAACTCTTTTTCCTGAAAAAGAGGGGGCTGCGTGAAGTTGGCCCCCAAATTGTTTTTTCGATTTCTGCCCGAAATTCCCCGGAACTATTGCAATTTTCAAGCAAGAACTCTAGAACTATTCGAAATCTTGCCAGAACTCTAAAAAAAATTAAATTTTTCAAAAATTAGGGGGCCAACTTCACACGACTGTTCTAGAGTACTTTGTGCAAAATTTCAATAGTTCTGCAGAAAAAAATGAAAAATACCAAAATTGTGCTAGCAACCACTTTTGAGAAAAACTGTGCGGTTTTTACATATTCCTGTACCTCGACTATAGTTTTGGAGTACTTGATCAATTTTGCAAAAAGTTCTGCAAAAATTGACATTTTGCAAAAAAAAATTGAATTTTGAAACTTTCATAAACAGTTCTATTCGCGGATCTGAATAGCACCCTAAGAGTTCTATCAAAGATCCCTTTGTCATTTTTTGATAAAAACCTTAGTTCAAAAGATATTTGCAATAATAAGGGATTTTGATTGAAAATTAAAAAAAATCACGGAACAGTTCTGTTTGCAGTCCCCGACAGAACTCTTAGAGTTCTATCCAAAATCCTTATAATTTTTGCTGTAAAGTTAAAAATTAGGAAGAAATGCGAGAATTTCGACTTCCCCGATGTAACGAAATGAAGAGAAAAAATCGCACAGCAGTTCTGTTTGCAGTTCCCAGTAGAACTCTTAGAGTTCTATCGAAAATCATTATAACATTTTTCTGTAAAATTTAAAATATAAATTTTTGGAAAAATTGGACTTTCGATAGAACTCTAAGAGTTCTATCAGGAACTGCAAACAGAACTATTGCGCGATTATTTTCTCCTTGCTTCGTCGCATCGGTGAAGTTTTATTTTTCCATATCTCTCGAATTTTTAACTTTGAAGAAAAATGTTATAAGGATTTTCGATAGAACTCTAAGAGTTCTACCAGGAACTGCAAACAGAACTATTGCGCGATTATTTTCTCTTTGCTTCGTCGCATCGGTAAAGTCTAATTTTCCCATATCTCTCGAATTTTTAACTTTGAAGAAAAATGTTATAAGGATTTTCACAAGAACTCTAAGAGTTCTACCAGGAACTGCAAACAGAACTATTGCGCGATTATTTTCTCTTTGCTTCGTCGCATCGGTAGTCTAATTTTCCCATATCTCTCGAATTTTTAACTTTGATGAAAAATGTTATAAGGATTTTCGAAAGAACTCTAAGAGTTCTACCAGGAACTGCAAACATAACTATTACGCGATTATTTTCTCTTTGCTTCGTCGCTTCGGTGAAGTCTAATTTTTCGCGTATCTTTAGAATTTTTAACTTTGAAGAAAAATGTTATAAGGATTTTCGGTAGAACTCTAAGAGTTCTACCAGGAACTGCAAACAGAACCGTTGCGCGATTTTTTTCTCTTCACTTCGTCGCGTTGGTAAAGTCCAATTTTTCCCAAAATTTTCTATTTTTAATTTTACAGAAAAATGTTATAAGGATTTTCGATAGAACTATAAGAGTTATACCGGGAACTGCAAACAGAACTGTTGTGCGATTTTTTTCTCTTCACTTCGTCGCGTCGGTAAAGTCCAATTTTTCGCAAAATTTTCTATTTTTAATTTTACAAAAAATGTTATAAGAATTTTCGATAGAACTCTAAGAGTTCTACTGGGAACTACAAACAGAACTGTCGCGCGATTTTTTTAAATTTTCATTCAAAATAATTGGTCCTTTTTCCTTATTCCTTATTGCAAATATCTTTTGAACTAAGGTTTTTATTAAAAAATTACAAAGGGATCTTTGATAGAACTCTTAGGGTGCTATTCAGATCCGCGAATAGAACTGTTTGTGCAAGTTTCAAAATTCAATTTTTTTTGCAAAATGTCAATTTTTTGCAGAACTTTTTTGCAATATTGATCAAGTACTCCAGAACTATGGTCGAGGTACAGGAATATGTAAAAAAACACACAGTTTTTCTCAAAAGTGGTTGCTAGCTCAATTTTGGTATTTTCCATTTTTTTCGCGAAATTCTGCAGAACTATTGAAATTTTTCACAAAGTACTCTAGAACTATTTCATATCTGCCGGGCTCTCCGATGTAATATTATATTTTTGCAAATTCGGTTGCTAACTTCACAGGACTAAAAAAACTGGTGAAGTTTATGTTTCCATTTCAAAACCTGAGAGCTTCGCGCTTTGTTACGCTTACTTAACAGATTCAAATTTTAAAGGTCAAGACATTGTTATAACACATGTTGCGAAAATTTTCAAGGTAATCTTGCAAAAATCAATTTCCAGAACATTAATTCATATTTATAGATTGCATAATTGATCAGTGTTATTCAAAAACGTTTTAAAATTTAAACACGTGAATTCAAAAATAAATTGTATTGTTAATTTTATTCATTTGAGAGGATTAAACCATTTCTATCAAGCAATATCAAGCAAAAACCAATCAAGCGCATTTGTTGAGCTTAAGCAAGGTTCATAAAAGAATGATGGAAATTAAAAAAGAAAATCATATTGTTTTTAGGAATTGAATATATGACACCTAAATATTAATTGCAAAATGCGTTGTCCCATAATCTTTTTTCCGCATCGGAGTATACAACTTTGTCGGCGACATCGCCGCCACTTTGTGTATTTACCGCTTTAAATTAAAGCATTTTCAACGCACAGTATACATTTTTCGAATTTGGAAATAGTATTCCCGAATTCTATTGAATTTCCTTTTCGCATTCACAATTGATGTAATTGGCCAACATTGTTTAAATACATTCTAAAAAAATAATTTAACGCACATGATATGATTAGGAATTTAAAAGCTTTCCATTTGAAGTTAAAAGTATTTGCAGGGCAAATAAAAATGGAAAAATTTAAACCGATGTGAAACTGACAATATCTTCCAGAAATAAAAATTTTGCGTAAAATTTTTAATTGAAAATTAAAATAAATAACTTTGTTAATAATAAAGATTTTTTTAAATTTTTTTTACAAATATTTGATAAAATTTGAATTTATTAAAATTTAATAATATTTTCCTTAAATTACGCATATTTCTGAATTAAATATTTTGCAAATACTACCCCCACATGGTTTCCAAACTTGGAACGACAAAGTTAATTATTCCTCAAAATTTTACGAAATAATTTCCACGATCTACTAGGCGTGTATTACCCTCATTTTCCAAAAATAATTTTTCAAAAAATTCAAATAATAAATGCACAGCGATTATTTAAAATAGCGCATTCCGGGCACTAAGCATTTTACTCAAAATTTTAAAGTGGTAGTAAATCTTGACGTTTCTCAATTTTTCTTTCAAATATCATTAGAGAATAAGTTCGCCCATCAACAAACAAAAATAGTCACATATATTCCAAAAAGCTATTTACGCTGACCGAAACATAAAATGCATCTCTACTATGTTGCCAACGTGTTACTGTTTGTTGCCAATACGCTGTTGTAATAAAAACCAGGACTGGACATCTGTGCCATTGGCGCACATTCCAAAACGTGCCATTTGTTTCACGTTTTGGATAAATGCAATAGTTTTATAGTTTTAAAGTTTGTCCAGAAACTAAGGGTTTTGAAGAAACTTAAGGGATTGTTTATGGGAGGAGCCAAGGAAATTCAATCTCCTCCTTATTTGAATTAGAGGGATGATTTAACCCCTCTTACAGATATATTATACTAGGAATGGCATAAATACCATTCCCCAGTTGTCAGTGAGGGATAATAAACAATAACTAATAAGAAAGAAGTAACAAGTTGTAAGTAAGAAGTGTTAAGTTATTTCGTTGTATTATTGTTTAATTAAATTGTTAAAACCAACTCGACTATTATTCGACAAATTACGTGCCTAACGAAGCCCGGTGAACATCACAATACAAGATCCCGAGATATGTAGATATATCTCAGAGTCCGAAGAATTGTTGGCCAGCAGTCCTTCCCTCTCAACATTGAAGTCGTCGGTGGTTCACACCATAACCCCCTTCACAACATTGGTGGCAGCCCCACAACTTTGGTGGCAACCTCACAACATTGGTGGTAGCGTTTGTATATTCCTATACAACACCCCCCACAACAACGCAGTAAATATTAACTTTTATATTTTAAGTTTTTTAAAAATTTTGCGACACGTCTAATGACAAATACATAGAGGAAAACGAGTATGACTTTGAATCAGAAATTGAAGTTAAAAAATAACAATCACTTTATTGCTAAAGATAGAATGTCTAGTTGGCATAAATAATCGCTGAAAACCAAATTCAGTAAAGTGGGTGCTATTTTTGCTTTCTGTAATTAGATTCGACAAAAAAATTACAAGGAAGCAAAGAAACCAGGTTGCAATAAGATCGATAGTAGATTAATTCGTAAAAATGGCAAAAATAACTACTCCGTGGGCGAATTTTTGTACGAAAAGTTGATACCTTGTCGAGGACGCTGTGCTTTTATACAAAATATACCAAATAAACCATATATAACCATAAATAGCACCAAATAAATGATATATATATATGATATATATATATATATATATATATATATATATATATATATATATATATATATATATATATATATATATATATACAGTGTGTAAAGCGATGAGGTTTCCTATAGGAAAAACTTTTTTAATATAAATTTTAAAAGAAAATCTTATTCTTCATAAAAAGTTTTGCGTATCGAAACCCCTCATAGTCACAGAAAAATCGAGTAATCACTTAAGATAAGATCTTGAGTCGAGTTGTGTTCGGTCCGAACGTTGCATTTGTATCGCGTTACCCATGTATTACTCGTTAACAAGTGACATTTATTGACAGTTCAGCGTGCTTAATATGAAATAGTATATTACGTAATGAGAGTTGTAAGAAGCATATTACGTACGAGCGGAACAATTACGCGCGACCCGCGTAGCGGGGAGCGCGTAATTCCGCGAGTACGTAATTGCCTTACAACTCGAATTATGTACTATACTTTATCTACGACCACACTATTTTTTTTCTATTTAATAAGAAAATTATGTTTGATGTAACTGATATAGTGATTCATCGATATAGGCAACACAATGTACGCAGTGTCAGTGTCAAATGAAATAATTTATATTTACTTAATAATTTATAATCTGTTTAATTTCATTAATACCTAGTAATACCTACTGTATTGTAGCAGTATCGTTTTGATTTTTCATGGAGCAGTCTATATAGCCTTCTGCTACTGCAGACGAACGCCAGCCACCATGCCTTTTTAGTGACAATAAATCACCACCGGAATCCACAAGAATGGTGGCTGACGAACGTCTGTAACAATGTCCTGTATAAAGAAAGATTTTCTTCCGGCAAATGAAGATAATTGGCAATTTGTTTAGGAATAGAGCCAATTTTATTTATTCCATTGCTTAGTGCATTTCTCATTTTGATAATTTAGAAAAAAAGACTGAGTTATGTCCATATTTCGTGGGCGTAGGTTAATATATTTTTTACAGGTTTGGTAAAATTCTTTCGGTAGCACAAAAGATCTTTGTTTTTGTTTTGGAATCAAGAATTTTAATGATCAGAGATGTTCCGGTGTCTTCTATATGGCAGGGTTTGACATTTCGCAGTTCTTGTTTTCTGCATGCACCACTAATGCCAATGATAAGAATAACCTAACATTATATAAAAAATATGTCGTTATGCCCATTAGAGAGCATTATAAGATAAAAAAGTAATGAATACCTTCATCAATAAATATTTGTTATCCAGCGAATTATTGAGGAAACTTTTGAATTTCTTGAATGGTTAAAATTTTTGATTTGTTGCTTTTAAATCCATCAGATTTTCTCTTTAGTAAAGCTATTAACTTTGAATGTTTTGAAATGTCGATGTTGTGCTTTATATTAATTGATGTCCGAACCATTCAATAAATTGCCCAAAGTGAAGATCACTGTTTGAGATAACTCATCAAAGTATAATAAAACATTTTCTGAAAAGGATTTAACTTTATGCTTCATTCTCCGGTCCATAAATTTTCTATATGCATCCTCGTATCAATCCCGAGATTTAATCCGTAGCAAATTATGCGCAGCTTGTATCGCTTTTTCAACAATTTCGGGCGGAGTAGCATTTTCTATTTCGCTATCACTGGACATCACTGGACTTTAATTTTTATAATTGAAAAAAAAAAATATAGTGTTTATGTATTAGTTTGACGTTTAATTTTTTTTGACAAATAACGGAATGTATTGTTGCCTATATTAATGATAGTAGCAGCTCTCAACCAATCAACGAATTGTGAACCAAACGCACTAGTGTGTTATTGAATCATTAAATAACATTAATCGCGGACTGTTGCATACGTGTGTTGTAAGATGTATTTACATAATCCACGATCTGTACAATATTGGGCAATTATAATAGTGGTCGTAGATAAACAATGTTAACGTTAGAGCAGCGATTCTACCTAGTGAAATGTTATGGTTTAGGAGAAGTCAGTGTGATGAGGTTTCCTACGGAGCAAACTTTTTTAATATGAGTTTTAGGAGAAAATCTTGTTCTTTATAAAAAGTTTTGCTTGTATCGAAACCCGCTATATTCAAATAAAAATCCAGTAATCACTTGAGATAAGATCAAAAACTTAAAATTATGTCGAGTAGTTGATTTTAAATATTACTTTCTGTTTGTAAACAAGGATGGCCACGAAACTCAAAAATTTATCTTATAATTTTCTGAACAAAAACAGATTATTTTTGATACAATAATTTAATTTTTAATTGTACAATTATTCCACATAGTCTCCTCCATATCCAGCGCAATCTTCAACTCTTTCTCTAAATTGTTTGTAAACGTTGTTTAACATTCCAATATTAATTTCTCGAACAGCCTCCCCAATCTGCATTTTTAGTCGTCCCGATTTTTTTTAGAAGAAACATGTTCAGAGATAGGTTTATGTAACAGAGTCAAAATAGTGTTAAAAGGACAATACAGTGATGGACTTATCGAGATGGAAGCAATTGAGGTCCCTGAAATCTGTTTCGATTCTTTAGAGACGCCTTGTTTGAAGCACCCTGTAATTAGAGAATTTTCTAGAAGTCATCAGATAGCAGACATGAATCAGAAATAGCGAGTAATAAACGGAATATCATTATTGATTGGAACGGATAACTACTGGAAAATAATCACGGGCGAAACGTACCAATTAACTGAAGATTTAATAGAGGTAAATTCAAAATTTGGTTGGACGTTTCTCGGTTCCTTTTGTAGTAATAATACTTTTGAGTTTATGACAAATCTGAACCTAGTGACTGTTTTAAACGTACAAACCTTTGGTGAAGAATTTAATATAAAGAACTTTTGGACTCTAGAGACTATCAGGTATAAACCCAAGTGAAAAGGTGAATACCAGGTTTACAGAAGACTTTATAAAAGAAAAAAATTGAATTTAAAGACGGTCGTTACAAAGTGTCGTTACTGTGGAAAAGTGAACAATTTTTGGACTCGAACTATTCGGGAGCATTAACGCGTGTGAAAAATATAACCAATAAACTATTTTGGCCTCCTGAATTGTAAAGCTTGCTTTGACATCGGGTATGCGTCCAGAGAAACTAGATTTTTATACATTAGACCAGTAAATTTTAACGTTTCAGGGACACTTACAAAATAAATTAAGTATATGACAATAAAATCTAATGTAGAAAACGCTACTTTACACCATATTTGTCACGATAATGTAGAAAATAAGAGTGATTTTTTAAATTTTACTGTGCGTCTGACACATTTGGAAAATGACATATTATATACCTAATAAATTTGAATTAGTAAAAATGTCAAAGTTTGTGAGTACCAACAATAGAAAATTAAAAAATTTCCAATATTGTAATTAATCTAAATCTATTTGTCTCTTAAATAATAATTGTCGGCCAAAAAATCTTTAGTAAACAAATTTTAACAAATTTCGTGCGGAAATGATTTTACAATGCTCCAGCAAATGAACAAACGAGCTGAAACGAGCAAAAAACCCCAACGAGCTGTTGCATTGTAAAATCAAGGTTTCCGCACTCTAATGTAAATAACTATTTCGAAACGGTAAGCTGCACGAATGTGATTGCGCGATCCGCGAATACATAAATAACGATTGTGCGGAAATCATGTTAAATAGTTTGGGTGACGCTAAAACTTATATGCCTCACAGACCAGTATACCGAGAAGACAAGGTTATACGACCAAGTTACGTGTGGTTTATGATGCTTCAGCTCACGGACCTGCATTTGAGTCGTTAAACGAACAATTTTCAGTGGGTGCGAATTTAGTTAAGAACTTGGTAGAAGTTTAACTAAAATTTAGAATCGGCGCAATCGGCTTAATGGCGACATTGAAAAAGCGTTTCTACAAATATCGCTGAATAAACGAGATCGCGATTCACATAGATTTTTATGGTACAAAAATCCTATTGATAAAAACATCGAATCAACGTCAGAGTTACCAGAATTAACCACTTATCGTATGAAGAGAGTAACATTTGGAGTTACAACTAGTCCGTTCCTGTTAGCAGCCACGTTGAAGAAGCATTTTGGTGAACAGCCTGCAGCATTCAGAAAAACTGCAGATACTTTAGATCAGTGATTCCCAAAGTGGTCTATATCGACCCTCAGGGGTCTATCACAACCTGCAAGGGGTCTACGTCAGCGAAAAAAAATATATGGGGGTCCATGAAATGAAAATGGGGGTCCACGATAGTGGATCACAAAATACACTGATAGTACCTATTTACTTACATTATACTATCTTATAAAATAAAGATAATCTTATAATATAGATATAATATAAAGACATACTTATAAAATTTATTATTTATAAAAGTACCTATGAAGTAAAAAATTTATTATATATGTTTATAAAATGGTATAAGTTGTAGGATGTAGGCATTCGTTTTGTGGTCGCAATACATTTTGAACTTGTAAAAACCTCAACCTTCAAACACTCAAAGATAAACATCAGAAGAGACCCACGCTGGACAGAATGTTCGCTTCGACGCCACAAAGAAACGATGATGGTTTGCAAAATCCGGAAAACCGCATACTATCGGAGAGAAGTTAATTTTGCCAGCCGTTGAAGAGGTTTTAAAAACTGTTTTACACAAACCTGCATCTGACATCATTAAAAGAATTCCCTTAAGCAATAATACTGTTGAAAGACGTATTGATGAAATGAGTTCTGATATTGAAAGCTTCTTGTGTAATTATTTGTAAACGACCCATTTCTCTATACAACTGGACGAGTCAACTTTACTTGGTAATGCAGAATTATTATTGGCATATGTTCGTTTTATTATGAATCAAGAAATCTACGAAGAACTGCTCTTCGCAAGAACTTTAACAACCGACACTAAAGGTGAATCAATATTTCATGTTTTGAAGGATTACTTTATTGAAAAAGCAATCCCTCTATCAAATATAATATCAGTAGCTACAGATGGAGCACCTGCCATGGTTGGACATTTTGGTGGATTTATAAGTTATTTAAAAGAAAATGTGTCAGGGGTGTTAGCAATACATTGCGTCATCCATCGACAACATCTAGTTGCTAAAAATTTGAGTGCTAGATTGCATGAATCTTTTCAATTAGTCATTGATGCAGTAAACCGAATCCGAGGCAACGCGTTGAATACGCGGTTATTTGCGCAGTTGTGTGAAGAAAATGACGAACACTTTCATCAATTACTCCTTCACACTGAAGTACTTTGAGACTATTTCTGGATACTAAAGATAAAATTAAAAGACTATTTAACAAATTTGTTTACAAAATTTAATATGGTTAATTTGCAGTTACAAGGCGGCAGTCTAAATTTGATTAAAACAAAGTTCATCTTATCAACGTTTCTTGCCAGAGTTAAACTAATGAAGCAAAATATTGGACGGGGCGAATTTTCCCAATTCTCCAATTTGTCACAGACAAACTGCCAGGAAGACGACGTTTCAACCTACGTACAACATTTAAATGCCCTCTATTCAGATTTTGAAACTAGGTTTGAGGACGTTTTGACTATGGTAATACCACCGTGGATAATTAACCCATATGGTTACAGAAGAAACGAATGTCATAATACAAGAGGAACTGACTGAACTAAGTACAAACGAAGAACTTAAGGTTCAGTTTGAAAACGGATATCAGCAATTCTGGGTGCAAAACAACATACCCGTTACTTATCCCGTATTATGGAATATAGCGAGGAAATTCTTAATTTTCTTTGCATCGTCATACCTAGTGGATAGGGGGTTCAAGCGCTGTTACCAATTTCCTAACGAAAAAAAAAAAAGAAACAGGCTGGACATCATTAGTCGAGGAGATTTAAGATTAAACCTTACAAAATTGACGCCAAATGTTGATAATTTATTATTAAAGCAACAGGTTCATCCCTCACTAAACACATTTACTTGCTTAGTTTATTTTATGTTTATTTTATGTTACGTATATTTTATATAACAGATACAAAATTTTATTTTGAGTAGTTTTTAATTTAAATTCAATTAATAAATGTATAAAACTGAATATGTGTTTTTACTTTAAATTTTTAACACTAAACTTCACTACAGTTAGAAATTTACAAAAAATCAATATCAGGTAAGTAGGGGGTCTACCCAAAACCGAAAAACATGGCAAGGGGTCTACGACACAAAAAAGTTTGGGAACCTCTGCTTTAGATAAATGTTTCTACGTAGATGATCTAGTACTTGCAGTAAATACTTTCTAGGAAGCTATTAATTTCTATAGTGTGTCCAAGGAAGTACTTAAAGCAGCAAACATGAATCTGCGAAAATGGTGCTCTAACAATGTGAAATTAAATGAACACTTTAACGAAAAGGAAGAATCCGTTGTTAAGAGTGAACCAAAAAGGGTATTAGGAGTTTTATGGTATACTACGACTGATGAAATGTCTGTTCATATATCACATTTTATACGTAACGTGGATTTTGTTGAATGCCCTACAAAAAGAAGTGTACTTCAAACTAATGAGAATTTTCGACCCGTTAGATGTGCTTGTACCTTACACTGCGAGAATAAAAATTATACTGCAATGTATATGAAAACAAGGTCTTTCACGGGATGCTGATTTGCCCGAAAATTTGAAGTCCGAATGGAAAAAATGTTATGCAGAATTACCAGAATTGGCAAATTTACATTTTCCACGCATAGCTTTAAATAACAGTAACGAGGAAGTGGAATTACATGTATTTGCTGACGCGAGCTCGCAAGCTTATGGAACTGTAGCATATTTATAATGTCTGAAAACAAAAACCTGTAAATTTTTTATCGCGAAAAATCGAGTTGCTCCTTTAAATAAAAGGCGGGACGAACATTTACCATTGCCTAAACTCGAGTTAACTGCAGCATTGTGCGCAGCTAGACTTCAATGTTAAATATTAAAGGAATATTTATGTGGTCGGACTCAAAGATCACCCTTTACTGGATAAAAGGAAATACGAAGAGAAAGGAAGTATACATAACTAATAGAGTCAACGAAATAAAATGCATGACAAAGTGAAAATGGAGATATTGTCCTAGCAAAGACAACCCGGCTGATTTGTTAACTAGAGGTCTAGAAAAGTTTTACTTGCAGCATAAATATGTTTAAGTGGACCAACTTGGTTACAAGAAGATCAACAAAAGTGGCCACTAAATGACATTGATAACAATGAAGAAAAACAGGTTAACGCCTGGTTTAACCTAAGTGTCATAAAAGACGATTGCAATGTCAAAATTGAACCTCTGTTTAATTTAGAGAAGTTTGAAATACTGGAAAGAATGTTGGATGTTACAGCGTATATTCTACGATTTATTCAACTATGTAAAACCAAAGAAACAAAGAAAGGAGATGTGGCGTTGTTACACGATCAGAATTTTCCGAGACTCCAATGGAAACTTGTAAGGGTAACGGATTTATTTCAGGGTAGAGACGGTATAACGAGAGCCTGCGAAGTCCAGACGAGTAACGGGACGAAGCTACGAAGACCAGTCCAACTTCTTTATCCACTGGAAGTGGATGATATTCTGCTGGAGGAGGATGTTGAAAATGGGGCGAATACGTCCCTGTAGGTCTAGAGCGCAGGCCCTGTGCGAGCCAATGGGCTCACGCCAACATTCTACGATCGCGCAAACGCACGAGGAGTTTAAACTCATATATCGTATAAGCAGTGTAAAAACAAAATACAATCAATAAAAATCAATAACCAAATGTATAGAGTTTAAAATAAAAGTACAAGTGATAAATACATACAACAGTGTTCTTTTAACGATAAAATTCACATTTTTTTATTAAAAAAGAAAATTTTCATCAAGATATTTTGAATGAAAATTTTTGGACTTATGTCTTTTTCGAAATGATCAAGGGATCATTTTGAAAAAGAAAAGGAATTTGTCCAAAAAATTTAGTTAGTTAATCATCATTTTCCAGCAATTTTGGCTTTTTTTATTTTATTATATTTTTAGTTTTCACTATTCCTGCCACCAGAGACTCTTTTTCTAAGTCTAAAACCATTTTCGGCAAGCTTACGATAAAGTTATGTTTTGTCATATCTGACAGATTCGTTTCGTTTCACTTGAAAGGGGCATTAGTCCAAGACTCGTGCCCTTTCCATTGCTTTTTAAGTTGACTTGTGGTGTATACACATGTACTCTTTTTGCAGGGAATATGTAAAAGGCTTCAATGAATAAAATGGCGTAAAAAGTGATATTTCAAAAAAGTGTGACTCGTGCCCTTTTCGAAATGACATGTTATTATAAACAAAATACAGTCCACAACCTTATACAATTATTCTGCGCTTCATTTTTTACCACGTGGTCTCTTAACTCCTTAGTAAAATTTACAGTCTAATAGCTAAATCTGTATTAATATTATAAATAAAAATGAAATTGAAACTTGGCTAAAATAAACAAATGGATTTCGAGAAAGTTTGGCAAGATATGCCTAATAGTATTCTGGGGAAGGTAATTTTTACCCCAGGAAAATATCCGAAGCGAATCTAACACCTTGTTTTTTAATTAGAATGATTGATATTTATAAAAAACGAGAATAAAAAGACATTAGACATGCGACATTTTCTTTCATTTTCATTATATTTTATTTGTATAAGTATATTTAAATTAGTTCAGTCAAATAAGTTAAAAAAAGGGTCAACCTCGGAATCTTTTTTTTTTAATCTTTATTTTGAAACTTTATTTACAAAATGAAATAGTGAAGTATCCGATAAACCATGAAACAGTGCGTTCACGGTGACACCCTAATTTGACCGGACTAAATACGCTTTAGCAAATAATAAGGGAATTACAATTGGCAATATTAAGGGAATTATCACAGGTAGTCAGGACGTAAAAATCAGAACTCTGTTTTGATTTTATTTGAACGTTTCTTTAGTTTTTGTCTTGTTTGTCCTATATAACATCTATTACATTCACATATTTCGTAAATATTTTGTTCACTTTAACTAAATTATAAAATACAAGTTTTAAATTTGTTTTATTAAAACATTTATTTAGTTGATTTGATAATGGGTTAATAAAAGGAAACCTAATAAACTTCTTGATCTTCTTGATCTCAAGGAGATCAGCATAAAAACGATTGCAAACCGATTAATATACATAAAACAAACAACCACAGCTTTGGCTGAACACCTTTTCCAAACTGGACACAATTTCAATTTTCACTTGACAACTATTTTAGATTTAGAAGAAAATTGGTTCAAGAGAATTATTAGTGAAATGGTTCATATAAAACGAAATAATACAATAAACTTAAAAACTGACACTAATAATTTAAACAGTATTTGCAATGAAATTTTAAAATTTAACCGCCAAACATAAGTGACTATCGCACATTTCCCAAGATTGTGTTAGTAGTATATGTCGTTGATGGCAGATATATTTATCAAGACATTCCGTATATTGTTTAATAGAATTGTTATATATTTTTATAATAAAAAGATGCTTACCAATTGTTTTATATGTTTCGGATATATATTAAACTGTGAACTCGTATGATTGAGGTATAATTTATATGTGTATTATGTTTTTATATATTTTACATACTTTATGTATATATGGTTTTTTATATATTATGTAAACCGGCCTTTTTAATTATTTTTATATTTTGTAGTTGCTGAGGAAGTCCTAATAACAGAACGAAACGTTCAACTAAAATCAAAACAGAGTTCTGATTTTTATGTCCTACTACCTGTGATTAATTCCCTTAGTATTATCAATAATCTATAAGCTTTAGGTTTCTGTTTTTCGGCGAATCGGTTCAACACTGTCTCAGGGGTTATCGTATTCTTCACTATTTCATTTTCTATATGTAGCAGGGATATATTCGAAAAAAACGAATACAAAATGAAAAATTTGTATTCTAATTGGAAACACCTAGTACCGCGCACAATATCAATAGGCAAACAAGTTCACGCCTGTTCCTTCTTCTCTCAAACTTGTCAAAATTGTCGCGTTTCAGCTCTCTCTTTCGACGCTATATTTTATGTATATAGTAGTAAGAGTACTCTTTGGCGGGCGTCAAAGTGCGGCGTCAAAGTGCATTCGGCTCCTTTTGTATAGACGCACTATTCTCGCGTGTCCAATGTCAGCGTTGCCAACCGTACCATAATTTTGTATCGGGCGATGCTCGATAGCGATTCAAATATTATCTATTATTAAATAAAGAAAAATTTTTTTATTAAACAAAATGATTTTTTACAAATACGATTTTCAAAATTTGTGTATCGATACTCAAAAAAATTAATATATGCATTTTGTTATTTATATGAAATAAATATAAAATAATAATTTTGTAAATGTGGGCATTTCGCGCCGTGTACAATACATAATATAGGGTTTACTTCAAATTAATCTTTTTTAATTTCAAATTAACGTTTTTAAATTCAAATTAAACTTTTTGAATTTCAAATTAACCTTTTTTAAACTCAAATTAACCACAACCCATAATTTTTTTTCTTCGCAAATAAATTTGGGTGATGTAAGTTATTTTAATTATATTTAGTTGAAGTCTAAGTTAAAATTTTCAACAGAATTTTCAAAAAATGTACAAACCTTTTCACAAAACAATGCGAATTATTTTCCTGTGAAAATTTGCGGGAGTTGCATTGGGATTGAAACTCACCTGGAACAAAGAAAAAATTAATTAAATCGGTTATTAAACAATGGAAATGTTGGTTTACTCGTCGAGGTTTACAGATTATTGCAATTAATGTTTTTATGTTAGATTAGTTTTATAACCCGGCTTCGCACATTCAGACTCATTTAAAAATCAAATTTAAAAAATAGATATATTATATCTTGCATAATAGCACTGGCGAAAATGATTTTTTTAAATAAAAATTTCGTTGTCGATGCCGATAGGTCTTCTCAATAATATGACTATATATAGCATCCGTGGTGGACTGCAAACTGTGACAAAGCAATAGCTCAAAGACAGACAGCCTGGGTGAAGTGGAATTCTAAAATTACAAATTGGAAAAATTGGCATACATTTTTGGAACAAAGAAAGATTACAGCCAAGATAATTCGAGGAACCAAACGAACCTTCACACAAAACCAAGTAACCCAAATAGAAGAGAGCTTTGCTAAGAATAACTCCAGAGATTTCTTTGGAACCTTCAAGCAGGCACTCAGAAAATACGCTCCAAGCCTCCACTACAGAGACTCACAAGGCAAACTGGCTTATAACGACAAGGACAACTGCCACCTCTTGGCTCAATACTTTAAAAATCTACTCAACTGTGACCCACCCAGCGAAGACTTCGACCATAAACAAACCACACCAAACCCGGACTCGCTGCCCCCTTCATTGAAAGAATTTGGCCAGATCATTCAACTTCTAAGAATAATAAGGCAGCTGGAGAGGACTCTGTCGTTGCTGAACTGTGGAAAGGTGCTGGAAACAATGCCGTGCGCAACCTAACCGAGATTATCCAGGACATCTGGGAAACAGAGAAATTACCACCCGATTGGAAATCTGCTCTGATCCACCCGCTTCACAAGAAGGGAGAGTTTATTGATATAAACAACTACCGTGGAATTTCTCTCATCCCGGTAACATACAAGATTCTTTTGAAGGCGTTACAAACAAGAACAGAAAATCAGCTGGATAGTCAACTGGGAGAATACCAGGTCTTCAGGAAGACCCGATCCTGTGTTGAACAGATCCTCAATCTTAAAACAGTACTTGCCTTTGTTGATTTTAGGAATGCCTAAGATTCCATTGATAGAGAAACGCTTAACAAAGTACTCCAGGAACTAGGGCTAGACAACAAAACCAGCATACTCATCCTAGAAACTTGGACCAACACCCATTCCAAGGTTAAATTTAGAGGCGAGATTTCAAAAAGCTTCGAAATAAATACTGAAGTGAGACAAGGAAATAGACTTTCCCCACCTCTCTTCAACTTTGTCCTTGAAAAGGTTATGAGAGAATGGCGAAAGGAAGTGATCAATTTGGGTGTTCAGAGTGGTATTTACCTGGGACGTAATAACGATGGGCTGCTTGTAGATTGGCTGGTCGTTGCAAATGACACGGCACTGTTTGCTGATTCTCTTAAGATGGCAACAATGCACATCTACACTACACATCACACTATACATCTTGAGTGACTTTCCTTGAACCGAAGAGGTCTGGTGGAGAAATTGGAAAACAGATAGAGGAGAATCCTCAGGAAGATCTTAGGCCCGGTAAAGGAAGATGGGGAGTTCCGAAGGCGGCATAAACCGAGGTTGACAGAAACTGAGAAGGATATTAAAGAACTCTGAATAACAGATGTCCAAAACAGAGAGTCCATGAGACGCACCCTGAAGGAAGTCCGTGGATTTCAGGAAAAACCCCGAAGTAAAGGTACCCCTTGGACAGAAGAGAGGAAGGAGTTACACCGGCAGAAGATGCGACAATACTGGGCAAAGATCAAAGCCCAACAGTTGAACAAGCGTGGTCCAAAGTAGGCCTATTCGAAAGAAGAAGAAGATAAAAAGCTTGAGCTTCTAGCTTATTCAGCCATAAATACAATGGATTAAAAAAATGCTTATTTACTAATGGTAAGGCTCCATCTTCTAAGAGTTTTTAACTAATAAGGCACTAAATTTAAATTGGATACCAAACAAACACTTATCAAAAAACGAGAGTATTATATATTATTTTTAACTTAATAGATTTACGTAATAACTTCACAGTGCCATCTATGATTTTTTTTGTAGAATCTGGGCCGGAAAGTCTCTTTTAACAAGTATTATCTCAATATTAGTCTCTACCAGAGGCATTCTATTGTACATACTTAAATTTAAGTTGCACAACATCTCGTCAAATGGCTTAAAATCGATACATCGATACATGATCCGTTCAATTCTGCTGTATTGATTTTTTATATCAACAAAATGAACGCAGCCAATATTATTATTTTATTATTTTTTTATTTTCTTCACCAGATTCAAGGATTTTGAAACATCGTATATTTTGAGTACGATTTCGTATACATGATCGATCGTTCATCGTATCGGCTCCGAAAAGGTCGTCTAAATACGATTTAAATCGTACCGTTGGCTACACTGCTTTCATAGTATACATTTTTTTTCTGGATGAACATTGGCTCATTGTTGCCAACCCCATTATCGATCAATTTTGAGATAGACATAAGTTAAAAAAATACATTTATTGAAAAATAATATGAAAAGATTTAATTAATATATGAATTCAATATATCAAATATTAAAAATTCAATATATCATATTTTTTTTAAATATTAAAATGATTTGTTATACAAATATAATGTTCTTCATTTTGCAAGCTTCAATGGTGTTGAATAGACCTTTTTACGGTTAGTTAACCGCATGCGCATCCGCCAAATTTGAAAGGCGGGAATATGAAAGTTTCGGGCTCATATATGGTTATACGTCAAAAAGTTCAGGCAATTTTGACGTATAACATGGTAGAAATTTGCGCATGCGCACATAAAAATTTCAAATATGAAAAGGTCTATTGAGATTGGTCGACAAATAGTAACCAAGCAGCAGTGTTTCCAATTTAGCATATTTTATGCTAGATTTGGCATATTTTTGTGTTGTTTAGCATATTTATTTGTTGTTTAGCATATAGCATATTAAATATAGCATATTATACATATAAAATAATTATTGGATACAAGTTTAACCATGAAAGAAACGATCCGTTTTGCTACCGATAAGAGTACGTAATAATGTATCAACTTCAATAACAGTTGTGTCTGTTTTCTTTACCTTTAATTATTATAACATAATTATATGTTTGTTCGGGTACGTCTAGGGTTATTGTTTGGTTATTTATCTCTGTGTATCCCGGCTCTGTGCATCCCGGCTCTGTGGTATCCCGGCTCCCGGTTATGTACCCACTTATGTTTGATACAGTTTACACAGTACACAGTTTACACAGTCCAGTTTTACGTGCATTAATAACGCCGGCACACAAAAAAATAAAGGAGGTTACTACATTTGACTAGACCTATCTAGTTATATGGATTTCGATGCGCTGAATCCGATGTCCGTTTGATCCGTACACCCTCAAAATATCAAGTAAATTGGGAAAAAACCATTAAATTGTCAAAAACTGCTGCTGTTGTGAAGATGCATTTTTTTGTTGAACTAATTTACGTCAACCAATTTACGTCAACGTTTCCTGAATTTCACACTGAAACTTCAAATAGAGCTGAGAAAGTATCTATTTACTTGAGAAAGTATCTTTATTTTCGGTAGAAGAAACTTTAAAAGTAGTCAAACCTTATAAAAATGATATTGCTCAAATTGATTTTGCTCAAGAATTCCGAGCCGATACATCTACAATAGATAGGCTCATATCACAATGAAGAAACATAGTGCACAATAAATGCAAACCCACATCTTCCTCTATAGAATCCTGCAATTAAGTAGCAGCTAGAAATATCATTATTATCACTACCACATTCCAACGCGGAAATTGAACGCGTTTTCAGCCAAATTAATGTATTCCAATTCAACCGTTTGTCGGTAAAAACTTTAAATGCCATTTTATACAACAGATTCGGACTAAAGAGGGTAGGGAAAAGGTGTTCTTCTTACACGGTTCCAGGTAACGTACTGTGCTCTGTAGGTACTAAGGAGATTTATAATAAGGTTTCCTTATTTTATTTGATAACATAGTCAATTAAAACTTAAAATATATCTAAATTTTGTTGACTAATAAACATTTAACATTAAATTACGTTTTATTTGAAATTGAAGAATGTTAGCATAATTAGAAAGCAATTAGCATAATTTTGGCAAAATTTTAAGAGCAGTTTAACATATTTTATATTAATCCTGTTGGCAACAGTGCCAAGCAGTCATCCCTACCCTCAGTCGGAAACGGTTGCGTTTAGAAATAGTGCCGCATTGATCTTTGCAATATCATCAAAGTGCAGTTCGAAAATTGAAATGTCTGCATCTGCAATGGAAAATCCTGCATCCGAAATTAAACGTAAGTTAGACATAGTTAAAGCTTTAAGCAGTGAAAACGCCTTCGCAGCAAAATTAGCTCTAATCGGCTATGACTACAAAATGGTTCACAAAACAGACTTTGGACAAAGAATTTTTACATCGCACGACAACAAACATTTTGAAATAATGAAGGGATCTGAAATTTTCGTTGGACATCTGGCCAAGGAACGTCTTCGAAGACACGCTGATACCTCTATTTTCCGAAGTGGGAAAGATATGCGAAATGCGTTTAATGCTGGAATTTTCCGGCTTGAACAGGGGTTTCTGCTTCATCGTTTACAAATCACCGGAGATCGCCAACGCGGCCATTGCAAAATTCCACGGACACCGAATTGGAACCGAAAACATTTGTGTTTACAAATCGCTTAACAATTGCAAACTGTACTTATCGAACATCCCACAAACTGTGACTGTAAGCGAATTGGAAATTGAATTAAAGAAACTGTTTCCTGGGATCGTTGGGTTATCGATAAAAGACGCAAATGTACCCAAAGATGAGCACAGAGGACACGTTTTTGTCGACTTTCAAACCCACAAACACGCGATGGAAGCTAGGAAGGTTATGTGGCCCTCCAAAATACATCTTCATGGTCAGCAAATTAATGCCGAATGGGCCAAGCCTGACCGCACTCCTTGGGCACGCACGGTAAGTTTATATATAGAGTATAATTGAATTTGCCTAACTAAACAATCTGTAACTCTACAGATTGTGTTTACATATCCTTACTAGTCTACTTTCCAGTAGAGGTCATCAATATTAAGGTTTTGTTGTACCTTGGTAGAAAAGGAGCCAATATTAATGGGCTTTTTATGTCAATGGGATATGATATATAAATAGGACATTTTTAGGCTAAATTTCCTTCTATAATAGAAAAGGGCCAATGTCCTGATATAAAATTGACCATTGGCCCTTTTTCTAATTAGGCAATTGAATTCTGGATCTTGATTGACAAAACAGGAAAAACCCTAATATACATTACAAAAGAAAGAAAAATATTATATATATATATATATATATATATATATATATATATATGTATATATATATATATATATATATATATATATATATATTTATATATATGTATATATATATATATATATATGTATGCAATATATATATATATATATATATATATTAAGATCAATTTTAATTGTGAATATTATGTGCTTATGACTTATGAAAGGTACAGCTCCAATTAAATATTTAATAAAAAACAACATACAAACACATTATTATTAAGAATTCTTCAGAACTTATGTTATATTTGATGTGACGGATGTATTCCAATAACTGTTTTTAAAAAATGGTTAATGATTTAACTATGCATGGTAATTTATTGTACCTACATAGAAAAGCCTATAAAAAAAAAACAAAGAATTCATGGTACTGCTTCTATTCGTTCTATACATAGTTGGCGTTATTTCTTGTGGCATAATTATGAACAAATAAATTTAAAATAAATTCACGAAAGTATGCAATGCTATATTAATCAGTATTTTATATATGAAGATCAATGTTAAACAAAATAACCGTTGGTAAATTGATAGCCACTGTAATGTTTGTAACATGTCTCCTATTTCAGTGTATCTATTCGCTTTTAGAACTATGCGCATGCCTAGATTTTGAAGTTTTTGCCATTGTGATGTTTGATTTAAATTAAAATGGAAAAGCACAGTAGTCAAAATGAGTGGATAAATTTCTAGAAATACTTGCAAAAAAAATATAGTTTTTTAGATATTTTTCTCCATAAATAATCGAAATGGTTGCCATAAAGTAATATATTATCTAACTGGAATCCCAGATATATGACACACGACACAATTTAAATTTGCCCCCCCCTTGGACTTCCTAATCGAAAAAATAATACTCATCATTATGAAAATCCATAAAACTCGATTTCGAACTCCTTAAGTATTGGCTGTATTTTCCCGCAAATTTAAAAAATCCGTCTGAATCTGTGTTTGAAAATTGGCTTCATTGCATGTTTCACTTAAAATTGTCCTAAATTGTTAAATACAAATAAATTTCTGCCGTAGTATTAATGCAACAATAAATTATTTTGAATTCGAGTCGCATCACATCAAAGGCGGCAATATCTGTGTGTTACGGGACATTGAACCGTATGAACGAGTAGGTAGGAAGCGAATTCGGCTCAATCTTCCACAACAAAAATAATGAATATTGCCTGCCGTCTTTAAAACTATGCTTTACTATACTTGATACTATACTTTTATACATGTAATTTCATTATTATAAGAATCAGGTATATTTATTAATTGATATTTTAATTTGTGCAGGTGTAAAATGTCTAAAAAACGTCCAAACTATACTATTGAAAATTATTTCATAAAAAAACCAAAAACTTTGACAGTTGATAAGAAAGATGATGAACAAATTCTAAACAAAACAAGCAAAATTTCAGAAACAATTGACTCAGCAACAACATCAACAATTAAAAATAGGGAGATGGAAGAAGTGGATAATTCTCCCAAAGATATTGGAAATTTTATCAATCAAATCAAATCAATTTTATTACATGTAAGATGTAGGTATATGGTAAATACATATATGTGAACGTCAAAAAGAGAAAAAAAAAAGATATAAAAATAAAAATATAAATCAAATATCAAAACAGAACAGATCGAAAATAAACGATAATCACTGAAACATATTAAAAAATTCTTGAAATGTATAAATTGTCTCCTTTAGTAGTAGGGATTTTACTCTTCTCTTGAAGCTTTTGTTGGACATTTCTTCTGTGATGGTATTTGGCAGCTTGTTATATATGACCACTCCTAAAATTACTGGTGATTTGCTACAGCAATTTAGGTTACATTTTGGAGTGTACAGCTTGTTTCGTCCTCTTGTATTGTAGTGGTGGATATCCCTTTTTCTGTCCAGATTAAATTTCATTTTATGGATGAAGCAGGCAACTTCTAATATATAAAGGCTTGCTACTGTTAGTATTTGCAGTCGTTGGAAGTGCGGTCTACATATGGCTGTTGGAGGAATACCCACTAATGATTGAATGACTTTCTTTTAAGCCTTCAGTATAATCTCAAGTTTATTAGAGGATCCCCAAGCCAAAATTCCATATGCTAGTGATGTTCATGGACTGAACTTCTGCATAATAATAGTTGAGAAGCTCAGCTTGGTTTATTATTTGGCGTAGGGTTCGAATTGAGTACGCTTTATAGCCCAACTTTTTTAGTAAGGTCTCTGTTGTCTTATCCCAAGTTAGGCTTTCCTCTATATAAAGCCCCAGGAATTTTGTTTTCTTCGCCCTATGCAGGTTGAAATTGTCGATTTTTAAATTTAAATTATTGGCGTGTTGGCTTCTTTGCGTTTCAAAAATTACATATTCCGTCTTCTCCTTGTTTAGAAATAGGTTATTTGCCGAGCGCTACTGCACCATTTTAAGTAAAACATTGTTTGCTTCAAGTTCATTTTCAATCAAAGAGTTTCTTGAGATAATGAAAGTGGCATCATCTGCGTATAGTATGCATTTGTTGTCTTTCATAAATGTTACAAGGTCCGCAATATATAATAGGAATAGTGTGGGGGCAAGTACACTTCCCTGCGGAACAGCTATATTAATGTTCACTGGTTTAGAAAAGAAAGATTAATTCTTGGATGTGATTTCCACACATTGCTTTCTGTTTGTTATAAATGATTTTAGGCAATTTATCGATTTACTACGAATTCCCAATATATACAATTTGTTTAATAATTGTTGGTGTGATACGCAATCAAAAGCTTTCGACAAATCGCAGAAAATACCGACTGGATGTTTGCCGTTATCGATCTTTTGTAGAATTTTGTTATAAAACTCAGGGATAGCCGTCGAGGTCGATTGTCCTTTGCGAAAGCCGCGTTGTTCTTTGGGAATAAGTTGGTGCTTCTCGATAAATGGTAAAAGCCTGTGAAGCATGCTATATTCTAACACTTTAGACATAGCTGATAGCAGAGCTATAGGTCTATAGTTATTTAGGAGTGATTTTTCTCCTCGTTTATGTATTGGACAGATTTTGGCATTTTTCAAAATTTCAGGAAACTCTTCCAATTCAAATGACCGGTTAACAATATAAGTTATAGGCTTCGCTAAAAGATCTATATATAGTTTAAAGATGTGGCCAGGTATTGAATCTAGACCAGCTATTCTCAACCGCTGGTCCAGCGGACCACCAGTGGTCCGCGGAGAAATTTTACTAGTCCACGGACAATTTTTTCGCGCATAGAAAAAATTTTAAACAAAAAAATACTTTAAAAATAAAAAAATAATAACTAAATTTTAATTTATAAAATTACGAAATACAAATATCTTAAACTAATTTTAATTCTATGTAATTTCTGACGGCACTGAAAAATAAGAAAAATATTTACATATCTTTACATTTATATATTATTGTAAGTAAATAATAATAAAAATGTTACAATTAACTTATGTAGTAGTTCTTTAATACGTAGTAAAATTTTCTTGTTAAAAAAATATCACTGGTCCGCGAATTTTTTTTTTTAATTTTACTGGTCCGTGGGCCAAAAAAGTTTGAGAAACGCTGATCTTGACCACTTGTAGATTTATTTCTATGTTTGCCATTCATGAGCCATATTATTTCATTTTCAGAAAAATCGTCCAGATATAGTGTTTTGTCATTGAATGACATGTGACGATTGGATATGTTTGAGAGGGTGATATTTTGAGCTATTTTGGTAGGAGCTTCTTCAAAGAAATCATTAAAAATTGTCGCTACTCTTTCCGGATCTTCAATGATAGAGTCATTGTAATTTAAGCGGATCTCTTCATTCACGGTGTTTGAAATGTCCTGGTCTTGTTAGTTTGCTGGTTAATTATATTCCAAGCTGCTTTCTGTTTGTTCTCCGAATTCTGCAACAGTGTACTGAAAAATTGTCGCTTAAGATTTGTTAAAAAATAGGAGTACTGTTTTTTCATAATTAAATACGCTTGGCGCAAAATCGGGTATTTCTTTTGGAGCACAAACAAATTTTTTAGCTCTCTACTTGCCCTTTTTGCATCATTAGTGATCCAGGTCTTGTTTCCCCGATTAACTTTCACTATGGGAAAACAGGTACTAAAATGATAATATAACGAATTTATGAAATGTACACATGTATCGTTAATATTTGATGCTCTATACCAGCGTTTCTCAAAGTGGGCGATATCGCCCCCCAGTGGGCGATAACGTCGTTTTGGGGGCCGCTAGGTGGCCAGGGGGCGATATGGGGGGCGTTAGGTAGCCAGGGGACGATAGGTATTACGAGCTATACAATGTATTTGTGTTAATTTAAAACAAACAAATACGTTCAACAACATTGTTCCGTGTTCAGTATTATTCAACCGGCCACAAAAATTAATTAATTATTACAAAAAATTATTATATAATTTTATTTCTGTAAAAATTATAATGCCTTCATTTTCTTTTCATGAATTTTTCCTTGCACAGGGATCCCCGCATGTTAATTTTTATTTGAAATATTTCAAAAACTATTACAATTTTTGTTGCTAATTATTTAAGAATGCATTTATTATTAATCTAAATAGGTTCTCAGACCTAAACTCACAATTTATTTTGAATTTTGTTAAAAGAATGTTACAAGAAATGCGGCTTGTCCTCACTAGCGCGTGTATTTTTGATATACACTCAAACTTCCCTAAGTCGAATTGCCATAGTTCATGAAAAAAAATTCGAGTTATAGAAAATTGGAGTTATAGAAATATATAACTATAAAATGAGTAAAATACACTACACAATTAATTCAAAATAAATACATATGTATATATTTATAAACAAAAAACAAAAGAGAAATATGTATACCATCTTAATATGATATAATTATAAATAATTAAAAATAATTTTAATTAATATTTTTTTTTAAAAGGTCAGTAATTTTTAATTGTTTTCCATAATATATAGCACCTTGTGGGTGATTTTCGATTATATCGTCTCTTTTCGGATTATCGATTCTCGGGAGAATAATATCCTGTCGTAATCGTCCTAAAGCACACCCGCTGGTAAATTCTTAGTTTTGCTTTATTTGAGTTTTTGGTGATCATAAAATAAGAAAAATAAAATGTTTCGTAATCTGCCCGAGGATTACACTATCGACGGTTTATGGTAGGCAATATCTGGCATCATACGTTTTGGAAAATACTAGGCGGTTCAAAAATTGGAGTATAAATTATTTTGTATGTAAAATTTTACCATTGTACACATTTTTACTACGAGTTTTGGAAAACTTAGAGTTGAGGAAATTCGATATTTTGTATGTAAAATTTTACCATTGTACAAATTTTTACTACTAGTTATGGAAAAATTTGAATTGAGGAAAATTCGAGTTATGGAAGTTAATTTATATGTAAAATGTTATCTAAAAGTATCAATTTCTAAAAATATTCGAGTTGTAGAAAAATTGAAGTTTCAGAAGTTCGAGTTATGGAAGTTCGACTGTATATAAATTTTACTTTCAACGTTGCAAGATTTCTAGTTAATTTTCTAGTGAAGTATTTTCATTGTTTTATAATAAAAATTTCGATAGAACTGAAAAATTTTCAGTATCCTATAAAATACTTGGTAAGTCAAAATACTTTTACTCTAGGAAGAGGAAAAAAGCTCCTTTCAATTGAATTTCAAATTATTGCACCAAAGATGCCACTATACGGCAGATTTGGGGGGCGCTATTAACTTTAGCATATCAAAGGTGGGCGATGAGACAAATAAGTTTGAGAAATACTGCTCTACACGAACTCGTCCATGATTCATCTGTTCAATCAACCCATAAGTAAATATTTGAAACAGGAACTGCTACAAAATTCTTTTATACCTCCAAATAATTATGTGTTCCCGTACTCAGAACATACAAAAAAGGGAAAAATTGAAAAACGCTATTTGAAACAAAGCCATTTAACAAAATATTCTTGGTTAGTGTATTCACCAAAACTGCAAGGAATATTCTGCAAATATTGCTTCATACAACGTCCAACATCTGTAGGCAGTGAAAAATGTAATGTAGAAGCTGGTGCTTTGATCACTAAACCTGTGACAAAATTTACTAAAGTGCAGGGAGCAGGAGGATATTTGGAGAAACATCAACGTGCAAGCTATCATAAAAACGCCATTGAAATTTGCAATATGTTTTTGCAGAATTATGATAAGCCGGAAAATCAAATTGAAAATATGTTATCATCTCAACGTTTGATTCAAATTCTAGATGACTTTCCTAATAACCCTTCTGGATGTATTACGAACGAGGGCAATTTTAGGGAAATTTTGAAATTGTTAGCAAGATCCGGCGATACAACATTGAAGGAGCATTTACAAAATTCATATACATCCAAAACAACTCAAAATAGTTTAAATTTATTTAATGTAAACAAAGCCGGTTTATATTCCATAATGTTTGACGAGACGACTGACGTATCCACAATAACTCAACTAAGCATCGTGATAAGATACGTGGTAGAAGATGAATTAAGAGAAGACTTTGTGGGATTTCTAATGCTGAACCGGTTTTAAGTGGAAAAGTACTTGGAGATTCGGTTAAGAAAATTCTGCAGAAACATGAATTCAATTTGAAAAATTGTGTCGGCATCTGTACAGATACCTGTAATATAATGTCATCTAAGCAACGTGGAGCGGTTGCAGAAATTATGAAATATACTGAATGTGCAGTCTGGGTACCATGTCATAACCATTCTCTTAATTTAACCATATCAAAATGCATAGAAGTAAAAAGTATTAGGAACTGTTTTGGAATAATTCGCGAAGTGCTTTCATTTTTTAATGCGTCTGCAGAACGGTCTTTTGTACTAAAAAATTCTATGGCTGAAACATCATTGGGTACTTTATGTGACACTCGGTGGGTTGAAAGACACACAACAACGCTAGCGTTTGACCAAGATTTTGAGGCAATTTTAGAATCATTGAACAGTATTAGTGTATGGGACGATGCCATATCATCATCGAAAGCTAACATATTGAATACCTCATTATTGACACTTGAGTTCATTGTTTCATTAAAATGTATCAATCACATTTTTGCCTTAACGTTACCATTCAGTAGAATATTTCAAAAAGAGACATTTGATATAAGTACAGCCGCTACGGGTATAAAGGATCTTATCTTAGTACTCACTTCTGAAAGAAATAATGTGGAAAATATTTTCAATAGCATTTGGAAAAACATTGAGAAATTAGCAAGTGAACAAAATATAACCATTACTCGTCCCAGAATTGCACGAAAACAAACAAATAGGGACAATCAACCAGCAAGTAGCGCCGAAGAATATTTCAGAAGAAGTATTTTTATTCCTTAGATAGGTATTTATATTCCTTATTAGATTTTATTTTAAATGGTGTGAGTACTAGGTTTTCTTCAGATACTATTGATGCTTTTCATTTGAGTAAATTGCTACCTCAAAACTTAATCAAATTGGACAATGAAAACTTTCAAAATTTAACTGAAGTTCTATGGAAGAAATATGAGACTATAATTCAGAAAGTTCAAAATTTAAATTCGAAATCAATATTTGGAGCCGAGTTAAACTTATGGCGCGCTAAATATTTTCGTTTAGTAGAACTCGGAGGAAATAATTTTCTACAACCTGTTAGTGTATATTCTGAACATTGCCATCGCGAATGTTATCCGAATTGTAGCATAATTCAAAATTTTACTTACGTTGCTAGTTAGTGTAGCTACTGCAGAACGAAGTTTTCCAACCTTTCATAGGTTAAAAGCCTGGATTCGAAATAGGATTTCTGAGGATAGATTAACGGGATTGGCGTTATTACACGTTCATCAAGATATTTATATAGTCATTGAAAACGCTAAACTTGATAAATATTTTTTTTAATTTCTCAATTTATTATTTGTTATCAGAATTACTTGATTCTATTTAAAGGAGATTTCCTTTCGAAAAAATGTGCTGCTTTATTTTCCTTGTGACCAAAACAATTAGCATAATTATTATTAACTAGAACATAACCAATTAAAGTTTTACTGACAATATGAGCTTTAGTAGGGCTTAATACTAGTTAATTAATTCCGTATTGAAGAAGAATATTTTTAATTTTTCTTACATAAAAGCTGTTATTTGAAAAATCTAAATTAAAATCTACACTAAAATGCAACGACTATTTCTAGTAAAGATTTCATCACATATAGTTTCAAAATTTTCTAAAAATAAAGCATCCGAGCTAGATGGAGAATGATAAGGGTGCCTTTATGACTATCCATTGGCATACACCAAAATTAACCATAACTACTTTACACCAATAATTGTCCTGCAATATGTAAGTCTTCTTTGTTGAGAACTGCAGACTATCCTTCACATATATCACACACCCCCAGTTTGGCGATTAGGAGAATCACATCGGATATAAGTATAACCGTTGAAATTGATTTCAGAATCTTCAATTTCACTTGGTATTCTAGCCTCACTTACTAAGATTACTTTTGGTAAGTAACACAGAATGCTTATTTGAATTTGATCAATTTTATTCAGTAGACTTTGGGCATTCATGTAGTTGATATCCGTGAAGACGTAAATATTAGGGGTGTGGTGGTGGCTCAGGTAGCTAAGCACTTGACTCTTGAGTCAGACAGCTGGGGTTCAAATCCCGCACAGAACCAAAAGCAGCAAAAATTAAAAACCAATGGCTAAAAACCAAACAAAAGTACAACAAGAATATTTTAAGCTTGTTAAAGTCAAACTTGAAGAATACATAACAAATGGCGATGATTCAAAAACAATAGAGTTCTTCAACGATAAGCCAACCATAGTCAATAAAAATGTTACTTCACAACAAAAAAACATATCATCAATATCATCATCAGTTGACACTTTATGTCCCCACTGCTGGGGCACTGGCCTCTTTTCTGCCACATATCCAACTTCAGCACTAAGATTCCGAATATGGGGGACCTAACGTTTTAACGTCGAATCCGAACGACAAATTTCCAGGAAAGGTGTTAGGCCAGGGGTTCTCCGCCGGGCGCGCCGTTAATCGCCGTGCCCCCCCTCACATCAGAGTTTACAATAAATTTGTGCGCCCACAATACCTACAGTGCGCCTCAACCAGTTTCCCGATGCGCACCAGGTAAGACCCAAAGCATCCATGCCCTGTAAGCGCCTGGGTGAGGTGATAATGCACCTCCCCGTGCCCACGGTTTACTCATTCATCGATAGTCGGAATCAGTTGCCTGGTCCAGGCTCCCTTTTCCGACCCCTCCCATAGCTCTTGCCATACACGCATTGTTTTTTCCCTTTCGTTTCTAGGGTCATTCCTCCCCAAACTCTCACCCTTTCATGCGCTAGAAGGTCTAACGGGATAACTCCAGCAACGACCGCCACCGCGTCGCCAGAAACAGTCCTGTATGCGCTGCACACACGCAGCAGCATACACATTTGCACTCTCATCAGTCTCGCTCTATAACATTCAATCCTGAGCGCATTTATCCATGCCGGCACCCCATACAGGAGAATGAAGTGCACGACCGCATTCATAAGCCTCCTCTTGGAGGCTAACGGCCCACCTATGTTGGGCATCAGCCGTCCAAGGGCTTGCACACATGCTGTAGCCTTGCTCACCACCCGGGTGACCTGATCGGACACCCTGAGAGGGCTATCCACATAAGGTATCGGAAAGACATGATCTTGAAAACAATGTTATTTTTATGGTTTTTGTTGAGTGCCACGAAGGAGGACTGAAAGCTGTAAAATAACTTACAAATTTCATGTGAGATTTGTTTTGGTAGTCCTAAGAAAACTGAATAATTGTTATAGAGCTCCGGAAAGGCTGAATATATATATATATATATATATATATATATATATATATATGTATATATATATATATATATATATATATATATATATATATATATACATATATATATTCAGGCTGTGTTCCATTTGTTTTAACCCATTATCTACCAGAGCAAAAAAATGGATTTTAACAAAATTACCGCTTGATATAAACTATTTAATCATAAAATAAGTCCAATTTAAGAAAAAAAAAAAAATCCATTCGTTGGTTTCTAGAAAATTGGTGTTAGATTTTTCGAACACTGGTCACTTAGCATTAAGTAAAAAGTTAGTCAGTTAAGGTGAGGCTACAGCTATAAATTTTTTGTTTCTTTATTGTAAATACACTTTTTTATTGAAAAACTCCTTGCATGAACAATAATTAAAAGAAGAAAATTTATAGATAAAACATTACTTCTAATATCAATTACTAGATACTTATTTCTGATAATCATCAAAGCATTTGAAGTGCATATGCTTATTACATTTTTGGCACATGTAATACTTTTCACACTTTTCTGTCCTCCAAGCATATGCTTACCTGATAAATGAGTCAAATTGTCAGGTCTGTAATTATTATCATTATTTTTATTTATCTCGACAGACAATTCACTTTTTTCTGAGTCTGATGTAGTAAGTAAATGCTCCGTTATGATAACTCCAAAGTTTTTTTGTGACAAAGGTAATCTAAGAGTTTTGAACCAATAATTTTGGATCAATATTGAGAAATAGCTTGAAGTGTATGATATCCTGATATCAATAGTATACCTAAAATTCATTTTATCTCAACTTCAGTCACCATAGTTTCTAAATTATGTTGTTGCGTCTATAAATTCGATTGATCAACGATACATTTCAATACAAACATTTTGCAAATAATTCAGGTGTGGTGACAAATTTTTCAAATTTTGATGTACTTCTTCAGGTACGTCGTCGAGAGGTTTAGAATTTGGAGCAGATTATATTCAAAATGCTGTGCCTTATTCTTTTTATTAGTTCACTTTGGTTGTCGAAATTTATTCAGAGGAGTGTAAGTACGAGATTTTTTTGCTGCTTTGGTACAGATTTATTACTATTACAAGAAGTAAATTCCATCGCACCCGCCAATTCTTGTAAAGCACTTATATTTGTATTCATGAGTATGTCATCTTCATCTAAATCCTCTTGATCTTCAAATCATCAAAATATTACTGATTATGAGATCTTTTCTCTAATCACAGATTTCAGTAACAAATGTTATGTATCATAGATTTAAGAATTTTTGTTTGATATTAAATATAAATATTTCATAAATCAACTTATACTACTATTAATTATCTTATAACGAAAAATTTATAGTATATACTGATGTTAGTCTCCCAGAGCGCGAGCAAATTACTGAAAATAAAAATTCTGTGAAGTGACCAATGTTCGAAAAATCGAAAATGTACTTTTACGATCTCCTAGAAAATTATAAATGTATTGTATGTGAAAAGTAATTATTAACAATAAAACTTTGCTCTTTTTAGAACAAATTTTAATTCTGAATAAACGTCAAAAAAGTTTTCCATTATGATAAATAAATTTTTGTAAATTATTCTATAAAAAGGACTTGATAACAATTGATTTACCAATTAACCTATTATTAATAAATAATTATACAAGTTATTTTCTAAAAGTATAAACTTGAAATAATAACATAATGATAATAATTATCTTTAAATTAATAATTATAGTAGCTTAAAAAAATGTCAAAGTCAGTGTTCGACAAATCGAACACTCGGTAGATAATGGGTTAAGTTTGTATGATTATCTATAACGTAGGATGGTTTCACCAATTCTAAAAAATATGTATTTTTAGCAAGCCAAATATATTTTTGGAATATAGAAAATTAAATAATTTATTTTCCTAAAAAATATAATTTAGCAACATTTAGTATTACATGATTTTCATGAAAAAATTCTTCGTAGAATAAGGTCTCGAATAACGGTTTTTAGCTTTCGCGAAAATGCCGCGTTATACGAGATTAAGATTATACGAATAAAGAGCTTCGGGTCCAAATTGTTAGTTTTGTTATCGAGCGACATTTTTGATGAATTTTATATGCCAAAGTCTTTCAAATCTGTTCTTTCTTCTATTCTTTGCCTAATTTTTTTAGTTTACTCTTAAATATCTTTGTCTAATCTAATAGTCTTGCACATCGCTTTCTGTAGTTATTGTTGAATCTGCCTGTTCTTATCTGAGAAATAGAAGAACTGATACTTTTAGAAGTTGGTGATCTGTTTATTGCATGACATTTGAAAATGGACATTAATATTATAACTATTATTTATAATATAGTAGTATTTCATTTTGACTGTCATAACATTAAATATATCTTTTCATTTGTGGACTCAAGTTTTTTGTTGTTTGTTTTTTACTATTCAATTTGCTCTTATATTCGAAACTTGCAATACTCTTAAGTTTGTATATTACATTTCTTCAATTATTGTTCTCCTTTGAGACACGTATCCACACTTTTTTATCTAAAATGCGATAATTTTAAATATTGTATCATACATTTTTCACATCAAAGGTGGAACACTTAAAACCGCTGTGCCTCAATGAGTTAAGTAAGTATCTTCGGTATTTATCACTTTAATATCAAAGGTGAAAAATTGAAATTTATGTCCTTATAAATTATGTTCGAATTGGAAAAACTACTGGTAACGTTGGGAAAAATTACTAGTAACGTTGTCCCAACGTTACCAGTATTTTTTTTACCAGCAATTCAAAAATAGCAAACAATAAAATAATATTTTGATTTCAGAAACTTTTATGCCATCCCACAAATAAATTAGGTTTTTATGTTAACTTCCCATTTACAAGTACTTTTTTTCAGCAATCTACATTGATAGTAAAAAATCTTCCCGCAGGGGTAACCAAAGAAGGTTTGATTCGGTTTGTTGGAAAACGAATGCACAGGGATTGCACGCTTTTGAACGCTTTCTTCAAAAGGGGAGCGAACGCAGCTTTGCTTGAATTCGCAACGATCGGATATGCTGAAATGGCCCTAAACGAACTTAATCGTAAGTAAAAATCACTTAATTTAATGAATTTGTTAGTGTCAAAGTATATACTTTGTATTTTGCTTTTTTTACTTGTGAATATTTAACAAAATTTTGTTTAATAATATATAGTTTAGTAATTCCCAACGTGTTCTATGTGTATCCTTTGAAGTCGATTAAGGTTGATAGAATTCGAGTGGTCTATTGGGGGTCGATTTACCAAATTTTAAACCAAATAGTACAATAAGTAATTATTAGATAATAATAATTGTTTAAAGCAGGGGTGTCCAATCGTTGGACCATATAAGGTTTCGTCATTGAGTTTTTTGCACTTCTTTAAAAATATAAAATTAACAAAATATTTGAAAATATTTTCTTTCTATTCTAAAATAAAACACGTATAAGCGTTTATGGCTTTATGAAACTAACTTAGTGGTTTAAGGCCGTTAAAATAAATAAATATTAAAAAATCAATAAAATTGCGATTTTGATTTGGGCCATAGGTAGCCTGCGGATTGGACACCCCTTATTTAAAGTTTTGGCATTGGGAATAATATAAATAGTGGTAATTTTATGCTTCTACATTTATTTTACTTGTTTCACTTTCGTGGATTTTTTAATTCTCGATTTCATTCATCATGTGATCTTATGTATTTATTTTTAATATCACACATTTTATCGTAAAAAAAATGGCATTTTGTAGCTATTTTAACATTTTGATCAAGATTAGGTCTTTTAATCTAATTTAATATATAGGATCATTCCACATCAACTCAACACAAGGTCTAAACCTCACGATCTCGGATTTTGCTGAAATTTGGCACAGGTGTACTATTAGTACAGACTGGAAAAATATGAAATTTTATTGAGATGTATTTGTCAACTCGTTTTTGAACTGCAGAGCTGTAAATTTCTCATAAATGGATCCAAAAACAGGGAACTACAACTTTTTGAATTGCTGTAGAATCTTTCACAATTGAGTTACAAAGCTAGAATTGGTGGCATTTTTCATGCTCTTTCCTATGATTTACAACATTATATATTATATAGGTTAATTTAAGAAAAATATTCTTAAAAACCATTTTAAAATTTTAAATCGATTTTTTTCAGAAAGTACATATAAAAGAAAGTATATCAATGAAAGAACAATACTTGTGAATCACAGGTCAAAATATAAGTTTGGGCAGTGGATAGCTTCATTGTCTAGAATTGAAGACTGAACTTCCATTTTCATTAATTCAACTCTGTATTCATAATCCAACAATGCTATATTGACAAATTAATGAGAATAAACACAAGATACTATAGCTACTATTAATAAAAGTTACACTATTAAATAATAGGACAAATGAAGCAGACAGTCTGTGAGACGCACCCTGAAGGAAGTCCGTGGATTTCAGGAAGAACCCCGAAGGAAAGGTATCCCCTGGACAGAAGAGAGAAAGGAGTTACTCCGGCAGAAGATGCGACAAAGATCAAAGCCCAACAGTTGAACAAGCTTGGCCCAAAGTAGGCTTATTGGAAAGAAGAAGAAGAAGGACAAATGAAGCCTTTTCAATCTTAAAATGATCAACACGTTGATCATTTTAAGTTTCAAAAGACTTCATTTGTCTGACACATATCTCTTTCAAGTAGAACATAAGTTCCTCCATTGGGAGCTAGAGGATTCACTTTTATCAGGACATCCATTACTGACCCACAGAATATTAGCATTTCTCGGATCTGAGAAGGCTGTAGAGAGTCCAGCTGGAGGAAGTAAAGTTATTTTTACTTCGTCAAGTTGTCCATTCTTCTGTAAAACGTATCCAAGGCATCAGTTTATTTTATAGAGAACAGTGACATGTCAGTAACCTGATATCTCTGCTAATTTAAGCTTATCAGGAGATTTTGGCACCTCCTTTTTCCAAGCTTCTGAATTTGTAGGAAAGTTTTTCACCAATATTTTTTAAGTAGTTCTGGAGATGAACACATGCTATAAGTGCGTTCCTTTGATAGACAGTGCTTGATCAAAACTATTTTTCAAGAAACATGCTGATTCAATATAGTGTTATTGTGATCACTGAATTTTGAATATATAATTTTACATATTGAAACCTAACCTAACTTATTGGTGAAACAATACACATAAACAATAAAATAACAATGAAGCCATTGCCCAAATTTATATTATGTCTTCTGGTTTGCAACAATCGTAAGTATTCATGGCATTAATTTTAAAATACAGTGTAAACTCGAAGTAACGTTACTCGATTTAGCGACAAACTCCCTAAAACATCGAAATTACTTGACTTTAGTTGGTTTACCTTGTTGTCCATAGAAAGATACACTCTATGTAGCATCATAGCCACTCTACATAACGACAACAATACGTAATTATTAAGGAATAAACATAATTTTCTAAGTTGCCAAAATTAATAATAACTGCAGCTGTGTACATTCTTGTGTTTATTATTATATTGCTTTATTGTCTAGCACGTATTTACCTCGACTGTCGGCATCATACGTACCGGAGATTTTAAGAAATTCGTTTGTTTGTTTATTGAAATTATCTTGCACTTGTTTACCTCGGCTGCTAAACGGTTTTTAGGTTGTTATACATTATATATACGTTATCATATTCTTAGTTGGTCACAAACTTTCAAACTGTGAACATGGCGACTAAGAGAAAATCTTTGTGTATTAACGAAAAAGTTTTATTAATACGCGCAATAGAGGCGGTAGAAAAGATAAGTGATGTTGGAAGACGCTTTGGATTCAGTCGCTCTACCGTGTCTACAATATGGTAAAACAAAGAAAAAAATCTACAAGCAGAGGAGGATGGAAAATCTTCTAAGAAATGAAAGAGACCTAAATACGAAGATTAGGATTAAACCTAAATACGAAGATTTTATAACTTGCCTGTCTCGGGGCCGATCGGGAAAGCTAAAGCAGAGAAATTTTCTGAAGAACTTGGCTTAACGGCTTTGAAAGCATCAGAAGGATGGCTCTGGAAGTTCAAGCAACGTCACCATATCAACTATGGTAAAATTAATGGAGAAGCACGAAGTGTTGATACGAATGTTATTGACGACTGGATTAATAGAGTGTGGCCAAAATTGAAAGAAAAGTACGCTCTAAGTGACATTTTTAATGCTGATGAAGCGGGAATTTTCTTAAAGTTGACTCCAGATAAATCTTTGAAATTTAAAGGAGAAAAGTGTGTAGGAGGAAAACTCTCCAAAGAGCGCATTACAGTGTTTTTAGCTGCTAATATGAATGGCACAGAAAAAAGGAAGCTAGTGATAATAGGCAAATAAAAAAATCCGCTATGTTTTACAAACATTAATCAATTGCCAGTCACCCATAAAGCTAATAAATCAGCCTGGATGACAAGTCAACTGTTTGAAGGAGAATTGCGAAGGTGAGATGCAGAATTAAAGGAACGAAAAATCTTGCTTCTTGTCTACAACTGCCCTGCTCACCCTCATATATCTAACCTTCAAAACATACAGTTGGCATTTTTTTCCACCAAACACGATTAGTGTCTTACAACCAATGGATCAAAGCGTGATTAAAAGTCTCAAGGGTTACTACAGAAGGAAACTATTAATGGAGCTGGTCGAATCTGAGGGCAAAACTTCTATTAATATGCTACATGCAGTAAATTTTTTATCCAAAGCCTGGAAAGAAGTGACAGCAACAACTATACGGCACTCTTTTCGTCATGCTGGACTTTGTACCAGTTCTGCGAGTACTGAAGTGGAAGTGAGACAAGAGTTTGAAAGTGAAGATGACCTTCCATTAATTGAGTGGGTTCAACAATTCAACATGCCACAAAATTTCACTGAAAATATACAAACCTACATAGAAATAGACAACAGCCTCGCTACAACAGCTTCACTTACACATGAAGAAATTCTGGATTCGGTGAGAAAAAGTGAGGAACAGTAACAAGGGGATGAAGAGGATGAGACGGATGATCCCGAGCCTCCACCAAGCATTAAACAAGCACTCGATGCAGCAAAATTATTAGAAAAATACTTTTTGTATAACCAAGTTGATCCCATAGTATCCCAAGACATGAATAAAATACATGATAAAATTCAAATAAAATACTGGTGCAGCAAAAATCATTAAACGAAGATAACAGACTATACACAATAAACGTTATTTATATCAATATTAATTTGTTTGTTGTTTGTAAATTGTATACTTTATTAGTAAGTAAATAATATTATAATAGAAAAATATTATTAATTTTTTTCTCTCTCCATTCAACGACAACTCTCTATAACGTCATAAAATGCGCAGTCCCTTCAGTGTCGCTATATAGAGTTTACACTGTATGTACTTTCTGAAAAGAATTCAATTTAAATATTGTATTAGGTTTTGTGATTATTTTCTTATATTTACCTATATACTGTTCTATATCATAGAAAAAGGGGTGAAAATGCTGTAAAATGGCATCAATTCTAGGTCTCTAGCTCGATTGAAAAGGCTGCTACAGCATTTCAAAAAATTGTGTTCCTGTTTTTTCACCCATTTATAAGAATTTTACATCACTATTATTCAAAAACGAGTTAACACTTCTCAGTAAAATTACATATTTTTCCAAGTTAATATTATGCTAAGGATAAAATGGTATTTTTCCGTGTTGAATTGACATGGAATGAAATTCAATTTCGCTATGTTTGACACAATTATAATTACGTGTCTAATCAATTATTTGTTTCTTTGAACTCAAATTTCAGAAAGATTCTTCATATTTTCATTAAATTTCCATAGCATTTCCTTAATAATTAGTTAGTGACTGAAATCTAGAATGTAGAAGTTCTAGATAACTTCAAAAAAGTTACTAAAGCTTTTGTAGATTTTGTCTAAACTAGACAGACTTCTAGTTTGCGATTTCTAGAACAATTAGATATTGAATTTGGGTGTGTATGTAGTAATAATTAATATTATAACTTTTTAACGCTATACTATTCTCTTTATAGAAACCTAATTGTTTGAGAACCCCATGAACTTTTTTTTAACTTTTCATATTATGTTAATCGGTGACTATGACCATTTAAAATTTGGTTAACTAATCTCTTGAAGAAAGTAACAAATCTAGAGGTTTGTTTATGATAAGGCCTTATAAAACTCAAAAGATGGTACACCTGTTGGAGTAGATAGTCTTAATTATATAGAAAAGATTAGCAAGAGTAACGGATAAATGAAAAAAAAAGAAACTTTATTTAAACAAGTTAAGAAGTTACAAGTTATACAAGTTAAACACGCGGGACAGAGCTACAATATTCGTTAGACGAAAAGGTTCGTGGCGTTTTTTGAGTGAAATAGAGTGTCAAAATCAATTTATTTTAACCAAATATTATTATTATCGACATGTTTCGGCATTTTGAGGACAGAGCCATGGTTCCATCAGTATAGTACTTCTGGGTTTCAGTCTGAATAACGAAATCAAGTGCTTTTAAAACTTTTAAAACAAACTGAACACGATAACGGCAGACGTCTAAAACAACTATGTCAGAATATGTCTCTAAAGATAATGAATGGTTTCTTGTCCCACAAATATATACATAAATACACGTGGAGCCAAAACGTGGACAAAAGGACTAAGATCGATTACATTATACAAAAACAAAACACAAAAATAATAACCACTGACGTAAGGGTGTATCGAGTAGCGGAATGCGGATCGGACCACCACCTATTGGTAGCAACAGTCCTAATAAATTATAGGAAAACTAATACGGACAAAACTAGTAATAACGACATCTTAGGAAAAACACGAATGAAATCATATACAATCTAGAGAGTTTCGATAACGAATCTACTAATTTTTTGTACAAACTAAGATTAACTGCCATGCTGGCTAAAGTGCAATACGGAAACACAACAGCGAATCAACTATATCAACACCTAAGGAACTGTATGCACCAAGCAGCGAACGAAGCTATAGGACCACAAGAAAGGCATTTTAATAATAAAGAGTGGTGGTGTGAAGAAATAGAAAGACTAGCAGAAATTAAAAAGAAAGCTTATCAAACTTGGCTACAATCTAAAAAAATAGAAGATAGAACGATCTATGCACACTGGAATAGAGAAGTTAAAAAACTTGTAACAAAAAAAAGAGATTTGGGAAAAAAGATGCGAGGAGATAGAGAGGTGCATGGGAGGAACAAAGGTTTCGGAAGCGTGGAAGGCAATCAAACATATTAGAAAAGAAGGTCAAGTAAATAAAATTGAACTAATAAGTATGGAGGAGTGGGAAACATATTACAAAGAACTGCTAACAGAAAAGAGAAAAGAGTTCCACTTTGATAACCTGGACATAGAGACACCCACAAATGAAGAAGTAAATGCGATAACGATAAAAGAAATAAAGGAAGCCCTAAAAGAATCTAAAAATAAGAAGGCTGCAGGGCCAGGAAATATCCCAATTGAACTAGTAATTGAACTAGAAAAATGGACCAGAATTATTACTAGAGCTGATAGCCAAGATCTTCAACAAATGTCTAATAGAAGGCGACAATATTCCAGAATATTGGAATATTGCTCATATGAGCTCAATATATAAAAAAGGAGACAAAAGACAATGTAGTAACTATAGAGGGATCAGCGTATCTAGTGCGCTTGGGAGGTTGTACGGCCGGATACTAAAAAAAAGAATTGAAAGCAGCATCAAAGAAGTAGAGGAGCAAAGTGGCTTCCGAGCCGGGAGATCATGCATTGACAATATATTTGATATTCAACAAATTATAGAAAAGCGAAAAGATAGAAATCTACCCACACACCTATTATTTATCGACTTTCGATACGGTACCCTGGAAAAAGCTTTTTGAAGCATTGATGAGGATTGGGATGAATAGTGTATACTGTCGGGCAATCAGAAATATATATATAAATATATATATATATATATATATATATATATATATATATATATATATCGAGTCAAAAAGTGCAGTCAAGATAGGAAACGTTATATCGCGGCCTTTCCGTACAACGAAAGGATTAAGACAAGGCTGCAGCCTGTCTCCTACATTATTTAAAATATACATACAAGAAGCACTAACAAACTGGAGAAGAAAAACCGCAGGAATGGGAATAAGAACAGGTGAACATTGTTTGACAAGCCTGCTATTTGCTGACGACCTAGTGATAATAGCAAGTGATGAAAGAGATTATATGTTAAGAAAATTGAAAGAAAAGTATTCGGAATGGGGTTTAAACATGAATATGTCAAAAACAGAATATCTTCGTGTCGGGGAAGAAGAAGACCCAGAACTGGAGTTAAGAAAGATTAAAAAATGTAGCGCATACAAATATTTAGGAACTATCATCTCAGAAGAAGGAACAACAAAAAAGGATATAGAAAATAGACTTGGACAAGGGAAAAAGGCTATCTGCTTGTTAAATTCAATGCTATGGTCAAATGAAATTAAACTTAAAACAAAAATGAGGGTATACAAATCTATTGTAGAGCCAATAACAACTTATGGTTCAGAATGTTGGCAAGTTTCACAAAGGGATAAAAAAAGTATAGAAGTAGTAGAAATGGACTTTCTACGAAGAGCTTGTCAAACGTCCAAACTAGATCACGTAAGAAATGAACATATAAGAAGACAGACGAAGAGAGTCTATGGCACTACAGACGACATAGAAACACGGCAATTAAAATGGTATGGACACATGCAAAGGATGACTGGAGAAAGATGGCCAAAAATAGCATTCCAATATATACCAAGAGCAAGGAGAAGAAGAGGCAGACCAGCAATAAAATGGATAGTTGGTATTATGGAAACCATTGAAGATAGAGCCATAGAAGAAGATGGCTGGAGAGATAAGGAGAGGTGGAAAAAGAAGTGCGGGATGCGGCAAAGGCTGTAGGAACCTCGCTGTATATATATATATATATATATATATATATATATATATATATATATATATATATATTGTATTTGAGGTTTTCGCGGATAGATACCTGTGTTGTATTGTTTTCTCGGGGATTCCGCGTTGATGCTGAGGGTTGGCTCTGAAAAGAACCGGATTCTCGACGTTTCGGCGAACTAACATTCGCCATTCTCAAGAGATATATGCGTCCGTACGGGTCAACCGTTCGACGCATACAGTATGCGTCGAACGGTTGACCCGTACGGACGCATATCTCTTGAGAATGGCGAATGTTAGTTCGCCGAAACGTCGAGAATCCGGTTCTTTTCAGAGCCAACCCTCAGCATCAACGCGGAATCCCCGAGAAAACAATACAACACACACACATATATATATATATATATATATATATATATATATATATATATATATATATATATATATATATATATATATATATATATATATATATATATATATATATAAAAGTGCTTTTAACAGACCGTTCATGAAGCAGACTTGGTTTCATGAAGAGTGTTCTACAGAGATTGAAACAAGTGATAGTCTAATGGTGCTATATCTGAAAAGCTTCTCAACCAAACTCTCTTAATTTTTGGTGAGTCATCAAATATGTGTGTGGTTGGGCGTTGTGGTGGAACACGACGCATTTTCTATTGATCAATTCTGGCTGTTTTTCAATTGCTTGGAGTACTCTCTCGAGTTGCCCACAAGACAAGTACTAAATTAATCGTTAGACCGAGCAGTAGCAGTTCCAATCCAATCCCACTAAACACACAGCACAACTGTATTGCTGGTCAATCCTGGCTTTGAAGTTGTTTGTAATCGTTCAATTCTTTTTTTATATTCTCTTTCGAACATATATTTGCATAGTGCACCTATTTTCCATCGACGTTTATAAATCATGTATCGCAGATGTTAATTCGGTTCATTTTGTTATTTTTACTCAATTCAGGAGGCACACAAACATCGTTTCGTTCGCAAATGTTTTAAAAAGGTTAGATGATGCATGTTTAATGCATAAACTGTGGCATGGCGGCTGCTTATATGCCGGTTTTGCTCAGTCTTGCTAATTGGCTGACTAGAACCTTTGACTCACATTTGATGTCGAAATTTCCAGAACGAAAGCGAACGATATGTATTTGCGTGCTGCTGATTTACCATAAAACTACAAATTTGTTCACAAGCCTGCGATGCGTTATCATCGCCTTTGTTGATGTGATTTTGTAGCATATAGCAAATTTCCTGTATATTTTCGTCAATTTTTTTACTTCTGAAAGAGATTTCCATAAAATTTTGAGCAAACAAAGCTTTATACGGTTAGTGGTTACTGAGAGTTCTTTGCTTTGATTCTTGTTAGAGAACGACACGAACTTTTTCAACTACCCAATATATCGTATAAATATATCGAGTGACTATAAATTATTGAGCATTATTTTGTTACATTGGTGCCAAAATTCAAAACAAACTTAAAAATAAAATTAAAATTAACAGTTTCAAACTTTATGCAATAAAAAAGGTTTTTACAACAGAGCACATACATTTATTGTAATAGCCTATTTTCCCATTGGATTGCAAAATGAAAGTAGCCATTGGCTCTATTCACAAAATTCAGCTTACGAACAATTTGTTTGACATAACCTAAATAACACACTTTTCAAATCAATATATTTCCATTTCTGTAAATAATTGGTTAACCTCTCTTAAAATATCTTTTAAACTATTGATTAACGTTTATTGATAACGTTTTTGTTCACGTCCTGACTTTGTCAATTTTGCTATTACTGAGAAAAAAAGAAAGAAATTCTGCAGGCAAGAACATTTTGAGTTAATACCCTGTTCATCCAAAAGGACGATGTATGTAATACATTTGGTTTATTAAAATTTAGTTTTTTCTTTCCATTCCTAAATTGAAATCCTTGAGCTAACTTAACAATGTGCTGCTAGCCATCCAACCCTTCTTATTTGCATGACATTCAATAGGCAATTCATTTAAAATCAGTTGATTAAAGCTCCTGAGTTTCAAAAGATTTGCCAATAACCAAAGGTTCTTGAATTTCTCGAATTTTTCATCAACAAAAGCACAATCAAATAACTTGACTCGTTGTTTTGAAAGCATACCACCGACATATTTCTTATTTTTTAGTACAAAAGTTTTATGTGGCAAAGCACGAAAAAAAGCGCCGTTTACTATATCCTCCGTTTTATAATCTCCGTTTACTATATCCTTAGGCTTATATCCCTCAATTTCTGTTACGATTCTTTTTCCTTTCTAATCCTAGACTGTTTGCTGACAGACACACACGATTTCCTCACAAACAGTGCCCAAATTTAATGTCATAATTTTGTTAGGTTAGGTTAACAAAGTTAGTTTACACCGACACATTTCAGTTGGTATCTTCTTTCGGGAATTCTGTCAGGAAAACGGTTTAGAATGTTTATTAAGTTATCGCTGATCTGTTTGCTCAGATGATACCGACGCAAAAACACCAATCAGACTACGAGAACTCTTACCCCTTACTTCCTTATTGGTACACGAATCTGCAAGCATTGATAATTGCCTACCACTACCATTAAATATGACAAAATCCGTTTCCGCCTTAAAAATTATTTTCCGTTTTACAAAATTTCCGTTTAATGTAGGTTTCCGTCTTTTACGGGTTCCGTCTTAGACAAGTTTCACTTTACTTCATTCTATATGTAATGTAAAACAATACAAGAATCTGTATTTTTTCTTTTTTAGAAAACCAATGGAGGGGGCAGATATTAGATGTATTCTGGTTTAGGAAAATGAACACTTCTGAGTAAGTTTTTTTGCAAATTAATTTAAGTTTCCTTAGATTAAGCTAAACTAACTTCAAATTAAAGAGGAAAACTCTTATGGTCAAATCAAATTGACCTTCCGCCGCTATAGTATCCCATGAAAATAAATGTATGATTCTTTAATATGATTGTATAGAAGGTATTTTAAGATTATATGCAATGTAAAATTTCAATGTTATATATTTTCTGCAATTAATATGTTCCCATTTGGCACAAAGAGATACTTAACACGAAAGTAAATGTTATTTAACATTTTTTTAACATAAACATTTAAAAACAGTTATTTTTGCATGATTTTGCACATTTTGGAAGTCAGGGAAACATTTGTCATGCAAACGCTTTCCACACAATGGCATTGTGTAATCGATACATGTTCGATAGTAGCTTTTTTGATATCTTTGTCGATGGGATTTGTCTGACCACATTTTTCATTTCGAATTTCTTCTAGACCGACTTGCCTGCTTCCTATGCAACTCAGAAGATGGAAGTGTAACCTCTAGGTCAGGGCTTCTTAAACTGTGGGTCGCGACCCCCAGGGGGGTCGCGAGACTACTGAAAGGGGGTCGCAAAGATCTGATACTTTTCAATCATTATAAATAAAATTTTAAAATTAGTATACACACTACGTACAAATATAAATACAAATAAAAATCATACAAAATACTATTGTAGTTTTATTATAACTATTTTTTGAAAAAAGTGGCAATGCAAAACTGTTATGTAGGGCCTATAAATGAAAATATGGAAGTAGCATTTAAAATAATAAATACAACGCGCTCCTCGATTTTCAACTGAACGTTCGACATTGATGTCTGGCCGCCGGCGTCAGTGTTTGCAAGATAAGTTAGTGATTATAAGTACCCAGACGCCGCGTCGCCTTACAGCTTACACATACAATACGGAAGCATAATCAAGCTAGGCTAGGCGAATCGGCATATTATTTTTATAAAAGAATAATAAAAAAAATTAAATGAAAGCTTCTTTTTCGGCGTCTTTGTGATACGGTGCCTTTGTGCGCTGCACACTTTGAACACGCCATGCGTCGGGGTTGATCTGATCGTAATTTGTTGTCATTGCACTGGTAAAGATTCGAGTGTAGTTATTTTTCTGTTTGTACTTCAGTTTGGACTCAGCTTTGTCTTCGTAGTGACATGTGTGTATTTACTGTGTAATTTTCAGTTGGTGTTTTTAATTATTACGTTAAAGTTCAACTATATTTTGTTTAATTATTTATTATTATTTAACCATCATGAATAAATGGCTAATTAAAATTCCATCTAATAAGTCTGCCACGCCGTCACAACCAAGTTGCAGTGCTTCAAATCCGACTTCTAACAAAACAAAAAAAAGAAAATATGACGAATCATATTTGCAGTATGGCTTCACATGCTCTTCTCACAACAATGAAGAACAACCAGTGTGCTTAATTTGCAAAGAAGTTTTGGCTGCAGAAAGCATGAAACCGTCAAAACTGCAACGACATTTGAATACTAAACATGCAGCGTTATCAAAAAAGCCAATAGAATATTTTGAGCGTCTTTTGCAAACATCAAATAAAGAAAAGAACACTTTGGAGAAGTATGTTACTTTGAATGATAAATATCTATTGGCATCGTATGAAGTTTCGTATTTGATAGCAAAAACGAAAAAGCCTTTTACTATTGGAGAGCAACTTTTACTACCTGCAGCTATAAGAATGTCTGAAATTGTTCATGGAAAACAGTATGCTGCTGAAATTAGTAAAATTCCATTATCAAATGACACTGTGTCCAAAAGAATTTCAGACATTAGCAATGATCAATTTCAACAGCTTCTTATGAGGCTTAAAGACAGCTCAAAGTTTGCAATACAACTGGACGAGTCGACAGACATTTCAAAAATGGCACAGTTGTTACTTTTTGTAAGATATATTTATGAGGGAAGCATTCATGAAGATATACTGTCTTGTCGTCCTCTGGAAGGTCATACTCGTGGAAAAGATATATATAAAAAAGTAAATGAGTTTTTTGAAAAAGAAGGATTAAATTGGAAAAATTGTGTTGGTGTGTGCACGGACGGTGCTGCAGCAATGACCGGACAAGATCTTGGTTTTACAGCATTTGTTAAAGCTGGAAATGATCATATTACATTTACACATTGTATGATTCACCGAGAGGCACTTGTTGTTAAAAAAATTGCACCATAATTAAACAGTGTGTTTTTTGATGCAGTCAAAATCATTAACTTTATTAAAAGTCGAGCACTTAATAGTCGATTGTTTAAAAATTTGTGCATTGATATGGATTCGGATTATAAAAGTTTATTGCTACATGCTGAAGTTAGGTGGCTATCAAGAGGTCGAAGTTTGAAACGATTATTAACTTTAAAAGATGAAGTTCTTATATTTCTAACAGAGCAAAATTCTAATTTGGCCGATTATTTTCACGATAATTTATGGCTTCTCAAGCTATGCTATTTGGCAGATATTTTTGATAAAATCAATGATATGAATTTATCAATGCAGGGAGTCTGCGTTAATATGTTTATGTTAAAAAATAAACTTGAGGCCTTTGTTAAAAAAATTCTTATATGGAAGAACAGAGTGGAAAGTGGATCGCTCGAAATGTTTCCATTTACTGACGAGTACATAATTAGTAACATTATTTCAAAAAAAGATACTCCTATAACAAAAATTATAGTTAATCATTTGAAGGATATGGAAGTTTACATGCATAGGTATTTTCCCAATGATATCGATACACAACAATGGATTTGCAATCCATTTTCAATTGAAATGGAAGAAATTAATTTTTTAAACTTAAAAGCACTAGAAGAATTTGCCGAATTAACAAGTGATACTACCTTGCGACTGAATGCATGAATGAAAACTGTGCATGAATTTTGGATAGAAATCAAATCAGAATATCCCCTACTATCGGAAATGGCAATGAACAAATTACTGCCATTTTGTACAACATATTTATGTGAATCAGCCTTTTCCACATTAACTTACATAAAATCAAAATACCGTTCAACTTTAATAAACGTTGAAAATTTATTACGATCTGCACTAACTCAAATTGAGCCTAGATTTAATTATTTGTGTAAAAATAAACAATCACATCCGTCACATTAATATTGTTTGATGTTAATAATATGTTTTTATTAAAAAAATTGTTACAAAAGTTTATTTTTTCTATTGAATATATAGATATAGTTTTATGTTTTCTTATAAAAAAATTGTTACAAAAGTTTATTTTTTCTATTGAATAAATATTTATATAGTTTTATGTCATTCTATTTATTGTGTTTTATTACGACCGATATCCCGTCAACGTTTCCAATTATATATATATGTGAAATGAATGGGTACGTATTCTTTAATCCTTATTTTATTTACATTGTAAAATAGTGCAATATTACATCTACATCTATGGTTAATATATATTTCATTATATGGAGGAGGGGGTCGTTTAAAATTTCCTAAGCTTGAAGGGGGTCGCTATATAAAAAAGTTTAAGAAGCCCTGCTCTAGGTCAGTGTTTTGCAACCGAGCGTCTGCAATCTTGGGGTGCACGGCGCCATGACTGTGGTGTCTTAAAGTTTAGGCATTTTCTTGTAAACTTGCTTAGGTGTAGTTTAAGATAACTCCTCATCAGTTCATTTTCAGATTTTTTTGCATTAAAATACTACTTCAAATTGTCAATTGTCGTGATATTCGTTTTCTCAAAAAAGTCACCTGGCTCATAGACACCCACCCTTATTTGGATTCTAGTACCGCCGCTGATCAGGGCTGCCATGATTTTTGAAGTGAAAACTTCTATAGCCGCGCTGAATGACATTTGGGTAGAGGGTGAACTCATAGATTTGCGTCATGGTCATCAATAGCTATTTTCAAAAGATGTTTTCAAAAGAGCACATCTATACGCATCACATATACGTTTAAAGTTGGCTCTGAACGTCAAACTTAATAGTCAAAGTTTTGGGCAGTGTTGACTGAACGTAGCGTTTCTAAGGGAATATCAACCTGTAGAATTAGTGTGCAGGACAAGAGTAAGTACTTTTACCGGATGCAATAGTAGATGTACCAGTGCCGGATTATTGGAAAGTTTTTGGCAGTCTTGACAGAACGCAACGCCTCTAAGGAAATATCAACCCCTATAATCAGTGTGCAGTACAAGAGTAAGTACTTTTGACGGATGTACTAGTAGATATATTAGTGCCGGACTATTCGAATGTTTATTTAGATTACTGAATTGTATCGAAGAATTCATGGTAAATCACGAATCAGACCTATAAAGTTTTAGGCAACCAAATGTACTCGTGTGCTCTCCAAAGGAAGGAAACTCCAAAATAAAATTAATAGTCGGCGATATAGAGGTAAGAATAAGAAAACAATTCTTGCAATACGTAATTCTAAACGTCCAACAATCACAGCTGAGAAGGAAGAAAAAATTATACGTCGCAAAGAATATTCCAATTTGGCGAGGTGGGAGTTTGCTCACGAGCGACAGCGATTTAGCAATCACACCGAACAAAAAAAAAACACTTTCATCTCGAGTAGTAAATGCAATTTTTTCTACTGATTTCGACTTTAATAAATCCAATTCGAAGCGAACTGTCATTACAAATTTAATTATTGGTTTGGTCGTTTCGACATATTGCATTCTCATAGAATGTGATACTTTTCAAATCAAATGTCCTAATTTTATTTCGGTTTTTTTAAATAGTTTCAGGCTCGTTCTACGTTTGTACATAAAATGTTTCATTGAAATTGATGTAATTAATAAGAAAGTCCATGCACTTTGGTTAGTTTAGTGTTTATTCGAGAAAATCATAAATTTAAAATGCTGATTTTCGTCTCTAGATGTGAAAATATTTTCATCTCTAGAATGAAAGAATGTCACTTTCATGTAGGGTAAGCTGTGAAAAAAATGCCATTTTCACATATATCAGTAGAAAAAATTAATTTACATACAGATAAATCTTCAAAAGCAGTTATAAGTCATGTTTCTAAAAGTAAAAATTTCCATAACTCACAAATTGCAGACCCATCAACAAGAAATGTGCCATATATTCTACCAATTTATTTTGCTGACCTATGAACACAAAATCAACCAAACATTCCGGATTCAAATTCATATTATGATGATGACATTAACAGTCATTCTCCTTCAGAAGTGAGTTATGTTCCAGAATTACATAAAACAATACTAACAAACTATGTACCAAATTTGATTAATTAACATACTGATAAATCCCCAAAACCAGTTTTAAAGCTGTTTTTTTCAAAAGTTTTCACTTCAGTCGGCAGTGCCTGACTGCCTATATTTTTTTATTTTCCAGTCGGGGGTGCCACGATTTTTTATTTTTCAGTCTGAGATGCTATGCTTTTTTGTTTTTCATTCAGGGGTTCCAATTAATAAAGGAAGGTTGAAAAACACTCTAGGTTGACCTATTGATTACATATCATCAAACCGTTTGCAAAATAGATTCGACCAACACTTTTTGGATATGCATAGGTCGATAGGAACCAAGAAAACGATACAACAAATCGTCATCACCCATATTTTGGTTGTACAAACGATAACTATTGGCTACTTATTGCTATTTTCTGCTTCTGTTTAGCATAATTTCGTCATCTGAGATTTCTGAAATGTCATTTTGCAATGGTCCGTTCCTCATAATAACATCAAGTTCACCACAAACTTCTGCAGGATCAATAATATACAACTGATTTTCAACAATATCTTTATCAATTGCAAAAAGAATTATAATTTAGCCTCATTCTAAAGATAAGATGCATTTGACTGAAGATTAAATTCACAGCTTCTTCGAATAATCAAAGTCGAATAGACCAGTGTACCCAATAGACCCCTCAGGGGGCACGAGAGAATTTTTGGGGGTCGCCTAATTCAAAGAAATTTATTTACCAGCAAAATAGTGAAATTAAATTATTTTATTTATAAAAATAGAACTATATTTTTTTCGGAAAAAATTTCTGTCTTAATACATAATTAGAGACGTAGCAATGCTTTTGGCGCTCTTGGGAAAAATTTAAAGTAGACATAAATTAAATTAACGAAATCTACTTATGTAATTTAGAAATTATTTTATTACGAGTAAATTCTGAATCACAAATTCAAATTTATGGTAAACCTACAATTATTATGATACTATTTTACAACCGCGTTCGTAAACCTGATGCCAATATTTTTTTTCATCGTAGATGAGTATCGTAGCAGGCAGCACTTGTATAAAGTTCTCCGTCAGTTCGTTGCGGTTCGTTGTCATACGTGCGAGAGCGGAAAAATATGTACTGCACACACAAATGCGTTAAATGGATGGAGTATTTAGTTATTTTTCTTATTTTTTTATTTCATAAGGAAATCTTTAAGTTATTTCGATCGAATATGTTGTATCTATTTGTGTCTTATGTTATTGTTCCAATTGTATTTTATAATGTATTTTTATCGTGAACTTATATTTTTGTACTATTTTTTGACACAGATGTGCTTAATACTGTATGGCCATAAATTTGTTTTAGCACAAATAAGGTAAACAAACAACGAGCACCGTTCAAAAAAACATAATAATGTTTTAAATTGGTTAGTTGCGACCGTTACTACGTGGTAATCCATACTTACACTGAATTGATACATTCACTATGTTTTAACCACACCTATTATATAAAAATATTTCAAAATGTTAAGTAAATGTTAAGATCATTTTCAAGTTCACACTTCTTGAAAATGACCTTCACCCGTCGAAAATCGAGTCTTGTTAAATGTTTAAATTTATCTTCTTCTTCTTACGCCTATCCGTTCCAGATGTTGGTGACCATGATAGATATATCTGTTTTGGATGTTCTGAATAGTTCTTCACTCGTGTGTGAAGTCCATGTTCTTAAGTTTCCAAACCAAGATGTTCTTGAAGAATGTTCTGCAGCAGTTTATACCTAATGGATACAGGTATAAACTGCACCTCACTACATAACCTAAATATTGTAGTTTTTTTGTAGCATTTTACTTATTTCCGGACTTCTTTTCGCTTCTTCATTTTATGGAGAATGTTATTGTTTATAATTTTATCTGTACATCTCTGTAAGCATTCTCCTGAAGAGCCACATCTCAAATGCTTCAAGTCGTTTATCCATCGTCTCGTTCAAAATCCAGGTCTCAGCTCCATAGAAAAGAATGGAAAATATATAGCAATTTTAAAATCTTAATTTTGTTTCCATCGAGAAGTAATGGTTCTGTAGCCATTTTACAAATGCAGTAATTTCAGAGAATGCTATTTCTCAGAACGGACTCTAATTTCTTGTGAATTATCCTATTGGTCATTAATGTTGATTCCCAGATATATGTTTTTGCTTACTTTCTCAATAGAGGTACCATTAATATTAAGAACACAGTTTTGTAGGCCTATGTCTTTCTTGCCGATGAGCATCAACTTTGTTTTATTCATGTTGATATCTAAGCCATAACGCTCACTACATTCACCGATTCGAGAGATAAGGTGTTGAATACCATACAAGCTGTCAGCTAATATTACAGTATCATTAGCGTAGCGGATATTGTTCAACTTCTCTTCATTCACGGGTATTCCTTCTTCCACATTTTCAAGGGCTTCTTACTATATAGATAGATAAATAGATATGCTCTGAATGAAGATTAAATAACTATGGCGACAAAATGCAGCCCTCTCTCACTGCTCGGCATATATTTACTGTGTCAGATTTCTCATTTTCTACCCTCAAGGCTGCATATTGATTACAATGTAGATTAATTATGAGCTGGAGATCTTTGTCGCTTATCCCACTCTTTTTTAGCACCTCGGCCTCGGACAGTTCTGTAATTAAGTTATAAAATTATATAACTGACTAATAAGTTATATAATATTTTTGCATATTAAGTGTGGTTAAAACATAGTGAATTTCAAGCTCAATTCAAATTCAAATTATTCAAATTATAAGAATTATTCAAATTATTGTATTTTGAAAAAATTAAATAAGTTCTTAATGGATAAGTGGCTAAAAAATGGTACCCACGAAAATGAAAATAATGACAATACAAGTGTGAATGATGGACCAATATCTAATAAACTTAGAAACACTATGGATAAAAAACAACAATGAATCCACTGGCACTGTTTCTACTTCAAAATATATCGAATGAAATGTGCTATCTAATAAATAATTGAGAAAATATCAAGAAGAGTTTATTAAATACGGATTTACATTTAGCGTTTTAATGGGAAAGAAATTCTGTTTCGTGTTATTTGCTCGGATAAATTAGCAAATGGATGTTTGAAACCTGCTAAATTAAAACGACATTTGTTAGGTAAACAAAGAATTTGCAAATAAATCTGAAACCTTTTTTAAACGATGAGCTGAAAATATAAAAAATCTTACTGTATTTTTAAAAACATAAACAACAATTCCTGACATGGGTTTACGGGCATCCTTAGAAGTGTCACATTTAATAGGGAAAAATTTTAAACCACATACAATTGAGAGAATCCCTCATTCTTCCTTTAGCATCTAAAATGACATCAATTATTCGCCATATCAGGTAATATTAAATCAGTTCTGTTAAATCTAATACAAAACTCTCCTTGTTTGCTCTACAACTTGACGAAACTACTGACATTAGCAAAATGTAGCAATTAATTGTATATGTGAGATACATTTTTGAAGAAGACATATCGGAAGATTTTTTTACTTCACATTGAATTCTTATGATGTTTTTTTAAAGTATATTTCTTTAAAAAACTATGAATACTCATATGCATGAACAAAACCATTGTTTTGTAAAATTATGTGTTGTAGTCAAATCTCCAATAAGGCAGAAACATACATGGTGTTTTTAAAAGAGTGTCAATGAGTCATCAAATTTTAATTTCCAAATACAAATAAACCGCTTCATACCTATACTAGACTTTAATAATATCTGCCCGTAGATGCGGATTCATAATCTGAAGTTTTATGGTGTCAAAACTTGTATAGCATTTTTTATGGTGTCTAAGTTTGATGCGCTATTTTAAAAGGCTGTATTTTATTCAATGACGTCACTAAAACTCCTTTAAAAACATCCTATAAACGCAAATCCCAGAAAAAAATCACTTTATCTACGTTAACGGTTAAAAAACGTCTACTGTCGATCCAGAGGTCGCGACAAAATTTTAGACAAAATGGGGGGTCGCCATTGAAAAAAGTTTGCGCACCACTGGAATAGATATATTTATTATTTCTATAGCATATAAACACGGACAAATAAAGCTATTGTCTGAAATCGAACATCTTCATTTTAGTACTTTAATTAATTAATTTTACTAATTGCCAACGTTTTGCTCATTAATTGTAAACGTTTCAATTTGGGAATATTTAGACAAAATTTACATAAACATTGAAAAAAAGGTTCATGAGATATAATATGCGCTAAAATGATTGATAACATCTGGATTATTAGAAATAGGACAGATGTCTACTGTTTTTTAGAACAGATTATTAGACAGTAGACATAATAACCCTTTAAGTCAGTAACATATTATTATTTTAAAATGTAATCTGGATGCAAATTTGTGGAAGGTCTTTGACTTCGATTTTTTAGGACTCTGGAAGGACTTTGACCCTTGGTAAATGTGTAATATTCCTAATCACCTTTTTTAATTTTTAAGTATAGGCGAAATAATGTTTATACAGAAAATTTTATTGAATGTATACATATTTTTAGATAAATAATAACTTTGATCAAAGAGATGTTCCCATTTTGGAATCCCATTTATAATTACTATATTTGTTTACTATGTGGTTACCTTAGGGCAAGGACAATTTGTTTATGTTATATTAAAATTTGTATACAAAATTAGTTTTCATGTTTAATTGGGTAATTAGAACTAGGCCGTTTATTTATTTAGGAAATAAAAACTAGACCTCTACAATCTCTTGGACTCCTGTTTCCGTCGTAACAATCAAATTAATTGATTTCCCAACCAACGGGTTTCCAAATTTTATGTTTTAGGTGTCTATTTTTAACTATTAAATTTTTTTGATGAAAATTTTGCAAATAATGAGGTATTCTTAGACGATGGAACTTTCTCTTTAAATGGAACTATCAATCGTCATAACTGCAGATATTGGTCGAGAGCGGATCCCCATTAGATTCAGTAAGCTTGCGTTCAGCACCCGCAAAAAATAAACGTTTGGGAAATTTGAAGAATCGAATTGTTGAGACATTTTTATAGATGATTCCCTAACAAGTCAAAATGAGTTTTTTAGAAATTTTACAAAATCAGTTTATCCCTGCACGTCTCAACAATAATTACAAAACGATATTTGGTTCAACCGATTGGAGTATATCATTACTCCTCTCCCGAAATTTTCGAAATTCGAACAGTGTGTTTGACATTATTTCTTTTATTTTGTTTCTAACAGATATTAAAAATCTAAAGAATATGCTACTAAGAATTATGATTAATTGAGATTAAGAATACCTGATGACATGAGAGGATTTTCCCTTCCATTTAATTATTCTGCGTGCAAATATTGGCCGTAGAATTGGCCAATGTAGTGGGCATCCGGATATTTGTTTCTTGCCTTTTGTTTCCTGGTCAATAGTTCCCGGTCATTTGTTCCTCGACAATTTGTACGCCGGAACATTTGTTCTCTAGTCTTTTTTTCTCTAGTCTTTTAGAATTCTTGCGTTAGCTAAGCACTACTCGATGCGAGAAAATAAAATATTTGTCAAATTTATATAAAATATGATATGAAGATATCCCTGATGTAACTATAAGCGAGATAGAAAGCGCCCTTAATTGAATGAAGAATAACAGGGCACCTGGCAAAAAAATGCTGTGGAAAACCTAGGCTATGTGCTTTTCAAAAACTATATAACGCTTGCATTTATAAAGAAACCACATCTAAACAATGGGACAATGCAATATCATCATTCTTGTTCATAAAAATGGAGATATTGTCAATCTTGCTGATTGTTGGTCTAAAAGCTTCTTATCGCATATTTATGTCCCTTATGGGGATCATTACACAATGATTCATATCAAAGTTTGATTTCTACCAGCCAAGGGAAGAGCCGGTTTTCAGAAGAGACTACAGAACAAATCGTTGTTTGCCGGCCGTTAAGATTCTTATTGATAGGTCCATAGAGTAGAGCTTACTCTAATTTTCATTCATTTCAAAAAAAAATCTGATTCCATCAACCGCGAGGCTAAGCTGCAGGCATTAGCAGAGTGTAAAATTGATAATAGATTTTACTTGTAAAGCAAATATACAATAATGCACAATAATGACGTGATGCATTATCGTCAGGCTGCACCAAGATACATACATTTCCTATGAAACGAGAAGTTTGTCAAGGCGATAACGTAAATAAGAAGTTTGACAAGGCGATCACCAAAATTCTTCATCACGCTACTAGAGTGTGCTTAAAAAAAAACACGAATTGGGATTGCCTAGGAATAAACATGAAATCAACAGATGGAGAATATCCCAACCACCGACGGGATATTCCCGGATGATATCTTGATCGTCTTGATGATGCACAAAAATGCTGAATTATTTTTCTACCAGACACGTCGGACTATACCTCATTATTTCAAAATTCGAATTTATGACAAATATTGTACCCACCTCAGGTATATCGGCAGAAGGTGTCCTATTAGAACAGGTGTCACCCTATAGATACCTAAGTCATGAGGTTAATATTAGTAGAGATAACCAAACCCACGAAATAACCAGAAAAATAGGTCTAATATGGGAAGGACGGTTTTTAAAATATGTATCCTTCAGACTCGAGCAGAAACACTGCCATTGACAAAGAAGACCGTTTCCAAGATACAGGTTGCCCAAAGACCAATGAATCGGTTAATGCTGGATATATATGTAAGATATAAGGTACCAAATACCGAAATACGACTTAGAACAGGAGTAGAAGATGCCATCAACAAAATCGGCAAACTTAATTGAGACAGGACGGGCCATGATGCGAGACTAAGAGACCATAGATGCACAAAAAACTATTAGAATAGCGACCATATTCCCACTCTTACCCAAATAGAAATTGACCTACCTGAGATTGACGCATTCTGAATTCCGCATTGTCTTTGAAAATTTCGTCGCCAGTGGTATAAGTTTGAACCAATTCACTCATCAAAAGTTCTTCTTATATTTGCATTTCGAATGGATACCTTGCAAACACAAGAAAAGCAGCAAGTCCTGCAAAGTCGGTACTTTTATCAAGCTGCAAAACTAAAAAAAAATTCTGAACCTTCTTATAAGCCCGTTCTCCACAGGCTCCGAAATTATGTAAATTCGCTTTCTTATAGTGCTATTTGGCAGCTGCACAGTATCAATCTGCTTGGCTATGTCTGGACCTAATATCGATGACTTAACTCACAGAAGTGGTAAATGTAAAAAACGAAATTTTACAGTTGAGTGCGCGCTTACTATATTTGCACCACAAATACTTTATTTTTACGCAGTCAACACATAATAAAATAGAGTTTTGTGACGTCATTATTAATTTTTCACTTAAGACATGTGTGCACTGAAACAATCTCTATCTGAATATTTTTAAAATGTATTTGATATATTTTACAACATACACACGCAAGGTTTAATCAGTGTCTCGACAATAGTATGGGGCTTTTCAAATTTTACTATGTGTGAACTGACAATGAATGAAGCTTCAGTTGCATTTTCATTTTTAAAAATCCTCTCCACCATGGATAAGCCTGTCTGAAGAGATAAAGCGCCGCGTTTGAAGATATCTTTACCTTATGTGTTACATCAGAATGATTACTTTCCATAGGTTTTTTTAATTTGGATGGAAACAAGCAGCTGTTAGCAACAATTTTATAGCAGGTAACGCATTGCCCTTCCGGTGCTTGTTCGTTACCCACAGGAACAAAGCCAAACAATGTGAGGTAGTCATATTTCTATTTTTCCTCGGATTATCTTTAGGTCGTGAGTTGCGTTTTCGCGAAATGAGGCAGATGAACACGAACGATTTAGACTCGCAGGTGTCTGCTGGGATATTTTGTCTCCTCCGACGATGATGGTAGTCATTGAATCAGTCGATTCAGAAGTTTTAGTGACTTCATCACATTTCCGTCTTAAAGAGCCAAATTATAGCCAATTGTCGATAATTCTGCAATAAAACTAGGAACTCAAATTCGTTTACCTCGTCATGTAATTTTCTTTTTAGATTTTTTTACATTTCTTGATTATTGCTGCGGTACCCCAGGCATACGCTCGAAGCACCCCAGGGTTCCGCGGAACTCAGTTTGAGAACTCCCGATCTAGATGACCACAATAACTATGACGTTTCAAACTTTATGGTGTTTAATATTCTCATCAAAATATTTTAAACATTAACTTAAATTAAGTTGCAAACAATGTTTCCTATAAGCTGCGCGGATGCGCAGTAGTTTTTGTGACATTTTAAAATCTGCGCAGATAAATTTAGTTTCCGCGCACTTAAATTACGAGACGTTGATTTTGTCTTCGAAGAGAAGAGAAGCTGTTAATAAACCACAAACATTGAAAAAATGTTAATTTTAAAAATGTTAATGGAAACACCTAAAGAACGTCACGAAAAAAGGGAGAAACAAGAACGGTCAAAGTTTGATTTTGGGAAAGTTAATGAATCAATCGAAAATGTAATATTAACGAATAACGAATACGTATCAATGAATTCCGTTCCATATAATTCCATTATATTTCATATTCCATATAAGCGAATGGAAAAGTTGCCACAAAATTGGCGAAGTTAAAATTATACGATAGAATTGGTGAAACCATCCTACGTTATAGATAATCATACAAACTTTAAACAAACGGAACGCAGCCTGAATATATAAATATATTCATCCTTTCCGGAGCTCTATAACAACTATTGGTGTTATTGCCTCAATTATGTGAGATTTGTTTTGGTAGTCCTAAAAAGACTCAATAATTGTTATAGAGCTCCGGAAAGGCTGAATATATTTATATATTCAGGCTGTGTTCCGTTTGTTTTCAGTTTTTCTAAATTATACTTTTGAATTCACCCAATGTATAAACAAATCCTGGAAAAATATGTTTTTAACGAAATGAAAATTCAACCTTCTATCCACTAATTGTAGGCGACAGCACCGATATTTCAGTACAAAAAGTACTAATTTTTTATTTTAAATATTGTGATAATGATATAAATTACAAAACTGTATTTGTAAAGTCGAAGGTATTTTGAAAGTCGAACATTGTGACAGCAACTCAATTGTAACAAAAAATTTAAACAATTATGTTGTACATAACTTAAAGATCAAACAGTATATTTTGCAACTAGGGCGGTAAGTTGTCAATTAGTCACGAGAGCGAAATTGTGCGCACGAACGAATGTTCGATGTGAGTGCGCACATTAGCTCGAGAGGTCAATACCGCCAGTAATACCGCCTGTGTTGCATATAATATTTTTTATTACTCATGCGAGGTGACCTATCTTGCAATTTTGGAATCCAGAGGCTAACTAAAAAAATAGAATAAAAAATAAGAATTTGCTTTTTGAATTGTCTCCGGTGATGTGGATTCGTCATAAGAACTCTCATCAGTCTGTGGTATCATCATATAATTTACACTCATTTTAAAACGTTTTCTTTAATTTTTATTTTGTAATGAATTTCTGTCACTTTCACGTCACTTGTTTAATATTGAGATCTTGATTGTGTTTATTTTATTTATTTAATTGTTTTTTTTTTAATGTAACTTAGCGATATTGAATATTTGTGTGCGTTACCCAAGTTATGTGGTAATACAACCAAAAATAGCATTTATCGCACTAAAAAACGTGCGCCAAGATAGTACTTTTAAGGCATGAGTAATAAAAATACTATAATGTGTACTGGAGATAATGTCATGATTGGAAAGATAAATGGGGTAGCTGCAAAATGTACTTGTTGTGCAGAACATAAAAAATTCAAGAAACTGCACTTGATGCCATATAATTTAAACTAATCAATGAAGTAAAGTAGTTTTCCAGATATTTCGCTGTTAGTGCAAAAATTACGATTGATGCTTCAAATATATATAATGCAATTTGTCCAACGTGACTGTATGCATTTGGAAAGACGATTTCTCGATGACGATCAAAAAACAATGTTAAGCACTTGTTAGTGAGATTGTTATAAATTCAGAAAAAAAATTAAATTTTGGAAAACAGAATATAATAAATCTTTCTGAAAAATATTCTATATTTATACAAACTTAAAACAAACGGAACACAGCCTGAATATATAAATATTCAGCCTTTCCGGAGCTCTATAACAATTACTGAGTCTTATGTACTGAAAGCTATAAAATAACAAATTTCATATGAGATTTGTTTTGGCAGTCCTAAAAAGTTTGTATGATTATCTATAACGTAGGATGCTTTCACCAATTATATTCTATATTTATGATAAATTACAATATTGACATTGATAAAATATGAGATGAATTTTCTCAAATGAAAATTACAATATTGAAGAAGAGTAGACAAGAGGATTGTTCAAAACATTCGACTATACGTTAACTTTCTTACTAACCCATTCATAATTATCTAATCTTGCTATGCTTTACATTTATATTATGGGTACCTTCCAATGGTCCAGTGCGGATTACGAACGGGGATTTTCAGTCATAAATTCCATTAAAAGAAAAGATAGCAACAGACAGCAATATAAACATCTGGTGATCTAATGAGAATAAAATTGAATTCATCAAATGGGCAAATAATTAAAACCGAGTTTAAAAAAAATCAAAACTATTACTTTGCTATTTGATAATATGGTTTGAATAAATAAATATAAGTATAAAAAAATTGCGCAATTCATTTTTAATATTTTTTTTGCACACACTAGACTTTGCGCAGCACTAACAAAAATTAGAGGGAACACTGGTTGCAACCCAAAAGTTTTTGAGGCGCCGTGTATGGATTTGAAAGCGGAAGTCGCTGTTTTTAGTTGTATCTGTGTCCTTTGATTACAATTAGGAAAATAAGCAACCGGGCCAACTCCAGCGTCCTTATCTGGCTCCAGCCCAGACCTTTTAATGGTCACTCTTATCCATGTGGATTTGGGTGTGCGCCTCGTTCTTTTTCCCTGTGGGCTCCAGTATAACGCTTCGTGAGCTGGACAATCTGGTCGACGAAGATCGTCCCTTTCCACGGACACTTGCATTGTCTGATTTGCAGCTCAAATGGTTCTTCAATTGTACGTTTCCATAGCTCGTGTTGGACATTCTCTCAGGCCAGAATACTTTTATGCAAAATGTGTTTTAGCTATTTGTATGAAGACTTGGAACTTAATATGTTCACGTTCACCTAGCTTACACGTATCGCATGCTTTGAGCAGTACTGACTTGTCGTTGGAGTTAATGATTCTAAGTTTTTTGTTGGAGCAATAGGTGCCAGTCCAAATATTTCTTAGTTGCTCATTTGCTGTTTTTGTTTTTCGTATTCTATACTCCATATCTTGGTTTGCTTATCCATCCGTTATGGTGTTTCGGAAGTATTGAAGGTTTTTAGTTAGCGAGGTATAAAATAAAAAAATTAAAAAATGGCGTGTCTAGAATGTAATCATAAATGTAGGGATGCAAAGATACGTACTTCTGGCGATACGATACCCATACCGATATATAAAACAAGCGACGATAAAGATGCGTACAGTGCAGGCTTTAAAAAGTGTAAAAAGCTGTGGGTTTAGGTTAGATAATATAGAAACAGACGCTAATAATTATATAATATTTATTTAGAATGTTAAAAAAAATGAAAATTGTAATTTTTATAAAATATAAGTTATTTCTTAGAAATCAAACAAAATATCAATTTATTAATAAAGTTCAGATTAGAAATTAATAATTAAAATTTACGAGATTTTTATTCAGGAAATACATTATTTTGTCATATTTTATTTGTGTCATATATTCAAATTTAGACTTATAGCATCACTGAGCCAGAAAAGGCGATCTGTATCGCTTTAAATATTGAGGAACCCCAAATATCTCTCTATTTGTTCGAGAGAATCAGTGCCCAGAAGAGGTAGAGGCTCCGCTCCTTGTTTAATAATAATTTCATAAACGCTCCATATCCTACATCTCGTCAGAACTTGTACTTGGTTGTAGCATTGTCGATTCTAAAATAGTTTGTGAATTCAGTAACTCTCCAAGCCGTCCTTTTGCCATAATAATAATAGATTTAATTGAAATGTTCAAAGTTTATAACGTGGATATATTACGGTGTCTAAATAAAACGATTCTTCATTTTCAAAATAATCAAATCTTTCATCACGAGCCAATATCATATCAGCCGCCATAAGTTCCGATACATTCCTTCTCACAACAGACTGACCGTCCGTGTCTTTGTTGTTCGGTAGCACTGTTCGGAGACTATTAATTAACGGAATAGCTTCGGATAATACAGCTGTGGCTTTTCAGGTTGATTTTGTAACCTCTTCAAAATAACGTAGAATGTTCAGCATCTCATCCATCATTATCCATTGTGAGTTCTACTTTTCACTTTACGAGGCAAGCAAGCTTGCACTGCAACTGGTTACTCCAGCAAGGTTCTTAACGCTTGCAGTATCGAGGCCCATCGCATACATTCGCCTTGTATAAGCACATGATTCAAAACGTCTTGCATTTTCTTTCCAATAATAGCTTGTTTAGTAGAATTAAAATGAAGAATGATGGACCGTGCTTTAGTAATCACGACATGCACATGATCCTGTTAAAAGACTTGCTTTAATTACCTATTGTAGTGAATGATCCAAACATTCGATAGGCGCTAAATTGTATGTTTGTTGTTTCTCTCTGATAGTGACACTCCTATTTGCAGCGTTGTCGGTAACTATCGCAATAAACGAAAAATAACCCAACTTTATCCTGTATATTCCAATATTGAACAGTTATTCAGATTACATGCTATGTTGTATCCTGAATGGCATTACTTTGAGGCAATAAAGCTTGTCCTCGAAGACATCATCTATCCCGTGAGCTGTTAGGCCACTAGAATTATTAGATGGCGAAGAGTCACTTATCCATTTAAAAAGGGGTCCATTTAAATAGGAGATGTCGGTGGTTATCACAATATACAACATCTCTTTTAACAGTTCTAGTACTTAAGTTCTCACTCGCTTATATATTTCAGGTATAACATTTCTGAAATGTAGAAACCAAAATAAACCAATCATGTAATACCATTTTTAATTCGGGCATAGCTTCATTAATAATCGCCGATATCGACGCATATTTGCAATGGTACGAATTGTTTCTCTTGCCCTAGTATTATCATCTCTATAAAATGATTTTTTACCGACTATCTTTGTTAGAGTTGCTTCTCTCTTAGATAGTGGGCCACTGTCATCACTCCTTTTTGTCCTCGGCACTAAAGCGGTTTCCAATTCACTCTGATTATGTCTTTTGGATTTGGATCCACAAGTTCGATGTGTTACAATTTTTTCTCTTGTGCCACGCTTGCGATTACGTTGCTACTATATACGTATTTAGAAAAATAAATGCCACATTCTCAAGTCTCTGCCACTAGCGGAATGAAATCATAAAATGCGAGGATTCCCCGTGCGTTGGTAAATAAATTGTGCCGCATTTACATGAACAAACTAAGTGCGGGAATTGCACGAGGAATGGTTATAGCGCGTAATTAAAAATGTATAGCCGATTCAGATATATCGGAAAACCAATTGTGGCCCATATATCGATATCAGTATCGGAAGTATCTCTGCATAAATTCCCCGAAATAGATAACCTAAAAATAATACGCCTCTAAGTTTAATCACCGAGATTTTCAAAAATTTCAAACAAAGCCGTAATACATCAGTTAATCTCCTTCACGACCAAACCGACCTATTCTTTTCTGAACTTTCTAATCGAACGCAATCGTCTCCAGATAAGTACACAACTACAAAGAGGCACCACCTCTCCCCACCAAAACTCTTGATATAAATTCAATCACATTAATTTGTAATGCACTGCACAGTAGCCCAAAGGGTGTAGAATAGGGAATATGCATGAAATTTAAATTTGGCTAATTTTTATTCCGAATATTTATTGACCGGACATTTGAACTAAACCATACGTTTGTAATTAATATATTTTGAAATACTTAAAATTAATAAATATAAGTGCAAATTAAGCGAGGGAAATTCAAATTTGTAAAACGCAACACCATAGGTTAAAACGAAAGTGACGTAACATAACATATAAACAAGTCCGTATTTTTTACATTTGTATGTATGTTATTGCAGACTTTTGGTTAGAAAAAAAAACGTCAAAAACTTCAAGTTAAAAATGAAAACAGCTGTAGTAAACAATGGACTGAACTGTCAGTGGTAATTGACGTCAATCAACAGACCGCGCGATAATGGCGGCGTTTAAACATTTAAAAATTTTGCTTAATTTTAAATATTTTTTTTAAATTTAATTACAGCATTTTTAAGTAGTATTTATATTTTTTACTATGTTATGACGGTGTAAACAGTAAATTCAAAATATATTAAAAAAAAACATGGATATTCCCTATTATATAAATTCACAAGTTATATAATATTTTCACATAAATTAGTGGTCAAAATATGTTAATTTTTCAATACAGAGTTTTTGGCTAAATGGCTGTTAAGCGATAATTAAACTAGCGCTCGAAGAGAGAATTTATGCGATTGCACAATATAAATTAAATATATAATTTGTCTTCTTTAATAATGTATTATAAATAACAAATTATTGGAGAATAAATGGTGAACAAGTTACTCGGGAAGAAATGTACTGGAGAAAAATTATGGGGTAACAAATGCTCGAGAAAAAATTCCAGAACCTTGACGTGTGTGACATGACATTATTTTCGTTTTATGTTTAAATGTCCGTCTTTCACGGTTGTCTTTTCAGTTGTATGTTGTATTTGAGGTTTTCGCAAATGGAAACATGTGTCGATTTGTTTTCTTGGGGATTCGGCGTTCATGTTAGGGTTAGTTCTGAAAGTAACCAGATTCTCGACGTTTTGGCGAACCAACATTCGCTATTTTCAAGAGATATATGCGTAAGTGTTAGACGTTAGACGCATACTGGACGCATACTCACGTTCAAAGTTCATGTTAAACTGTTCGATCTATATCGGTATCTATACTGAGCGTAACTACCCACATGATAGATTGCTCGCCAAATGCAATTTAGTGGAGTTGTGAGACGTGATTTTTCTTATTAAATGTTTTTGTATAAACTATTTAATGGCATTATTGTGAATAGTGAGCTACTTTCTTAATTTTACTTGCATGTATCTCGCGAAAACGCCCGTAACTCCGTGGTATTTAGCACATCTGTGGTCAGAAGTAACCAACATTTTAATTCCCCCGTCCATCGTATGTCGCATGTATATAATAAATATAGACAGCCATATGGATTTATTTTCATGTACTCTTGCTCTATTTCGATCTTCGTGTTCTGATGTGTTGTTTGTGTGATCTCTTCTTTCAATATTTGTATCTTTTTTTAGGCATCTATGTAACGTAGAAATAGTTACTTATTGTCAATGTAATGTCCTTATATGCCCTTATGGGCCTTGGTGCTCGCTGGGATATTAAACTTTATTATTATTATTATACTGCAGTATGCGTCTAACGCTTATCCCACAAATATTAAAATGAACGAATTAATAATGTGTATAAAACCTATAAACACTTTATTTCTACTGATTATTCTTACGTATTATTGTAATAATGATCATTAATTTTAGACTAGAAAATCATTTCGACTTGACCGGCTGGCGTGATGATTCCGAAACTCGTCAACGTCCATCAAATGATAAAATCCATTCTTCCTCCGACGAGGACGATTTGAGAGTGCCGAATAAAATGGTAAACACAGAAAACAAAGCGTTAATTCCATCCATGGTAGATAACTTGCCCAACGTCGGCACTAGTACAAACCATGTTAGCTTCACACGAAATTGTCCAGAAAGTTGTAAATGAGCCATGAACGACATAGATGAAAAAGAGTGTAATAATTCAGAAATTACGTCTGAATATGTAAAAGTGGAACCACCGAAACCAGAGCTACCCAAGCCACAGTATACCATTTGGCAATAAATCATTTTCTTATTTCACTGATAAAGACACGTTTCCTGCCAAAGAAAAAAATATTATAAACGGCAATCCGTACGCGGCAAGTTCTGAATACAATTCCGAATACTCCAGTACTTTTAATGAACTAATATCATGACATCTATGCCAATTTCTACAAAGAGTCTAATACAGATCCGAATGTACCCACAGCCGATGCCTATCAAAAATATATGAACGTGTTTGAGAAGGATTTCATCATAGAAAGGATTGTTGGACAATGGATCCTTTATAAAAAATTGATGGAGGCGATTGAACAGACAAACAATCCCAATTGCTGCGAGGAAGCGTTGATCGTCGAAAATGGATTTCTATATCCAATAGACGTGACTACTTTGTTTGCTACACCAAAAATTGAATTACCCGTATTACACGAACCAAAGGTAACTCCTTTTATATACTTATTTCCTCAGTTAAAAAAAAATGGTTATATTTCTTTAATAATTACTATGTGAATTTTCATATTACAAGAAAAGAATTAAGGAAAATATACTATGTTCTTTAATTCTCAAATTGACTAAAAACAACGAAAATGACATAACTTGATAAATAAAAATAATTATGAACATCCATAGACGCGTTTCTGCCTTTTGGCTTCATCAGTATGGACTTATCATATAATCTCAAATTGAATCAAAATTTATTTATGTTATTAGTCAATTTATGAATTAAAGAAGACATATTTTCCTGTATTCTTTTCTTGTACTTCTGCATAGTTTGTAAATGTAGTTTTGATTTTATCCTGGGTTCCAACAAAGTTTCTTAATGCTATATCAGTTTTCAATACTAATATTTTCACGATATCATTTTGTTGTAGATGTCATCAGATGAAACCAACTCTAATATTCTATATCCAAATCATAGTTGTGAAGATATGTATGTTCATGTGCCTAAATCTGCATATGATGCATACTTTCAACATAACAATTTGCCTAAAGAGTGATAAGTAGTGTGCACTCTTAACTTTGTTTCATTTGTTTTAATGTTAAAAACGTTTTCCGTTATAATGTAGAAAGATAGTTGTTTATAAAAATATGAATCTTTTATTAATGAAGCTAACTTTGGTTAGCTTCACGTATTTGTTTCAATTCGGGTTTATATCTATATATTTACACATTACTATATCTTGAAACTTTTTTTTACACAAGATAGCAAGTTTTATAAGATTTGTGTGTAATAGTTTTAAGCAATAAGCTCATTTTACAGTTTTTATATATAGTAGGTATACGTTAAATGTAAAATTTGTCAATAAAGCTAATATTTTTGAAATAAAAGTTCAAGGAATCGGAGGGTAAAGTACCTAATAAGATCATGCGAACTAGGCAGAAAAGACTAGAGAGACTAGTTAGCCAAGACTAGACACATAAGTCTACATAGACAAGACAGAGTAGATAAGTCTAGACAGGCAACATCTATTACTTCGTATGCTGATCGCCTGGTCGCCGGCCTTCAACATTGTTGGTCTTTGTCACTGAATGTTTTACTCAATCTTTGTCACTAGTTGTTGTCATCTCAAGGCATCAAGTGAGTATTCGCGTTTTCATGCAACAATCCAAAGTAACGCTGGCATCTTTTAACTAGAGAAAAATAACAAAGCTTGTCTGAAACTAAATAGGAACAAGTTTAGAATTCCGACAGGATTCCTGACGGGTAGTGCAGATTTGGGAAGGACCTCAAGACCTTTGGCCTCTACAAATGCATATTCTGCATCTCAGCTGGTGAAACTCTCGAGAACTGCGGAGCACTGGTTCGTAAGAGAATGATTTATATTGAAGCAGATTGTGAAGTTCTTAAAGGAATCAGGACTAGAGGAGGCGCTCTAAATTGGTAATTATACCAACCATTAGAAGAAGAGGGTGGGGTACAATAGATAAAGGTTGCAGTACTACAAGCCAGCTGGTAAAACTCTCAAGGACTACGGAGCACTGGTTCGTAAGAGAATGATTTATCTTGTAGCCCAGTACTTGAACGAAGGGGTGTTGCAATCCTTGAATCCCACCCAGATTCTGAGGTTCTTAAAGGAATCTGGACTAGAGGAGGCGCTCTAAATGGGTAAGTATACTAACGATTAGAGGAAGAGGGTGGGGTATAATAGATAAAGGTTGCAGTACAACAATAACCACCATAATATACATGGCTTGTCAAGTCTTGCTACTCTTTCGTTGGTCAGCACTATGTGCAATGCAGGGCCACTGTTTTCTATATCTTTGATTTTAGGCATAGTAGCATCTTATAGTCACAGAGGAGGCCTGACGTCATTTCATACATTCACAGTTGACGGTCGTGCGCAGCAGGGAGGCTATCATTATCACTGCAGATTAGTGAGTCTAGATAGTTAAACTGCTTTATTTTATATAAAGCTTCTTTCTGATTTTATGTTAATGGTTCCATCACTTTGGGAGCCATATTTCAAGTACTCTATCTTCTTAATATTAAATTGTTCTTGAAGTTTTTGACATTCTCTATTTACCAGGAAGACATCATCGGCGTATAGGGTGTCCATGGACTGCAGGTCGGAGGTCGTATTGCCCATGCAGAGGACAAATAGAAGAGGTGATCTTAGAGGACTGATCCTTGATATACTCCCACATTCATGGTAAATGAAATGGACGTGACACAGGTCATTGGATTCTATTGATGTTATGATATAGAAATTGTATCCATTTAAGATAATATACTGGAACTTTGGGACCTAAGAGCTTGCCAGATATGATTTTGTAGCACGTGGTCGAAAATTTTTCGAAATCAAGGAATGCCACGTGGACAGTCTTTTCAGACGTGATCTTTTCGCGGTGCTTCGCGAACAGCATTAATAGCTGTCAGTTATTATAGATAGTCAGTTATTCTACTCCCTTTGAAAAAACCACATTAGTGTTTTTATTGGTTTATCAAGGTGGAATCTAGTCTTATGAATAATTAGTTAAAATATTTTCATCTTTATTTTTCCAGATAGGTACTAGAGCTGTGCCTATCCATTGTGAAGATTAAGCTGGTTTAGCTACATAACTTGAGCAGTTGGGAAGTTAGTTAATAAGTTTTAAGTTAGTTAATGTTTTATTAAATTGTTTACCTACAACGAAAAGTCGACATGTTGTTAGTATAAGGAGAATCTCTAAATAAACCTTGAAGAGCGGTTCAATTATACATTCTGAGCGTTTTATTTGAAGCTTAAGAATATTTAAGAAAGTTTGGAACACAATTGTTAAAAGGGTTAATTTTGACAATACTATTGTACTAAAAAAAGTTGTTAAAAGGATTAATTTTGACAATACTATTTTGAGGATCATCCAAGGAACGATTTGAAAATTTTATCGTGAGTTGAATTGAAAATATAGTTCGGTACAAAAAATTTTGGAAGAAAATGGTTATCACGATTATAAACTTCAAAGCTTAGAACACTTGTGAGATCAACATCAAGAACGAAGAATTATTTAAGTATGTTGTCACTTAAGTACCTATGTTTAAAGTGACGTTAAAGTTACAGATCAATGACAATCAGTTATTTTATGGGTTGTGGACGAAAGTCGTTTTGTTGGTAACGGTAAGGCCAGTTAAAAACATTTTTGGGCTATTGAAAATCCACATTTTGTTAATCCAATTGGTTCATATTTTTTCGAAGGAATTTTTCATAGTGTAAATATTTACAATTTCTTCAAGAACAACTTCCTGTGCTTCTCTTAAATGTGCCATTACAGCTGCGAGCAAACATGTGTTTCCGGCATGAAAAAGCTCGAAGCAAGAATTGTCCAACAATATTTACATGAATCATACGTAGAAAATTGGATAGGTATAAATGAACCGTTGCAGTGGGGCCTAAATCATCGGACTTGACTCCAGTAGGCTTTTTATTGTGGAAATCTTTAAAGAATAGAGTTAACAGTAAACCTAAGTAACTAAGTAAACCTTCAATGTTAACAGTTAACTGTTAACTTTTAAATGTGAAAGTTAAAGTTTCTCAGCGCCTGCTTCTAACATAGATAGAAACGATAAGCTACTATGAAGTAGTGGTTTATAAAATAGCATCCTGAATTTGTGTAAGTATATACCGTAATTTTCTTATATTTTCTGATATTTCCTCGGAATAATACAGGGTGTTCCAGAAAGAATATACGTATTTCGTATGCATATAGTAGTATTTATTAAACTTACTAGACATACGAATATGAAACTTTACACACATTTAGAACCTCAAAAATTTAGTTTATATATTCAATATATCCTCCATCAGCGACACGAACAATATCACACCGATACTCAAATTCCTCCCATGCTCGGCCAAGCATGTCCTTCTTCTCAATCCTTCTACCCTCTGGAGGGTGTAGTGATACTATTTTCGGTATGTGTTTGAATTTTTTGTTTCCATGCGTTTCTATCTTGTGCTAGATGTATTGGTTCGTGCATTGAGTGTCCCGTCATTTCTTTTAATCTGTCGGTCCATCTCATTGGAAACCGTTCTCTAGGTATTTTTCCCTCAACTTTTCCCTCCATCACGAGGTTTTCCATGTCACCTGTTCTTCTAGCTATGTGGCCAAAGTAACTGAGATATGCTCTATTGATTTGGTTTAGTAGACGCTTTTTGATTTTCAGTTCTTCTAGAACAGAGGCGTTTGTTCTGTGTTCCACCCATGACACTCTTAGGATTCGTCTATACACACATAATTCGAAGGCTTCAATTCTTTTTCGATATGTTTTCTTTAGTGTCCATGTTTCAGCGGAGTAAACAGCAATTGGGAAGATCAAGGAATTGGCCAGCATTACTTTCACTGTTTTTGTAATGGTTTGATCTCTCCATACTTTTATGAGTTTAGTTGTTGCTGATCTGGCCATTGCCAATCTTCTCTTTATTTCCTCTGAGCAGCCTCCATATTTGGTTAAGAACGATCCCAGGTATACAAACTTGTCCACCACATCATATCTCGCTACGATTTTGATATTGTATGTGTCATTGGATCGATTGATGATCATTACTTTGGTTTTTGTTTTGTTGATTTTTAAACCATATTCTCTACTATAGTTCTCTAATTTGTTCATTACCTCAGGTTACCTCAGGTTACCTCAGGTTACCGCATACCTCAGGTTACTTATTTTTCTTCCTCCGATTGATATTCCACCTTCCCAATCGTTAAGGACTTTTCTCATGATGTTTTCGCTATATATGTTGTGAAAGAGGGGCGAGAGTATGCATCCCTGTCTGACACCGGCCTCTATCTTAAAAGCTCGGACACTGTCCTGTTCTGTTATCGACCTATCTGACCTTGGCGTTATTGTGTTGGTAGAGTCTCTTAATTAAAAATATCAGATGCGTTGGAACACCCATTTCACCCATCACTTTCCACAGAAGTGACCAGTGCGCTGAGTCGAACGCTTTCGTATAGTGCACAAAACACAAATATAATTTTAAGTTGTGTTCCTTCTCTTTTTCAATGATCTGTCGGGCATTGAGTAGCTGCTCTCGTGTACCTTTACCTGGTATGAACCCTCTCTTTTCAAGCGTTCATTAATGATGTGGAGTAATACTTTGGTTGCGTGTGAAATGAGAGTTACTGTTCTGTAGTTATTACATTCCGTCGGTGATTCTTTTTTATGGATGGGGATGAATATAGATTCGCACCATTCCATTGGCCATTTGCCCGTTTCCCATATTTTAGAGCACAACGCGTGTATTACATCTGTTCCGTAGTGTCCTATGGCTTTAAGTATTTCAGCTGTGATGCCGTCTGCCCCAGTTGCCTTCCTATTTTAGTGTTTTTATAGCTTTTTCTACTTTTAATTTTAAGATCCCAGGTTCTCTTTCTTGTGGTGTTGCTTGTTCTTCGGATGTTGTCGGGCTAACTGATTTATATAAATCTTTGCAATATTGTCTCCATACTTCCGCTATAATAATTGGATCTACTATAACCTTCTCGTTTTTGTCCTTTATAATTTGTGTTCGTGGTTTAAATTCTCTAGCTAGATATCGTACTTTATCATACAGATCGCGAGACTCTCCGTGCTGGGCGTGGTGTTGTAGTTCCGTGCATATATTTTTTAAATGGTTGTTTTTGTCCCGTCTACATTCCTGTTTTATTCGTTTGTTAAGATGTTTCTTGCATGTTTGAGTTGTTAATTTGTCTTCTTTGGTCTATCAATTTTATTGTGTCATTGGATATCCAGTGATTTTTTTTATTAATTGGTATGTTATCGGATGTGCAAGATTTTACTGCAGCTTTTATCCTGTTCTTCGTGGACATCCATAGAGTGTTGGGGTCTGTAGAGGTGTCATGCCTTTGAGTTGTTCTTAAATGTTCTTAAAAATTTTCTGTATTGGGAGTTTCTAATTTAGTATTTTTTGTTTCTGATGTTTTAGGTGTTCGAAGTTTGAGGGATATTGAGGCTAATAATAGTTTATGGTCTGATCTGCACACAGCACCTGGTTTTGCCTTCACGTTTCTTACAGATATTTTCCATCTAGTTTTTATTAGAAAATAATCGATTTGGTTTTTGTGCTTTCCGTCGGGACTTGGCCATGTCGATAGTCTTCGTGGGTGGTGCTTCAAAAAGGTGTTTGCTATAGCCAGGTTATTGTCAACTGCAATAATGTTGCAGTACAAAACATGCAATAAAGCATGTCCGTCGTCGTCAGTACGGATCCGATTATTCAACTCTTTGAGTGGTGGTACAAGAACGTGGTCTTTAACGAAACCCCACAGTGGGTCAAATTCGGTGATCGTAGAGAACAGCTGAGACATGCTAAGTCGTCAGCTCCTTGACGACCAATCCAACGGATCGGTAGAGTTTCATTCAGATATTCACGCATTTGGCGAATCCAGCGAGGGGGTGCCCCGTTTTGTTGTTGTTGTTTGTTTTGTTGAAAAATGAAATTAGTTGTCTTCGTGCTTCCTCAAAAACAACGAGTTTTATAATATAGCGAGATAATGCTGACCGTTAACCGTGTTTCCATCAAAGAAGAATGGGCCGTAAACGGATGATCGTGCGGATATCGCACAATAACACAGATTGACTTTGGGCGAATCTCGTATATGTTCAATGACTGCATGTGGGTTCTGCAGGCCCCAAGTTCTAATTTGAGTATCGGTGTGATATTGTTCGTGTCGCTGATGACATATTGAACATCTGTAACCAAAACTTGAGAGTTTCGTAAATATGTGTGTAAAATTTCAAATTCGTATGTCTTAAAGTTAAATGTCTTAAAGTATGTGTAAAATATATGCACGCGAAATACTTATATTCTTATTGATACACCCTGTATTAAAAACAGTGGTGTGCTGGGAAAATGTTAAGTGGTGTGCTGGGAAAATATGGGCTCGCTGCCGATGACCGCCACCTGGGGAGGGGAGCGAATTTTTTAACCTATACTTCGAACGCATTGGACTTAAGCATATCCTCGATTTTAGCTTCATAGCAACTAGCAGAATCCTTCCAATAATTAATAGCGTTAAAAGACCGAACAATTAAAGAATTTGCTTTAGCAATATTAATGTTACCACTTTGTAAGGCTTCTGAAAGGTAAGCGAATTCATGTAAGACGTCGATCATTACAGCTAAATCTTACAAAATTCCAAATTAATTTAATAATCCAGAAGTTTTGTCATTAGATTCAAAATGCATAAAGCGGGATAATTTGTCCAAACCGCCAAGTGCATACCCTACAAGCTGCCCATCTAGGTCCGAACACGCCAGCGATTTTTATAATTTCCACGTCTATTTTCGTGTGTATACGTACATTCGTGTCACTAAACGAGAACCAGATAAAAAACATTGTTTTTAAGATCATTTCTTACTATTTGGATTAAGTGAATAACCATCTGTTTAAGTGAATAGCCAGCCATCTATTCACTTAATCTAAATAAATAGAAAATATATAGAAATGATGAAAAACAATGTTATTTATCCGGTTATCGTTTAGTGACACGAATGTGTACCGGGGCTAGTAATAACATAGAAATGTATGTTGTATAATTCAATATCCTGCGTGGTATTACCAAGTGAAGTGGTTGTTGCAACATCGGATTTGTTTGGTAGTCTTAATTTGGCGTAATGTCTCGCGGGCTCGCGAATTTATAAAAAAGTTAACAATGGGCTCGCCAATTTATAAAAAATTTAACAATGGGCTCGCGCAAGCCCCCGCGAGCCTGCTCCAGCACCCCACTGATTAGAAATCACGTCATTCATTGCCAGACACTTAGTATCGTGGCAATCCTTTGCCGGACACCCTTAAATTTTTATAAATTGGAACTGTACTTAGTATAAAAGCTAAATTTTATATATGTTACTTGGGCAACTGTTAGAAGATGCTTCATCAGTAGCTACAGTACCGATAGTTCTAACACCTGGCCAGACCAACATATTGGGTAGCTGTGGGTCCGAGCGCGAGACAATATACATCCGAGTAGATACGATGAGATAGTTATTTGGATTTATCGGAAAATTTTATAATGTAGAGTAATTTATGACTAAAAAACGATGTTTAAAAAATTATTCACAATGATTTTCATGTTGATGAATGAGTAAAAACTAAACCTAATAAATTAGGAAGTAATGTTTAGGAATTTCATGAACTTTATTTTTAAAACTAAAGTTAATGCAAAATTCGACATTTCATTAAAACTGGGTTGTATATTTATATAAAGTTTAATTGTATTCATAGACATTATACAAAAATAAACGAAAATATGGATTTATGAAGTACATCGAAAAAAAATTTGGCTCGAAAACATTTCAATAATAATATATTTTCTTCGAAAGTATCTGTTAAAATTGATTGGCGTCATCATCGAGAGCTCCACCAAAAAGCTTTTAATGATTTTAGTATCATCATACTAGAACAGGGCTTCTTAAACTATTGGTCGCGACCCTAATTGGCGTCGCTTAGAGAAATCTTGGGGTCGCGAAATTTTAATGTAAAATATTTAAATGCATTTGTGAGAGTATGAAAATGGCGGAAAAAACATATATAGTTGTAAAAATTGCTGAGGAGTATGCTCGGATGTTACAAATCGATGACTGGTCAAAATATTGGTTTTAAATAATATTTTCAAGCTGTTCATTATGATCATATAATTTTTACGCACTGCCTTATTCATCGGGAGGCCATCGTAGCAAAAAAATAGCACCAGAATTGTACGATGTGTTTTATGATGCTGTTAAGATTATAAATTTTATTAAGGGCCATATTCTTAACAGCCGCTTATTTTCAAATCTCTGTATGGATACGGATTCCACTATCCAAAATTATTATTATATGGAGAAGTAAGATGGATATCAAGAGGTCAAAGTTTAAGAAGATTATTGTTATTAAAGAACGAAATCGGAATATTATTAATTGAACAAAAATGAGAACTTGCTACTTTTCTTCAAAATTACCTATGGCTATCCAAGCTGTGTTATCTATCAGATTTCTTTGAGAAATTAAACAATCTCAACTTGTCTATTCAAGGAAAAAAATTGTAACATATTTACTTTGAATGGTAAAATTGTAAGTTTTATTAAAAAGGTCAACATTTGGAAATCTAAGTTAAGAAAAGAATTCGTTCGAAATGTTTTCCAGTATCGACAATTTTATATCAGAGAAAAATCGGAATAATTTCTCAAAAACATCTGATAGATAACACAGCTTGGATAGCTATAGGTCATTTTGAAAAAAAGAAGCAAGATCACATTTTTGTTCAATAAATAATATTTCGATTCCGTTCTTTAATAAAAATAATCTTCTTAAATTTTGACCTCTTGATATCCATCTTACTTCTGTATGTATTTATCTTTATTTTATATTTTTTGGGTTGCGAAAAAATCATAAATGGGGTCGCGAATGAGAAAAGTTTAAGAAGCCCATACTAGAAGATGTTATGTAGGAGTAATGAAGAAAGGGCGCTGTCATTTGTTGATCTATTTACATGAATTATATACTGATTTATTGGAGAAAATCTTTGAAGAAAATTCTATTGGAATGATTGTTTCTTTTAAACAACACCATCTGCAAGAAAAAATAATGAAAACTATTAAAAAATGAAAATATAATGACATCCACTACGGGACAGCTTCACTAATTGAATCAAGGGAGGAACACATAAAGCGTCTTTATGATATACGATTCATATGTTTGGTTTGTACAGGATACTACAACTGTTGAATGATTCGGTGACGAGGAATCTGAAGAAGAACTCATGAATAAATTTTAGGTTTTTCGTTTTACCCAAGGTGCGAGGTTACACAAATTATATCTATCGTAAGTTACTTTATTTGTACATATACCTCTGCCTTTCAGCCCCTGATCTATTAGATTTTCACCTTAATCGTTACTTGCTTTGACGTAGCTAAATGTTCACAGAATGCATCTCGAGCACCGTGTGCTAAAAAGAGTAACAAGATTTCTGGGTTCCTCCCTTGATTTATTTAGTGAAGTTGTCCCGTAGTGGATGATATTATTATATTTTTTTTAATAGTTTCAACTATGTAACTATACGAGTCGTTATCATATTGAACATTATTATCTGTTTCCGTACTATTTAAATCATTCCCTTGCTTACGGACAGTTTTGTGTAGTATTTCCGCAGACTTTGCATGGATCATGTGTGCAACGTTAGATAACGAGGAACGATTTGTTTTCCAATTTTCCGACGTATGCACGATATACGATTCTTTAGTTTGGTTTGTACATTATACTACTTTACTACAACTTGGTTGAATGGTCCGGTGATGAGGAATTTGAAGAAGAACTCATAAACAAATGTGAGGTTTCTCGTTTCACCCAAGGAGTGAGGTTACACAAATTATATCTATCTTATGTTGCTTTATTAGTACATAAACCTCTGGCTTTCAGCCCCTTACTTAATAGGTCTCGACCTTTCCCGTTACTTGCTTTGACGCAGCGAAAGGCTCACACAATACATCTTGAACACCGTGTGCTAAAGAGTACCACAAGATTTCCGTGTTCCTCCCTTGATTTTAATAGTGAGCTGTCCTGTAGTGTATGTTAATATATTTTGTTAGGTTAGGTTAGGTTTTGAATAGTTTCAACTATGTGACTGTATGAGTCGTCATCAGTTTGAACAAAATAATGAAAACGTTCTCTAAAGACATTAAATTTTTACAATCCTTAACAAGAAAATATTAGCACTCAATTACTTAAAGGCAATAGACAGTACAATATTTTGAAATACAATCAGAATTTTTTTTTCATAAAGTTGCATTAATTTTACGAAAAACCATACTGGAAATAGAAAAGAATAATTTTTTTTTATTTATCACAACAAGTATTAGACTTTTACTTTTCTTCTTGGTGGATGTATTCAAAGGCGGAAAATAGCCTAATATGTGTTCGTCAAGTTCGCTCCTATTATCAAGATGAAACTTATCTAGACCATAATGTTGAAGTAAAGACATCAAAGTACTTTATGTTGTGAATGACTTTAAAGAGCTTAACAAGCTGTAGACAAATAATAGAAAATGTCAATAGATATGGTTACTGTATTAGTTATTAACGTGACGAAGAACTTGAAACGCAAGCAACATATGCTTCTATTGAAAAGTCTAGTTTATGCCCAGAAAAAATAAAAAAGCACCTGACCTATTTACTGGAGTGGCTTATGGTAATTTTGAGCAGAATTCTCGGCTTCTTCAGTCAAAGTTCAATGTTTATAGAAGTAATTGGTGGTTTAGTTTTTTTGGCTCACGCCATTAAGGGGTGGATAGATAGGGGTGGCGTGCGTCCGTGAATTTCTTTGTTGGAATAAAAATCTGAGACACCAAATAAAAGCAATTGCAAACGACAATCCGTAAATTTGCTTTTGAACTTTCATTTCAGATACTTTACCCTTAAAAAAGTTTATTTACAAATATAGATAGTCACAAACTTGGTTATAAAGTTTCTTTAAATTTAGGAACCCTTTTGCCTCCAAAAATTGTAAAAGTCCAAGTTTCCTTTCCTGCACTTATCATTGATTTGCTCGTAAGATTCAATCATTCAAGACACAATCATTTTCATTTGAAACTGGTTTAAAGTTGGATTTGGAAACTGTCGAATTACCTATGAATTCATGTCAAGATCAGAAACTCGCTTTTGAAATTCTTGTTTTAAATGCGCGATGACTTTTACTGCAAATCTGTTGTTGGTGTTGAAATTGTTGAAACGAGAAATGAGCTCGAGCATCAGATTTGCCCTGAATGAAGAACACATTTTTGATTTGTTGTTGTTTTTACATTGAAGATTTAAGTTCAAGATTAAGGTGTCAGGACATGTGTAAAAAAACAACTTCCAGAGCCAATCGGTATCAAATAAAAGTGGTTAAGGGTGATTTTTCCCCGCAAGAAATAAATTATTTTCATTTCTAAGCTTAAAGAACTGCAAAAGTATTTTTCAAAAACCTTCGCGCGCCTGATAAAATCACCTGCTGGGCTGGGTCTGGACGGCGGGCCGTAGTTTGGACACTGCTATAACCGCTTTAACTCGTGCCCTTAAATACCCTTCTTAGATGCCCTAACAACGTTATAACTAAATTTGAATTGCTTCATGCAAAAAGGATTTCAATCACATTTCACTAATTTTCATATAGGGAGTCATTGGACTGAAATCATTTTTAGACAAATGAACGTAAATATAAACAGCTTGCAACAAAAGATTTTGAACCAATTTGAATAACATTTGAACTCAAGGTCTTTTTAGCATTAAGCGATTCATTTCAAACCCAAACAATGTATATGTGTGTATATATTGTGGGTGATACGTTGTAGGATAAATATATCACTCACGGTTTGCAGAGCAATTTATTTACATGGACGATATATATATATATATATATATATATATATATATATATACAAATGTACAATAGATCCAAACACTGTTGAGGGAATGAGTGGAGCTGGACTCTCTGAACTGGACTCGACTGCTCTGGTTGACTGACTGCTGGTTGAGTCTGGTTGAACTGGCTGCTGGCTGAGTCTGGTTGAACTTGCTGTGCTCGTCTGACTTGGTCCACTGGCTGGACTGAACTGGACTCGTTGGCTGGTTGCGCCTGACTGTCCTGTTTATTCGGGGGTCAAGGTATTTATATTATGTCCAGGTAAATATTTGTCCAGGGGGTGATTATTTTTCTACATTCGGCTATTTGTTGCTTTGGTTTTTTTGCTCTGATTCTCGGGAAAAACATATTGTCGTAATTTCCCCGGGGATTACACCATTGACCCTAATAAAATATTTCTGGAAATTCGTCCGAAAATATTTGGGTAGTCAATGCTTTCGCAAAACCAGAAATAAAAATATTTCTTTATCTGCTCGAGGATTACATTACCGACCCTATAAAATAATTTCGGAAATTGTCCGAAAATATTTGGGTAATTATTGTAATGTCCTCGTAAACTAAGAAATAAAAATGGAACGGCTCAATATTTATGCATTTTCTTTAAGTTTTAGGTTAACATAACCAAGTCAGGAACAGAAGTATTTTACACTACCAGAGAAAAAGAGCAAGTCATATTGTTATCTCATAAGTGTTCAAGTAGGCCTGCCCATAATGACCAAGTCAATAAATCAATTTTTACTTCACGTGAAAATGATCAAGTCGACTTGTTTTCAGATCCAATTTGTCAGTCGTTCTTGTGTTGTTGACTGTATTTAGACTCCAAGTCGTCTGTACGCAAAATGTATGAACTATGCGTACAACAGTGTGTTTCACAAATAACCTATGGGAGAACTCTGTGTAACAATTACCACCTGGCATTTTTTAAACCAAAAAAAGATCAATTCGAAATCTGCTCCCAATTCAAAAATAAAATCATTTCTGAAAGAGAGTATGACGCACATATGACGAAGAGATAAAGTGAATGTGGCAGGAATTCCTACAAGCTTCGAGCAACTGAAGGTTGAGACGAAGGTTTTCTGGGTGATTCGTTTGATCAACAAATCGTATTTCAAATGCCCCTACGTGCAGCGGCCAAAACTGTAATCAGTTTATCGCCGCCCTATTTATGTATATACATACATACATAGAGATGTACATACTCAAATAGAGGTTTTACAATACAACTTCATGCAAAAAGGCCATTTCTATATGGAGGTCGATTCTACGCATAGTGCCAATTCAACAATAATTCTGCCATCTACACTATGAACGATCTGTTAATTATTTTTTTTCTATTTTATGTCTATAATGAAGTCATTAAAGCACGCATATGGGTTCGTTACTGGCTCACCTAGTATGATACAATTTTCTCAATATGTGTATATAGGCGATTTTTTTATTTAGAAATTGCATAAAAGGGCGTAAAATAGAAAAAATAGTATAAAAAACTCGTTCATAAGACGTTTTTCACACTTTGAAAAATTAGAAATTTCACCATTAGAAAACTCGCTACGCTCGTCGTTTCCAAAATATGGACGCTTGCTGAAAAATCGCACTTATTGAACTCGTTTTTTAATAAACAAGAAGAGTAATTCCCACCATGTCGAAGAATTGCGATTTCAAGATTTTTTGGACCTAAAGTCTTTAGCATCAGTTTTATTAAAAAAAAAGTTGAAAGCAGAAAAAAAGTATCTTGGCTCAAAATCAAATGTAATTAAAGTAATGCGTTTTGAAAAAAAAAACGAAAGTAGCTGTATCCTCTTTCCGACCATGTTAGAGTTTGTGGTACAGGTAGACCAGCTGACTTTACACAAAATATTCCGCTCCTATCCTTTGTACATAAAAAAATACCCTCTTAAAGCTGTGCTCCAATAACGTTATTCCTGCAGAGTAACAGTCTTGGTATCGATCAGTTCCAGTTGATAGGAAAAGAAAGGTAGAGTACTCTTTGTCAGCAGCTAGCGCTGCACCTTCGGTGTAGAATATTATTCTAATTTATCCATCTCCCAATTCATTCATTATCATGTTAAATAGCATCTGACGTAATGAATCTCCTTGCCCAATGCCCTTGTTTACTGGATTTTTTTTAATTTTAAGGGATTTAAGATTAATAAATTAAATGAATATCTTGTGCACTGTCACACAAAATCGTAAATTCTCTTTACAATATATTGATTATATATACAACATTTAGCTAGTATTTTTAGTACATGATAAAGTTGAATATTGTCAAATTAAGTAATATCCACAATTAAGTAATATCCACGCTTTAGTAATATCCACAAAGCAAAGGAAAGCAGGAGTAAATTCTAATGGCTTTTCAGCTATTTGTCTAATAACAAATATGGGGTCGTTGCATGAACCCTGAATCCGTGTTGTTCAAAGTATCCTCTAGTAGCTCTATTTGGAGCTTCTCTACGTATTGGGGCGTTTTTCTTTTAGCAAGAGACAAGGCTACACAAGTAAAGCTAGTCAGATAAGACTAGACAGACAAGGATAGACAAACAATGAAACACAGACTATGTAGACAGACAGGGCTAAACAGAACAGACTAGACACACAAGACTAGACTAGACATGATTACTCAGATAAGGTTATACAGACATGGTTATATAGACAATACAAGGTAATAAAGACAAGACAGACAAGATTCGACTGACAAGACTAGATAGACAAGAATAGTCAGACAAGTCTAGGTAGACAAGTTTACTTTGTTTTTTTTTGGTGAGAAATAATCACCCAGAAAAAACATTGAACAACTGTCTGAATCTCTTGAAGCTCTAAGCCAGAGTCTTAGACATCAGAAAAAGGAGGAATTATTATCCCTGGAGACTTCAACGCAAAGTCCCCTTACTGGAGATCCCCACGCATGGACAGTAGAGGAAATATCGTAACAGACTGGGCAGCGGAAATGGATTTGAGCATACAAAACCAAGGTGGCACACACACTTTCGTGAGAGAAAACTCGCGCTCAATAATAGACCTCACCTTCTCCACCAATTCCATTGGCGACAGGTTCCAAGGCTGGAAGGTTCTTGACAAGGAAACCTTGAGCGACTACCGTTACATCTTTTATAACATCAGAGAAAAAGCAAGATCAAAGACAAAGGCATACCCAAAAACAAGTGGCTGGATCTTGGAAAACCTGCAGGAAGAAAAAATCAAGGACTGTCCAACAAAAGAGCTAGAAACCATTACCACAGAAGATTCCGATACTCTGCGATGCTACCTTGCGAAAGAAGAGACCGAAAAGTTATAAGTCAGTATACTGGTGGACCGACGAAATTGCTGAAATGAGAACTACATGTGTCGCTACTATGAAAAAATACCAACGTGAAAGAGCAAAACAAACACCGGAAGATAAATTTAAACCGTTACGTCATGAATACAAGCGAGCAAAAAAGGAGCTACGTCAACTCATTAACAAATCAAAGCAAAGCCATTGGAAAAAAAAACTGTGCACCGACCTAAATAAAGACACATGGGGAGACGCGTTCCAAATTATAAGAAGAAACCTGAAAATTTGGACGCAAGATCTTCAAATGACCATGAAAGGAGTTCGTCAAGTAGCTGATGTACTGATTCCGAAACATACACCCTTTACTCGGGTACAACCTGAAGTTCACACATCGCCCCCCTTTACGGAAGAGGAACTATCGCTGGCGAGTAAACGTATTAGAAACTGCAGAACACCGGGTCCCGATGGCATACCACCCGAGATTGTCAAGTTAACCGCTAGACATCAACCTAAATTCGTCTTAGACGTAATGAATAAGTTGTTAACTGCTGGGAACTTCCCAGTCCGCTTCACATATGGAAGCGCGCAAAACTGTCACTAATTAGAAAAGAAGATAAACCGATAGGAGATCCCACATCCTACAGACCCATCTGCCTATTTGATGTGTCTGGTAAGCTACTTGAGCAGCTCTTGCTACTAAGGCTAAATGGAGAGCTTGAGGCTGGAGGCGGTTTGTCCAAAAACTAATATGGGTTTAGAGAAGGTAGAACCACCATCAATGCCTTAAGCGCTGTCTTGGCGATAGCAGAAAAAGCTAAAAGCGGAACCCAGAGAACCAGACGCATGTGTGCCCTCCTAACATTTGAGGTTAGAAATGCTTTTAATAGCGCATCCTGGAAGCACATCATGGACAGTCTGACAAAAAGGGGTATATCTCCGTATCTGTTGTGCATGTTAAGAAGCTATCTCAGCTGTCGAAGCATCATACTGCTAGGAGACCAGAAAAAAGAAGAGCGACAAATCAACAGTGTCGCCCCACAGGGTTCGATACTAGGCCCCACCCTGTGGAACGTGCTATATGACGAAGTACTTACCATGAGGCTGCCATTGGGGGCTACCATAATCGGGTTTGTAGAAGATATCGCACTTGTTGTCACAGCAAAAACAGAGCAAGGCTTAATGCGAACGGAAAATCAAGCAACAGAAATGGTCAGCGCGTGGATGAAGTCGAGGAACCTAAGTCTAGCTACAGAAAAAACCGAGGATGTCCTCCTCACAGGTCTAAGACAACTTAGCCCTGTAAAGTTTAAAGTGGAAGAGGCAATTATAATACCAAAAGAAGCACTCAAATACCTCGGAGTAGTGATCGATAAAAGGCTATCTTTCATGGCGCACATTACCGAAGCGGCAGAAGAGGCAATGAGAACACTAGCAGGCATTCAGCAGCTCATGCCAAACCTAGGGGGGCCTAAGAGCAGCTCTCGGAAAGTACTTAGTTCGGTAGTCCAGTCTACCATGTTGTACGGAGCTCCAATATGGGCTAAAGAACTAGACAAGAAACGAAACCTTCACCAACTCCCAACCGTTCAGCGCAAAATGGCTCTATGTACATGCAGCGCTTACCGGACGGTCTCAGAAGAAGCCCAAGTCATTTCGGGAATACCCCCCATAGACCTTCTCGTAAAAGAGCGGAAAAAGCTGCACGATGTTAACTACTGCCAACAGATAAAACAACTGGCCAGAGAAGAGCTTATCGAGGAATGGCAAAAAAGATGGCAGCAAAGCGACAAAGGACAATGGACCCAAGTGCTAATCCCAAATATATCGTCCTGGGTAAATAGAAAATTCGGCGAAACTAGCTACTACCTTACTCGAGTACTGACTGGCCGCGGTAGCTTCAGGGATTATCTGTTCAATATTGGCAACAGCAACAGACGACCTATGTGTTTACTGCGGGGAAACAGATCTTTGATTGCTGGAGGTGGGAAACTGAAAGAGAAGCAGTCGAAAAAGTCATGGAAGAACCCTTTAGCGCCAGAACAATAATCCCATACATGCTAAAAGGAAAAACAAACTGGGACAATGTAAACGGATTAATTGTAACGATAATGAAAGTAACGATAAACTCCGAGGTTATGCGATAAGCGGGTCCAGAGTGTACGGTTGTGATTCCAGGGGGTCCACTTGTCTGGAGAAGTTGTTTTATTAATACCATCTGCGCCCCCCCCCCCCAAAAAAAAAAGAAGTTTAGACAACTAAAACTAGAAGATTTTTACGATTTGAGTCTAAACAACATGAATTATACAGTAGGGAATTTTGTAGGTAGTGGAACTGTTGTTGGCAGCGGAACTGCTGTGGATTGAGTGACAGAATTAAATGGACAAAGTAGAGTTATGTAAACCTTGTTAGACAAAACTAAATGGACAAAATTAAGTTGCACAAACCTTGACAGACAAAACTAGATTGACAAAATTTGATTGCGCAAATTTTGGTAGACAAAACTATATGAATAATAAAATTGATTAAATAGACAAAACTAAATTTACATCTAAACTACATTATATGTATTATACCGTAGGGGCTACTCTCTGCACTGTTGATGCTGGTAAGACAAAAAATCAGTACAGACTCGGCGATAGCTTGCGCAGAATAATCCTTATTCTGCTAACGCACAATCAAAAGTCCCGGATATAAAATAACTCTTGCTTCTGATGATATTTCTAGGGAGAAATGAATTTATTAATAAAAATAAATATATCGAATATTGACAATTTAGACTCTTATTTGCCTATTGATTAATTCGGAACTGCTGAGAATCGATTGAAAATATTAGCTGCTATTAGATATTATTAGCTGCATATATCAGTCCATTAATATGAGTATAATAAATATAATAAATTAAACCGATAATAAATTTATTGAATAATAAATGATAGGTGAAATGCTTGAGAAATCCCAAATGTAATGGTAAGAGTCAACAGTATACCGAACAATTGAAATTAAAAAGTTGAATAAAGATGTATAAGTACATATTAAATACATAAAGGACAATATTGGAATTAAACTAATATATACAAAATATACGATATAGATATCACTATTACAGCTAAAATTGTTAACACTAGCTAAGACAATTTTTCTTGTAACATTTGTTCCACAAATATTTATTCATGTATATATCTATTCACAGTATTTATTCATAGTGAATATAATTAAAATGAAGTCAAATATGAGAATACATAAAACAAATATTTGAATAATTGTGCGATTTTTAGACATCACACCCCTGCATTAAAATAATCTGTAAAAGGACACATTTTGTTTAATTTTTGCGTATATATTAATTACAAATAATTTTGAATTCATCTCGTATCAGAAAAAAATAAATTTGCTTTATACTTTTTGTGAAATCTTTAAAATACAGATTATAAAAATATGCCAATCAAAATCATACATCCTACCCCACTTTATTTTTTAATATTAAGACGTTAGTTAGTTGTCCAGCCGACATAGTTACTTAGAGCTTTTGTTCTCGCTCAACGTTAATCCTTATCCAGTTTCTTGGTTTTGAAATCTCATTTTAAAAATTAATTTCAACAAATTCGAATTTAATATGGATGACAAAGTTGCAGTTAAGCCAATTCCAAGATTGGCTCTAATTGAGGCAATGACTAGCAAAGATTCCATACAACGTAAATTGTGCTTCCTTGCGGCGCAATTCAAGATGGAGTTCAGGACGGAATATGGCCAAAGAATTTTCATTTCGAAAGAGGTAACCAACGAAGATCTAAAAGGAACCGAAATCTTCGTAGGAAACATTCCCAGAAACGCCTTAGAAGATACTATAATCCCCCTATTTTCACAAGCAGGGAAAATAGCAGAAACCCGTTTAATACTCGAAAATACCGGCATGAGTAAAGGATATTGTTTCATTACTTATCAAACAATTGAAGCCGCAAACAAAGCCATTCGGGAATTTCATGGTTTCATCATCAACCAACGAAACATTTCCGTTTATCAGTCTTTGAATAATTGCCGCTTATACTTGTCCAACATTCCACTCTCATTGGGAAAACAAGAGCTCCAGGAGGAATTATGTAAGCGTTTACATGGGGTTCTTACAGTTGTCATGCAAAACACCGATAGCAAACATAAACAAGGAGCGTTTGTAGAATTTAAAACCCATAAGTACACCCAAGAGGCACGTAAAGCCCTGTGGCCTTCGAGGTTAATTCTGCACGGAATTCACATTTCGGTTGAATGGGCTAAACCAGATCGCGTTTCATTTAATGAATATGTAAGTATTATTGTAAAACGTCTTAATTTTATTCTTACTTTTATTAAATTATATTTTAAGTTATTAAATAAAGGGTCAAATTAGCAATTTCATTTAAACAAATGAAAACAAAGATCAAGCAGTAAAAATATTCCATAACATTACTTAACCAATAGCGGCTTTTATTGCTTGCTTTATATAATTGTTTTCTATTTCTTAAATATTTTAAATTCATTTATCTTGTATTGTTTATCTACTCTTCATTGTTTAGCCTGGCTTTTTTAATATAATGTGTCTAGTTAGTTAATGTACTTTAGTTTAGGTTAGGTTTTATGCACCAGTTCTTTATGTTCAGTCTTTCTATCTAGTTGATTAAATCTAATGTCTAGTTTTTAGTGGCGTTGTTTGTTTAGTTTCGTTTGTCTAATTTAGTCAGAGCCGTAACTAGGATTTTGGAGCCCCTGGGCCAAGAACTAAAATGGCGGCATTTTAACTTTTGATTGTTTTTATATATTTCAATAACAATAAAAATCAGAGGCGAAGCGAGGGGGGTGCAAAGGGGTGTATCATACTTCGGGCGCCACTTCCAGAGGGGCGCCAAATGGTGTCCAAAGACCTAGATTTTCCAGAAAATTTTAATTGTTATTTTATAATAATCATAGTAACATAATTTATTTGCTGTAAATCTTTCAAACATCACCGTATACAAAACGTTCTTTCTGAACACATAATTTTGCTAAAATAGTAATACATATATTTTTACACGCTTCTTATTTTAAAGCGATAACTGTTCGATATGCAACTTTATGTTACCCGCATCTTTTTGAACCAATGAAATCTATTTATTCTCCTTTCATTTTTTCCGACAGAAAATAATCAATATAGAATATACATGTGCAGTAGTGTAGAATATAAATGTGCAGTAGTAGTAGCGTCCAAATGTTGAGCTATATATACGTTAGTTATTGTTAAACCTAAACTGCGGCCGGGTTATAAATATAGAAGTAGATAAAAATAATCGGGTTTTCACTCAAAAATCCTTTATTATTTACAAAGCCGACATTTCGACACCACTTGTGGCTTCCTCACGGCTAGCAAATAATAGTTTTGCGTTATACTGTAAGTTGTTCAAAAGTAATATCTTCATTATTATAATAAAAAATTATTTTTTATTTAAACCATGTCAATGCCTGGAAAAAAACTTTCCAGCGGTTACTAGAATCGAAGAAGCAAACTAAAGGAAGAAAAACAAACTGAGAAATCCAGAATAAGGGTTAGGTGCAGAATACGGGATTTTTTTAACTTAGTGTTGCGAACTTTTTACCAGGTGTAACTCTTGTTAATCGTCGTTGGTACTGTTTAAATAAGATCGGAAAGCAGAATGAAGCTGCTTGGTTCAATAAATATTCCTGTTTTGATGATTGTCCTAAAAATTGACATATCAACGTAACAGATGGTGAATGCGCTCACAACTACCTCGACGTTGCCACGTTTATTTTTTTTTAAAGAAAAATATTACCCCATATGTATATCAAAATATCCATACTTTGTTTAGGATATATCGATATTTTCTCGGTAGTAAATATGTTATTATGTAAACTTGCAACTAATTCCGCAACACATTTTTTGATTTTTTGTAATAAGAGAAGTTAAAGTGGCAACGCCGAGATGATTGCATGCGCACACTTTTTGTCATGTGGCTAGAAATTTACCAGTCGTTGCGTCGAATGTCAATTTTTAGGAAAACAAAAACACGAATTGATCCAGGCAACGTAGAAGCTTCATTTTTGTTTTCAGATCTTATTTAAACAGTACCAAAGACAATTAACAAGAGTTACACCAGGTAAAAACTTCGCAACACTAAGTTTCTAAAAAACCCGTGTTCTGGACTATATCCCAGAATCAGTTTCAGGTTGTACTCGTGCTACTACACATCACATCATGTACTCATACACAGCACAACAAATACAAGATTTTGAAGATGAATATGGGAGAACAAGTACATCTGAAGTTCCAAATCCGCGTCCATATTTAATAAAAAGTACAGAAATTGCAACAGAAACATTTACTGTAATTGCAGACGTTTTGGAGTTCAGAGATATTGCTTATTTAAAATTCAATATTAATCTTCCAATAATATCAAACCAACTTCGCACAGAAATGATTATTCGTAGATCCCGCATATTTCAGAACGAATGCAGTCTAAATGCAGTAGCAACAACAGCTAATCGTCTAATGCCAAAATCTTGTGTTTATCAGCGGGTCTGAATTCAAATTAACCGATCTTGGTTATTATACTCACAAAAAAATAATCCATTGTAATGTTTTGTTGCTTACTGTTTATTACATCAAATTCCGCTACACAATCATCTTTCTTAACCACATTTGGCTTTAATAAATGGAGCTAAAAGGATAAATTGATTAGCCATGAATGAAGTCCAAATCATCGAAAATCGTTTACAATGTGGAAAGAAACAGAAAGAAGAGAATAAAACGGGAATTGCATCATTAGAAACACATATACAGTCCGAAAAAGAACGGTGGCGAAATATATTGCAATATTAGCTTGCGTAAAGTATTTGATTATACAAAATCTTCCTCTACGTGGTCATGTTGAAAACCTAACGCTTCAAGATGCTACCAATGTCGGAAATTTATTATCTTTACTTAAACTTTACTCGGTAGCTGAGTTTGATTCACTACTAGCAAATCATATTCTGGCATCCACTGTTCGAAATCAACTAATAAGTGACATTAAAAGAAATAAATATTATGGACTTTTATTTGATAGTGAATAGTCTTACGTATATAGATATTGATTTTACCAACAGAAAAGTCTCTATCAAAGAATCTTTCTTGGAATTTATTGAAATGCATGCCAAAAATGCATCCTTCATTGAAACTACAATATCAGGTCACATATCTGGCGTTCAAAAAAGAATTTTGGAAAAAAATAATATAGCATTATTTGTAAATTGTGAAAACCACTCATTTAATTTAGAAGGAGTTACTGCAGCTAAGCAAGAACCAATCGTTGTAACATGTTTGGGATAATTGAAAGCATATTTCTCTTTCTCTCACGTTCCACATTACGATGGGAATTACTAAAAAAATCTTAAAAACAAACGTGCATCTGAAACACGATGGGCTAGAAGGGTTAGTAGAAGTATTAGACAAATTAGCAGAGGACGGTACTACTACAAGTGACACCAGAAGTGAAGCTACAATTTTATTACAAAATATATTGAATTTTAATTTTATATCTTTCTTTCATGAAATCAGGCATGAAATCTTGAGGAGAATTGATCGAGTTCGGTTGCGATTACAAGATCCTAACATGAATTTTAAGCGTTCCATGATCTTGAAGAGATCTGCGAACAGACAATAGAAAAGGCTAAGTGTTTATGTGAAAAATGGTTCCGCAGAAAGAGAAATTTCTCGCGTTATGAAAAGTGTTCTTGATCGTCTGCAGCAAGAAATAAGTACACGATTTCACAAATTAATTTTCAAATATCTACGATCAAAGATGGGACAAGATCGCCTAAGTGCCCTGGCATTTTTAAGTGTGGAAAGAGAAAAATTAGAAATGATCTACTTTGATGAAGTAATTGATAAATTTGCTTCATCTAAAGCAAAACAAAATTATACATAGTACTTATTTGTATTAATATATTATAGTATAATATTGAAATAATATTATAGTATAATATTGAAATATTAAAAATCTAAAAAATTTAGTAAATTCTATTTACTGTATTATTATATGTGTTACTGGAGGGTGGGAGGGGGACGCCAATGAAGTATCGTGCCCCGGGCGCCAGTTATGCTCGCTACGCCACTGATAAAAATGATTTATTTTCGAAATATATGTTCGTAGAAATTGCAGTAGAATTGCAGATCAATATAAAAGTTTTTTTTGTAATTAATTTAGAATACATTTTATTCCGGAACCTTATCAATATAAATAAATATATCAATATAAGTAAATCGGCCTCTATGGCGGGGCCGGGCCACATTGGTTATACCCTAGTTACGGCTCTGAATCGAGTCTATGCAGATTGTCCACTATTAGAGTTGTTTCAGTTTAAATTAGACCACGCGTGAGTAAGAATCACTTCGATTATAAGTACTCAGTACTCTTATATTTTTAAAAGTGAAATTACCTATTCACCAGTTAATTCCACTTTTATATAGGACAATGCAAAACAAACTGTTTAAATTTGTTACTAGTTTCGGCGATTTAAAATTTAATTAAACAATTTCGCCATCATCAGGCTACACGGGAAAAGAAAATAGAATAGTAGGTTAGTTTGTTCTTTCATTGTCCTATCGTCAACAGTTAATTCCACATTCCAGAAATTATTTTGACACTTAACGATATGAGATATAATTTTTGATTTCTAAATATCATTCTGGCCATTTAAAAATGTTTCAAATTATGGAAAACAACCAAAATAATTAAGTTAAATTTGTGTTCGTGCTATTTAGTTATTCGTAGATTTCACTTACTTCACAACTACGAATGACTACTTTTGTTAAACCTTGATTTAACAAAAACATTGAAAAAATTCATTCAGAAGTTCTGTTTTATCATCAAGTCGGCCTCCAAAATTTTTTGAGTCAACCTATTCTATCTTTACGCCAAGCACTCGTCATTAGACTAAAGTCATTATACTAAAAATCCTTTCAGATTGCATTTATATGTGGAATATAGAACATGTGTTCATTTTTGAAAATCGGTAAAAATTGTAGGGAATAATTGTTTTTAAACAACAAAACCATTTTTGATCACAAGGTGATTGTCTTGCTATATATATATATATATATATATATATATATATATATATATATATATATATATATATATATATATATATATATATATATATATATATATATATATATATATATATATATATTCATTATTATTATCGATAATTCCCCTTTAAGGAGAACGCGAAAACAATCAATTATCATATAATTTTTTCGTTCTTATTTCTTCCCAGAAAACTCTCATATATTCACTATGTTTCTTCTTCAACTCTTCTATCCACTTCTTTCCTGTTTTCTTCTCTTTAGGAGTTTCTTGAAACTCCTGCTTTCTGATTTTTTCTATGTATTTTTTCCTGTCTGTCATGTCTTCTGTGGAGATGTTTTCACTGTATTAGTCGCCACTATGTTAGAAATCTTCTTGATCAGTCTGTTTTCATTCATCCTATGTATGTGTCCATAGAACTTGGGCAAAGTTCTTTTCCTGATGTTGTTTATAATAGTCTCTGTCTGTTCGCATAGTTCTTTTGTTGGTCTCTTTATCCAGATCCCCTATTTCTGAACCGGCCCGTAGATCTTTTTTCTATCTCCTTGATTTTTGTTCGTACCTTGATTACCGTTGTTTCTGAGGCATACAAGGCCTCTGGTGGAACTATTGTATTATAGTGTCTTAATTTGGCATTGATAGAGGTACTCCTTTTGTTGTAGTGGTGAGCCTGTATGCTTGTTGTAGTTTTGTGATTCTTTCTTCATTGGATTTTAAGTTCAGTCCTGTTTTCTGTATAATCTCTCCCAGGTATTTTAAATTTTCTACTTGTGTTGTCTTTCCATATTTAGTTATCAGTGGGCGTCTGTCTGTGGATTTTGTGTACATGTACTGTGTTTCTTCGTATGAGATTTGCAGCCCTGCTTTGGATGAGATTTCGTATAGTGTCTCTAGAGTTTCTTTGGCTTCTTTTCTACTATTTGTTATTATGGCTTTTTGATATCACCAGCGAATTCCAAACATTTTATGTTGACGGTTCTATCCTTGTCTCCCCATATTTATGTCACTGACTTGTTCTTCCCATGTCCTGATTATTTTCTTTAAAACTGAATTAAATAGAATGGGTGAGAGCCATGAGCGTAGCCAGCAATGTTCCCTCTAATTTTTTCACTGACTGCGCGGCACAAAAGTATGATTGTGCAAAAATCCTCTAAAGGTTTTGAAAGTGCAAAAAAGGTATATCGTATTATTGTTTAATTAAATTTCTAGATATAAATCAAGATTATTATATTGAGAAATTTTCAAAAATTGTAGTATATTATTAACTATATTATAGTTCATATTATCTATAATTACTATACAAATTAATTAATTGTATGTACGATGCATAAGCAGCATTAAGTGCTGCATTTTTTCTCATATATATATATATATATATATATATATATATATATATATATATATATATATATATATATATAGTAGTGTCGCCAATTAGTTGTGTCACCAGTAAGTGTCGCCAATTACGAGTATTTTCAGTGGAAATCAAGGTGGAAAGTAGTTTTGAAGGAAAGAGGATTATTGGACAGCAAGTTACAGACAAAGTCGCGTGAGTAAGGAGAACCGAGTAATTAATAAATTGCAAAGCAAGCTGATAAGGAACATAACCTCCGAGAAGCTGATTCGGGTGATTTTTCTTTACGCAGCGCGCTCAAGATAGGCAACCAAAGTTACTCGCGAGCAAATTACTGCGGCGGGAGGCCTAGCAGATGGAAATAAATGCCGAAGGAAAGTAACATAAAGAAAAGCAATAGACCAAGGTCGGATAGCTTAGGACAAATCACAAACCATTTCAAAAGGAAACGTGAAAGGAAAGATAATCAAGAAGGAGAAATCGATACAGACATAGCCGAAGCTATCAGAGAAAGTAAAAAAACGGTAAGAACAACGACATCAACTAGCTCAACAATTAATTCAAAAGAAGAAAACAAAGTAAAAATAGAACACAATAATATGGAAAAGATTCTTGAGGAGCTCAGAGCTCTAAGAATCGATATGAATAAAAGTTTCGAGGAAAATAAAGACGAAATAAAGAAACTAAAAGACGAAATGCATAAGAAAGAGGAGGAATGGAAGATTGAAAAGAAAGAGCTAAACTTAAAAATTGAAAAATTGTAGTACACTGTGGCAACCCAGGAAAAACAGTGAAGAAAGCTCAATATAATAATAATAGGCTTACAAACAAAGGAAGGCCAAACAAAAACTGACGTGGAAGAATTTATTAGAGATAAAGTAGGCGTAGAAGCTACGATAACGGAAGCCTTTGTATTAGGTCGTAAACCGGAAAGAAAAATAATACACGCTACAAAAAAAAATTGGGAGCAAAAACTGAAGATTATGGTGAACAAAAAGAATCTAAAAGGAGAAAATATCTTCATCGAAAACGATTTAACAATAGCAGAGAGAGAAACCCAGAAGAAATTAAGGGACATTGCAAGAGAAGAAAGAGAAAAAGGAAATACCGCAACAGTAGGGTATAAGAAGATTATAGTAAATGGTAAGGTACTTGAATGGGAAGATATTAGAAAAAAAAACTAGTAACAGGAACCGGAAGGGACAACAGGATGACGACACTTGCAAGGGACATGGAAATGAGAAATAGTAGAATTAAGGGACTTAATATATTAGCGTGGAACCTGGCAGGGTTGAAGAAGAAAGTAAAGGTAGAGGATATAAATGTGTTTACGCAATATATTCTGAAGTTCCATATCATAGGACTGACGGAAACGTGGATAGAGGAAAAAGACTGGGAAGAAATAAGAAACCTACTACCAATGGAATATGTATGGAAATGCCAATTTGCCAAGAGAGATTCAAACAGAGGAAGAGCAAAAGGTGGGATCGTTACGGGTGTGAAGTCTGTAAAAGAGATTGAATATAAAACAGAACCAGATAATGTTGAAGGTATCCAAGAAAGAATAATACAGGTGGGTGGTAATAACTGGAGAGTAGTGATAATATATAACAATAATAACATGGAGGAGATTCTAAAGCATATTGAGAAACGGATGTCAAGAGATCTAGGGGAGAAAATACTGATTATTGGAGACTGGAATGCGCGGATCGGCGAACAACAAGCGGGCTACCTAGATGCGGAAGGGGTGCAAATACGTAGACGCTCGAGGGATAAGACGCATAATAAAGAGGGTAAAAGATGGATTGACTGGTGTGAAAGGCATAACTGGTACATGCTAAACGGGTGTAAAAATAGTGATTGGAATGGGGAGTTAACGTATATGGGGGGTGCGGGTGGTTCGGGTGGTTCGGTTATTGACTACGGGATCGCCAATGAAGCGGCAGTACGGAGTATTGACTCGTTTAAGATAGGAGAGAGACTCGACTCGGACCATCTACCATTAGAAATTAGGCTGATAGAAGAAGTAAAAAGGCACAGTGAAAGTAACCAGAAAATCGTCAAACAAGCAGTGTTATGGAATGAAGAGGCTGTCAGAAGATATCAAGAAAACCTGACGATTATAGAAGGAATGGTGGAAGTGGCGGAGTTTGGTCAACTGTCAGAAATGGTACGAAAGGCTTTAATTGTTAAAGTTTCGCACAACCAGAACTGTCATGGAAATGCATGGGTGGACAAAGAAACTAGAGTGATGAGGAAAAGAACCAGAGCAGAATTTAGGGCTTGGAAGGGAGAAAGAACAACACTGGAAAGATTTCAAAATCAGCTTAAAAATATGAGGGATTTGGAGAAGAGAAAGAGACAGGAATGGGAGAAGCTCCAGATGCGGAAAATCAACCAAACGAGCAGAGAGTCGGACATCTGGAAATACATTGCTGCAGGTAAAGAAAAGAGAGAAATCCCAAGGTCCATCGCGATAGAAAGCTGGAGGAACCACTTCAGAGATTTATTGGCAGACGAAATAACAGAGTACGGCGAGCGAAGGGATAGAAATTTTGGGGCGGTAGAAACCAACAGAGAGGATTTCCTGGAAGAAATTACAAAGGAAGAATTGGAAAGTGTTCTGGCGGCGCTTAAAAAAAGGAAAGCCCCAGGGCCAGATGCGGTACCAAACGAAGCGTGGTGCTTGGCTACACAAACAGTGAAGGAGAAACTGCTCGCCGAACTTAACAGTTTCTTCGAAGGCAGCAAACAAATTCCGGATAGTTGGCGAGAGGGAATTATTGTGCCAGTCCTTAAACATGGAAATAAGGAGGAATTGAGTAATTACAGAGGGATAACTCTTATGGATACCGCATACAAAATCTACGCTAAACTACTGGAGGGAAAATTGCTAGAAGAAGTGGAGGAGATGAAGCTGATTCCAGAAGTTCAAGCCGGATTTAGAAAAGGTCGTGGTACTACAGAACATCTTTACACACTAAACTATATTGTTCAAAAAGAATTGAGGAAACCAAAGGGAAAATTGTACGCAGTATTTATCGACTTAAAAGCAGCCTATGACTCTGTAGTGCGGGAGAAAGTGTGGGAGTTTATGAGTTCAAAAGGTATATCGCGTCAGTTGAGAGAAAGTATCGAACGTCTGTATGAGGGAACATGGTGCAGAGTGAAAGTTGTTGAGGCTACATCGGAAAGGTTCGAGGTTGTGAAAGGTTTAAAACAAGGGTGTCCTCTAAGTCCATTACTATTCAACCTATATACGGCGGACCTAGAAAGGACGTTAAGTATGGGTCAGGCTGGGGGGGTAGTAATAGGGACCAGGAAAGTCTGGAGCCTAGCCTACGCGGACGACGTCGTTGTGCTAGCCGCTACGTATGCAGAAATGAGAGAGGTATTAACACGACTGGAAAGGTTTTTTAAGAAGCGCGTGTTAAAGGTGAACGTTGAAAAAACTAAGTGGATGTTATTCCGGAAGAGAAAGGGAGCAAAGAGAGAGAGTTTTAAATGGGAAAAAACGGAGATAGAACAGGTTAGTAGCTTCAAATATCTAGGTTTTGTGTTCCAGCAGAATGGTTCGTGCAGAGAGCATATTCGATTTATAGTTAAAAAAGCATGGATAGCGGCTAATAGGTTCTGGGATGTGTGGAGAGTTTACTTTAGAGAGAATTATAGGGCGAAGATGGTGATTTGGAAGGCATGCGTGCGAAGTATCCTGATGTACGGGGCGGAAATATGGGGAGTAAAGGAGGAGGCGGACATAGAAAGGGTACAACTACAATATATTAAGAGGATCCTCCAGTTAGAGAGGTCTACCCCTTGGTATATTGTTCTCCAGGAGACAAACAATAACAAAGTCGCCAGTTATGCAGCAACGAGAGTGGCCAAGTTTGAAAGAAAAGTGGACGGTATGAATGAGGAAAGAATAGTGAAAGAAGTGCTGAAAGTGTTAAGGAAAGAAAGGATAGAATGTAAGACTGAAACCAAGTGGGGATGCCAACGAAAGCTGATGTATGAAAGAGGTGGATGGAGTCACGTAGAGATTGAGAGAATGATAAATGAAGGAATGCTAGTTGAAAAAAATTTGGAAGAGAGACTAATAGAGGTAGGGCTGCAGGAGAGACAGAAACACATAGACGAAGGTACTTATAACAAAGACTACGGGAAGATCCAAGTTACAGGCAGATGCCCAGAATATCTCCTCAACCCCAAAGTTTCACAGACGACTATTGCGCGCTTTAGATGCGGAAGTGAAGAAAGGGGTAGGAGATATTGGATGGCTGCAAGTGATAGAACGTGCCGAGCATGTGGGGATGGTGAGGAGCTGTGGCAACATTGGGTGGCGAGTTGCAGAAAATGTGTATGGACTGAAGCGGAAAAGGCAGCAGTAAGAAGTTGGGAAAAAGTAATGGACGAAAGTGGGTCGGGCCTCAAATACATGAAGAAAATATTAAAATGCAAATACGCGGGTTCAATGAACTCAGAGTAGTTTGTCTTCTCTTTTCTTTTTGTATGTGTATATACGTATATATATATTTCCTTTTTTTAGAGACCTTAATATTGTTTTTGTTGGTTTTTGCTCTTTCTTTCTTTATTTTTGTCTTTGTATTTTTTTTTTCTGTTTTTTTTGAGATATAAGGATCTCGGTTTTGTTTTGAATGTAAATTTAGTCAATATACTATATAAGGTGTAATCACAAATTTGTGCCAATTTATTATAAGATTTATTATAAGATTTATGCCAATAAAGGATTAACTACTACTACTACTATATATATATATATATATATATATATATATATATATATATATATATATATATATATATATATATATATATATATATATATATATATATATATATATATATATATATATATATATATATATTCATTTGCCAAGTATATTTTAATCCTCATCAAATCATTTAAATGATCAGCATTGAATCTGTTCCTAAGTTTGGATTTAATTAGATTCGTTGTGCTGAATCTTTTCTCGCAGTCAGAACTAGAAGCTTGAAAAGTTCCCATGATATCATAAAGTATCACTATATTTTCAAACTCCGAAATTTGTACTACATATTCTACACTGTCACTAAAAGATTTTATTGCTCCTGTCTTATTTTTTTGTGAAATCAGAAATTTAGGTTCAGAATATTCTTTACATATTTTATTACGGTTTTCAGTACTTGTGTAAAAGTGTCAATATTTACTTACAAGGTACCTACTCCACATTGTCTTTTCCGAAAGCAAAATTACTTATTTTATTTGATATTATATGTATATCAAAAAAATCCAGTTTTTAATCACTCCATCAGGAAATCTCATTTCCAATTCATTACACACTTCTTGAATTAAACGGATTATGGAAGCATGGTCATTATTATCATTATAACTTTCAACCTCTAAATACATAAAATATTTTTACTCTAAAAAAACATTTTCTCCCAGATACTTTGCTTTTAATATTTGTACTTTCGCTTTTATATAATTGAGTGCATCAATAATATTCAAACAACTTTTTTGTAAATATTTACTCAAACTTGCTAATTCACCTAGAACATCGTTCAAAACAATCAGTGCAAGTATATTAGGGATTATTTAAAATTTGCGAAGAATATTTACAGATTGGATCATTACATTCATCTACTTGTTCATTACAATATTCTATTGGGTTTTCGTAATTTTTAATCCACTGCATCCACTGCAAAATAACGAGATAACCGACGTACTTCGTTTAATGATTTAATTGTTATCGAATTTCGATCCATAACAGCAGCCAACTCTTCAAATTTTCTTTTTTTAATTCCTGATCTACTGAACGTAGTGTAAACTCCTAGGTTTTTTTTCCCTAAGGAAGGTCTCAATACCTTGCATAAGAGATAAATGTTCCCATGCATCATCCAAACCGAAATCTTCTCGGTGCGCAACGCAATGTTGTTCAGTAAGATGAGGTATTTTCTTTATGAGAAGTACCGCCACTCCATTTTTCCGTCCTAAAGAAAATTGCGTCCTGCGTAAGAAACGTAAGAAATGCAAAGAAGGCTTAAGCAAGGAACAGTTTGGTTTTAGAGATGGACTTGGAACAAGAAAAGCGTTGTTTGGGCTGTCAGTTCTCATGCAAAAGTGTAGAGACCAAAAAAAGGACGTGTACATCTGTTTTATTGATTATGCAATGGCATTTGATTGTTTAAAACTCGACGTCCTAATTAACGTTCTGATGACCAAAGGCCTCGACCAAAAAGATATCTCCTTCATAAAAAAAAAATATACAAACACCAGCCTGATGTTGTACGACTCGAGGACGACACGACCTGCGATATACCTATTAAACGTGTAGTACGTCAGGGCTGTGTACTAGCACCATTATTGTTCAATATCTACTCGGAACAAAATTCTTGAAAGCCTTGGAAACCTCTACACATGGAATCAAGACCAATGGTGAATTATTGAACTATATCAGGTACGCGGATGATACGGCTATATTTGCAGACACTGTAGCAAGCCTACAACGTTTGATGAACCAAATAATAGCATAAGGTGATGCGCTTGGGATAAAAGTAAATACGGCCAAAACAAAAACAATGATTATCAGTAGAACACATGATATTCCAGCTAATTTGCAAGTATACAATAAGCAAATAGAGCAGGTCGCTAAATTTAAATACTAGGGCAGCTGGATTACCGACGACCTGGATCCAGATCTGGAAGTAAGAACATGCATCAAAATAGCCAGAACAACGTTCCTTAAAATGAGAAAAGTATTTTCCGAGAGAAGCCTAAACCTTAAACTAAGATACTGGTTCGTTAACATACTTGAAGGAAATACAAAAACGGAAATGCCCCATTTTACTTTTTAAAACTGACACACAAGGGTTCCGAAACTACAAATCTACCATGCTCTCTTGAAGAGAATCGTCTCTCCTCGTTTCTCTTTATTTCAATATAATATTTATGTTATATATTGCATATTTCTGGGGGGTTTGATAACCCATACCCCCATTTTTTTTGGGATAAATAAAGTTTGCAAGAGCTAAAGTTTGCTACTTTTGTATAAAGTTTGCAAGAGGCGTTCACGAAATTATTACAGAATAGCAACGAATGAAATATTGAGCTGAGATAACACAGTAGGCTTTCCTATTGTATGCTTCCCCATTCACTGCTGCCACCTTTTATTGCTCACGGCAGATATAATGCCGTACAAACCTTGATATACAAAAGTAGATAGACAAAATTGAGTTATGCAAACCTTGATAGACAAAATAAAATAGACAAAATTGAGTTGCGCAAGCCTTGATAGACAGAACAAAGTGGGTCAAATTGATTTGCGTAAATCTTGATTGACAATACTTCATAAATTGTTGTTCAAAAAGTTTATAAAGTTGCACAAATTCATGGTATACAGAAATAACGATAAACAAAACTAAATGATATTTAAACGTAATAAAGTTGGAACACAGCCAGTCGTTGAATATATAAATATATTCAACCTTTCCGGAGCTCTACAATATTATTGAGTCTTTTTGGGACTACTAAAGCAAATCTCATGTGATATTTGCCAGTCATTTACTGGATCTCAGTCCATTCCCGTGGCACTCAACGAGAAACAGAAAAATAACTTTGTTTTTTTTTAAGATCATATCTTTCTATTAACTTAAGTGAATTGCTATCTGCAGACACTTTTCGAGATTTATCTCTCATCAGTGCAGCTTTGCTGTTATGAATTATAATGTGACAAACACTTACTTGAAAGCCTTGTGGTTATGGTATGTAGATGATATATGGCTTATTGTAGTGCTCCGGAAAGGCTGTGTTCCGACTTTATTAAGTTTATATGATCGTCTATAATGTAGTATGGTGTTACCAATATTAAATGATATATAATTTCGGTCAGTACGGTATTTGTTTTTAAAATTTGAACGCTAACATTCTCATTACTATTCGTTTGAAGCACACGAATTCCATTTTCCATGTTTATGGATAGAAAACCAATAATTTGCTCGTGGGTTTTACAAAATGAATGCAGAATAGATAAGGTTAGACTTGCTAGCTTCATATTACCAAATTATTCTATTTAAAAAATAAATGGTATGCTATTGTTAGACATATTTCTTTTAGTGATGTTGGTGGTGAAACGTTTTTAGTAAGTAAGAAAAGAATTTATTATCCAGATATCAATTAGATAGTTCATCAAGGTCATCAAGTTTGTGCGTGTGTGTGTCCTTCGATTCCAATTAGGGAACTAGGGCCCACTGCTGTGGAACGTTCACTACGACAGCGTAATAAAGATGGAAGTGCCGGAGGGAGTGACCCTAGTAGGATATGACGACGATCTAGCTGTAGTCGCATGCGGGCTAACAGGGACATCACATGAAATTAAAATAAATACCGCAATACTAGAAATCCAAAAGGAAATGAAGAAGAAACAGCTTTAGTTAGCTCCCAGAAAACGCAATAGGTACTGTTAGTGGGCCGAAGGAAGTGAAGGGAGATAACCATACAGATCGACGGAATAATGATTAGTACCATTAGAGTCCTCAAGTATCTAGGAATCTACTTTGACCACAATATGAGAATGACCAAACATAGCGGAATAGTTATCGACCAAACAGTCTAGGATAATACCTAACGTGGGGGGTGCAAGAAGCAGTAAAAGGAAAATACTTGCATCTGTAGTGTACTAGATAATGTTGTATGGGGCGCCAATCTATGGCGAAACCACGAGATGTGCTAAATATAGAAACATAATGGAAAGTGTTCATAGGAAAACACTATTAAGAATAAGTAGCGCTTACCGCACCACGTCAACAGCAGCACTTCAAGTGATCGCCGGAGTACCGCCAGTAGAATTAATGGTGGACGAAATATGCCGTGTGCATAAAAAACAAAATGGACAAACCACGGTACAAATAAAAGAAGAAACTAAAAGGAAATGTCAGGAGAAATGGTATGAACTGCAAGATAAGGGTGAGTGGACCAAAAAACTGATCCCGAATATAATAAAGTGGACAAAACACGGAGTGGTGGGATACCACATTACACAAATTCTGGGTGGCCATGGCTGTTTTGCAGCCTACCTCAAACGGTTCCATCCGCAGGAATCGGAAGACTGCATCTACTGTGGGGAGGCAGACACAGTGGAACATACCGCTTTCTACTGCCCTCGCTGGACAAGCGAAAGACTTGAAATGGAGGTACACATAGAAGAGACCTTTACCAACAGGAACATGACGGCACTCATGCTGAGGAGTGATGAAGACTGGAAGGTTGTAGAAAAAAGTATGAAGTAAATTATTGACCAAAAGAAAGAGGAAGAAAGAAGAAGGAATAAACAACTAGTGTGGAAAGAAATATTAGAACAGCCCTCCCTTGAAGAAAAGCTTTTGCGATGCCGAGGGATACAGGGAGCATTCCAGAGGGAACATTCGATCCAGCTGGTACTGGCGACGCCCCTCCCCCCCAAAAAAGAACATAGGGTCGTAACGTATATTTTACAACAGTGACTTCCAATGCCAGGGTTCTTATCTGGTTCCCGCCCAGACTTTCATTGGCTGCCTCTTTGATGGATGCTCTTTTGCAAGGTGATTTCGTCTCGCTTCTCGTTCTTTTTTTTCTGCGAGTTCGAGTATAATGCTTCTTGAGCATTGGTATATATTTATTGAGCATTGGTATATATTGGTATATTTATTGTAGGTTTTACATTTTACGTTTCTAATATTTTAAAAGTAAAAGCTATGTAGTAATAGTAATAATATGTACAAAATTATTCACAAACATGACATTTTTGTGCTATTTATATATTTAATAGAAGGGTCTATTGTTGAAAACTGAATCAATAAAGTGATTCATAAAAAACGTTCACAATTACTGAATTGCAAAGGAGTTGTCTTTCATTATGACAAAGCCAGGCGTAACCAATTGCAGCAACTAGGATGGCAGCTTTATGATGAAACTTCCTTATAAAACTTTGCACCATAGACCTTTCTCGTGTTTCTTCTGAATTCTCTAGGAGAAACAAATCTTTGAATCTCTTGACTATATCAACCAAACGAAAAAGCAGATCAGATGAATTAAGCTGGAAATTTTACAAAACGTAGTGAATCAAAATGGCCAATACGTTGTTGAGTATAGTCATTGCTAAACTATAGTAATTGAAAAAAATAGATGTTATTTACTTAAAAAAATTGCTGACTTGTTAGCGAATCAAATATTTTCCTGTCTGGTTTTGTCAATTGATACATATGTCTAGCCTTTGTAGTCTAGACGAATAAGTTTATTTTAGTAACTAGTCCTACTCTTTTTCTGTAGTGGTGCTGCAGTCCTAGTGGACTTTGACTTCCTCCTAAACACAGGTATAGGGAGCCCTAGCAGTTTTTGACGTGGTTTGGCGAGCTACTATTTAGAGGAGGTCTTTTTTCTTGGCTAACTGTGATGGCCTTGACAGAACCATGCACAAGAGGCCCGTCGCTTATTTCCATACTCGTGCACCCGGGATTTTAACTAATGCTACTACTACATTTAAAAATGTTCAATTTGTTTCAAAGTTGACAATACAAAATGTATTAAGACGCAACACCATCCTTGTCGGTCTAGTCTTATCTGCTTAGACTTTAATTTTACTGTTTGGCAGCCTACATTCGAATATTTATATTTATTTCTGGTTTTGTTTGTTTTGTTTAATATATCTAGCTTTTTATAACCAATCTAGTCTTGTATATCTAGTCTACATAATTTGCCTTGTCTGTTTACTATGATTTAGTCTTATTTCATTATTTATGTGATTTAAAATTTATATTTTTAGAGAAGCATTTATATCAAGAACTTGCCGGGTTGGGCTTCAAGGGAGTTTATAATCAATTTCATTGGAAGCTTAACGCACAGCAGTAACACAATCCTGAACGTTTTCCGTAAAAAGGGAGGAGACAGAGCTGTGATTGAATTTGTATCAGTTTCCTTCGCTCACCACGCCTTAAACATGCTTGATGGCAAGTCAACTACATATTGTTTACTTAAATGATGATTTGTTAAAATGATTTGTGGATGATTTTAATAAACTGATTTATTTTTTATTTATGATTTTTTTAGGTTTTAATTGGAGTGGTAATATACTTCAAGCTGCCTGGTTAACCCAAATTAAGGGAGTACAGTAAGTTTGACTAAATAGTTTTAGAGTCATAATGTTATTTGTTAATTTAAATTGTAGGGATGAAAATAATTTTCAACAAATTTGCGATTATTACCTCACACCTAGGGTAGTAGCGTCAGTTGATGATGATACAGATAGTGAGGGCAGTGAATTAATGCGAAATGTAAATGAAGTTATGGCTGCGGGGATAAATTCAACGGACGAAGACGTCGATATCAATCAGATGTTTAAACTGCCACAAAAAGTGGCATGTAAAGAAATTTTGCAACAAGAATGCATGCAAGAGATGTTGTCACTACCCGAGCCTTCCACCAGTCGTGGCAATAAACAGGCTGTTGAAGAAGAAAAGGATTTGCTTTTGGTGGATACTTTAAAACGAAATAGCATTGCTGGACATAATCCGCAGCAACAGTTACCTGTTGTTATGGATCCTCCTATGAATATTACAGATATAAAAAATCAAAGCAGCAACGACAATTTTAATAGTTATAAGGTCGTGTTTATTCCTAATGCAACCCAAAAACAGAGCCAGATAATGTTTAGTGTTCCCAATACAACCCAACCCCACAATATTCCATTGAATATTACTGTGACACAAAATCAGAATGTTACTAATAATTTTAATAATGCATATTTGATAGTTAATGATGTTAAACAAAATAAACCCGTGAATATTACTGAGCAGCCAAAGCAATTGAATACTGATGCAAATTCACAAGATAGTTATGTCTCAAATATAGAAGCTGAGTACGCTGCATTCGCAATTCATCTGAAATCGGTGCAGAAGGGCATTCTGATTCAAAAATTGTACAATCAAACCGTGGTCAATCAGCATTTGCTCCACATTCTTCGAAAATCTAAAGTCGTCATTCCAATGGAACCCAAAACATATAGTCTTTTTGGTCCAGTCGAAAATGATATTAGTGCAGCAGTAAGTGAAATCTGAAATGTGAAAAAACTTATTCAGTGTATGTTTAATATAATTTTAGGTGAATAGATACTTCAAGGAACTGTTCGGTCAAATGTCGGATCAATGCAGTGAATGTATTACCACTGATTCTGAAAGTGCGAGTGAAACTACTTATACTGATGAAAGTGGTTACAAGAGTGAAACTTGTATGGGTCAAACTAAATATACGTGTGATAAGAATACAACTGTATGTGAAACTGAATGTGTGAGTGATCAATCGGTTGTTACGGGTTTAAGTGTCCCGGCTGCTAATTCCATGGCTGCTAGTTCCACGCTTACCAGTTCTTCACCTACTAGTTCCACGCTTACCAGTTCTTCGACCACCAGTTCCTCGCCTACCAGTTCCTCGCCTACCAGTTCCGCCGCTGCATGTTCTCACATCAATCTTTACGAAAATTAATCATAATTAAAACGATTAATAAGGTCAAAATTGGAAGTAATAATTTGTTATAATATAAATTATATGAATAGGATGGTTGCGAGTGTTATCACGTAATAATTCATACTTACATTGAATTGAAAAATTCACTATGTTTTAACCACTCTTATAATATGTAAATATGTTATATAACTTAATATTCACAGTTATATAAATTTCTACATTTATCACGACTCGAGTTTCGACTGTGACTTCGACTTTAACAGTCGAAACTCGAGTCGTGATAAATGTTGAAATTTATATAACTGTGAATAATAAGTTATATAACATATTTACATATTATAAGTGTGGTTAAAACATAGTGATTTTTTCAAGTCAATGTATATATAAATTATATTTTTTCCCTGTTTATGTTATCTATTATTCAATATGTAAATGTATATCTCTCCTTGCAGAACTTCTATACAAAATTTAAAAATTTACATCCTATATATATATATATTTCACTGTTTGTTTTGTCTTGGGTAATTTTGAATTTGAATAAAATGTCTACCAAATTTAAAATTCTTTATATAATTAAAATTCTATATAATAATACAAATTTTTCTATTGTCTTTTTATTATTGTCATTAGTGTTTATATTTATAGTTAGGATTTATATTTGAAAACAAGTTGAACATTGCTTTTTTGGATATAATTTTCAAAGAATTGTTGCAGAATTTTTGTGGATATAATTTTCAAAGAATGCACCTATTAAATTAAGAACTTGCAACCGACAACTGTAAATCGATTTAAATGACAAATAAAACATTCCCAAAATACAAATATTTGAGTCTTTATTACAAGATGGAAGATACTTTGCCGCTTTCGCCGTTGACCATGTAACCAGCGAATGCACCAAAAAATACCAATAAATCGTGATTCCATGTTACATAGGTAACGTTACAACATGGTTCAATCAATATATGTTATGATTTAGCGAGAAGCTCTATTAAAATGGATATCCAAACAGCCTAAAATCCAAAGAAATGAAGAAGGCCAGAAACCCGTCAGCACAACATACCTACCGTATGTTCATGGATCAACTGACAAAATCGCCAGAATCCTAAAAAGACACAACATCGACACCTTTTTCAAGTCAAACCAGAAAATATCCTCCATCCTACGCAGCGTTAAATACACCATACCGTTAGAATCCCATGGAATTTACAAAATACCCTCTGGAACAAGTGAATAAACCTATATTGGGCCGTACCATACACCTAGAACACCTAGAAAAATGTCGGCTGTGATTCAAGGAAATGCAGTTTCAGTTAGACACAAAGAGAAAGTTTCATCCGCTCTTGTCCAACATAACAACACCGACCGCTGGATGGATATCAGAAACTCGAGGACTCTTGCACAGATTAGCCAGGAAATGTCACGGGTAGACAGAGAAGCCATATAGACAGAGAAGCCATATAGACAGAGAAACGAGACTACTGCTTGAACACGAAAGATGCTTCCTTGCGACTCCCCGCAGCATGGCGAACGACCGTATCCGTCCTCAAAATGCAATCCCCGACACCCCACACACATATACGACCAACAACACAAACAAACGAGCAAACCGAAGCACGGCACACAGCGCGCATGACCCGATTTCAGACAGCTAAAAGTAGTCGCGTCCCACGAACGAGTGCCGAGCTCGAACGAATAGCTTAACCTAACTTCGAACGAAGCAGACGTTAAACTGAACAATTTATTTTGACAAATAAATTCAAAAAGCGAACCAAGAATCATGAATCCAACCACGCAAACCAGCTCCAACGGAAACGCCGCCGCCAAGGAAATCAAGGACTTCGCCTTCCTTGATTCCATCAGCGAGGACGGGTCGGACACCGCCGCGACAAGAAGGAACGCCGCCGAGAGGAAAAATGATGCAGCACCAAGAGGAACCACCGAAGCCGCCCCGAAGAGAGCCACCGAAGCCGCCCCAAGGAGAAAATCAACACCGATGAAGACGGACAGCCCCACCAAAGCCGCCCCCAAGCGCAAAACCGACCCGGAGGAAGGGGAAACTTAACAGTCTCCAAAGAAAACTGCGAAACTGGCGACCTCAAGCACGTCAGGCCTGCAAGGAATGCAGGTGAGCATGAACAGTTATGCATGCCTTAACACAAGAAACAATGGCGACGACGACGACGAAGTCACTGAAACTGAAACCCCCACCGAAAACACCAACACCAATAGTGTTACGAAACAAGGACAAATGGGCAGGGCTTTCGCAGAAGCTCAACAGGAACAACATCAACTACACCAGCGCAACGACTACTAAGGACGGGATAAGAATCCAGCCCCAAACAATCACGGTCTACCGGCAAATGTACAAGTTAATGAAAGAGGACAACTATGAATTTCACACGCACCAACTGAGCACGGAAAAGAACCTGAAGGTCGTAGTGAAGGGAGTTCCCTGCGGCCTGACGGAGGAAGAAATCAAAGAGGAACTAAGCGACAACGGATATATAACCCGGCCATAAAAGTGACCAGGATGAATGCAGGTGATGCCACGTCAATCTAAATGGTCGTAATTGAAATTGGGAAAGAATATAAATCCATTTACCAAATGGATCGCTTCTACGGATTGTGCGTGAAAATGGAACCACTTAAAACGCGAGGAGAAACTGTACAATGCGACTGTTCGATGCAAAACTGTTCGGCCACGTGCAGAGGCACTGCAATGCCGAATACAGATGTATGAAATGTAGGCAGAACCACAGCACACACCTGTGCGAGAAACCGCTAACCCTGCCGCCGAAATGCCAAACTGCGAAACTGCCGGGCGAGACCGGAAATAGCGAGACAAACAGAACAACGACAGCAGGAAACGAAACCAAACCGCCCACCGAAATAAACAGCCCAAAAACCGACAAACAGCCAAATACCGAAATCGGTAAACACGCACAACAACCCCAACCCGGAGACAAAACCATCAACAAGCCGAAACAAAAGGAACAACAGCGGAAAAAGCGCAGCAGAATTGACGGAAATGATGCTCGACTTTGCCGAAATGGGACACAGCAAAGAGGAAACTTTCACAGAAAAGAGGAAAAATTCACCCGAAGATTCACAACCATCATGTGTCTACTCAACAAAGACTACTAGAAGAACCAGAGACAATCTGAAACTTATATTCTGGAACGCAAACGGAATACAAAACAAGAAACAGGAATTGGTGGCACACGTAAACGAACACAGCGTCGACGTGGCACTGATCAACGAGACGCATCTCAGACGTTGCAACCAACTGAACATAGCAAACTACCAAGTCTACAGAAAAGACAGAGGCGAGAAAGCCGTAGGAGGTGTCGCCATCATCATCAAAAGAAACATAAAACACCACGAACTGCCGGAAGTAGAAACAACCACCGACACGGAAACGGTAGGAATAGAAGTACAGACAACCGACGGATCCGTAGCCCTCTACGTACTGTACTCGCCGGCACAGAAAATTGAACGCCGACGACCTGGACAAAATATTCGACATAAATATAGGTACCATTGCCGCAGGAGACTACAACGCAAAGCACTCGCAATGGAACTGCAGAGTGACAAACACAAAGGGCGGACAATTACTAAGCTACACGGAAAACCGGAAGTTACAAGTAATTGCACCGAGCGAACCGACACACTTTCCAGGAGTTCAGCGAATACCGGATATTTTGGATATAGTCGTTATGAAAAATGTCACAGCAAACGTGGAAATAGTCTGTATCAAAGACTTGAGCTCAGATCACAACCCAGTGCATATAAATCTCCAAGCAAAAACCGCCAGGAAAACAATCTAGAAAATTATTATAAATTGAAACAAATTTAAAGATAATCTGACGATCGTCACTTGTGCAGAAATTACAAGCCCCTCCCCCCCCCCCCCCGTGCCTAGAAGAAGCAGCACGGACGATAGAAAACGAAATAAAAGCAGCACTCGAGGCCGCCACAAGGAAACGGACAGCCAACACGACAACCGCGCTCCCACAGGATATCAGAAACCTACTAAGAGAAAAGCGCAAAGCAAGCAAAGTATTCCAACGGACGCTGGCACCGACGGACAAGAACGTCTTAAACAGACTGACAAACCAACTGAAAGCGGCACTGCGCGAACAGCACAACGCCGAATGAGAAGACAAACTAGAACGCATCAATGAAACAATAGAGGAATCATGGCAATTAGCCAGTAATTTGAGAAACAAGGAGAGGAGAACAATTCCTCCACTAAAAACAACAAACGACACTGTAGCAAGCACGGACGAGGAGAAAACGGAGAAATTCGCAAAGTCGCGTGCACAACAGTTTAAACCGAACGCCGACACACATCCACTTCGCAAAAGGTAAGAAATACGCGAAACCGTACTGAGAGTACTAATTAGTAGCGTAGGAAACACGGAAATAAAGGAAACAACACCGGAAGAAATAAAAGGAATAATTAAAAACCTAAAAACCAAGAAAGCACCAGGCTGCGATAACATCAACAACGCTTCGCTACAAAACCTAACACCGAACGCAATAGACAGAATAACCCAAATAATAAACGCCGCACTGAAACTTGGAGTGTTTCCGACCCAATGGAAACACGCAAAAACGATCCTAATCCCAAAACCGAACAAACCCCCCAACCTCACCACCAGTTACAGACCAAAAAGTAATACACAAAAGACTGACAGAAATAACTGAAGACAAACGTATTCTACCCGACGAACAATACGGCTTCAAGACAGAGCACTCCACCACCTCAGACGACAAGAATAACAGAAGCAATAATCGACGCTGTCAACAAAGGGTTAGCCACGGGGGCCGTCTTTCTGGACGTCTCTAAGTCTTTCGACAAGGTATGGCACCTAGGTTTAATATACAAACTGCACCAATTTAAAATCCCAACAGGAATGATCAGACTAGTGACGTCATTTATCAGTAACAGAACGTTCCAAGTAAAAATAAACGACAGCATATCCTCAACGCAGACAATGACAGCCGGTGTCCCACAAGAATCTGTCCTGAGCCCCCTTCTTTACAACATCTACAGCGCAGACATCCCAAAACTAAACGACACAGAAATTGCGCTATATGCAGATGACACGGCAATTTTCACAAGAGGATACTCGACCGAGGCCATAACAAAACTGCTCCAAAATCACCTGGAAAGGATTAACGGCTGGTGTAACACCTGGAGGATTAAACTAAACGCAGAAAAAACCCAGACAATTATCTTCACGAAGAAAAAATTTAAGCAATGAAAATTAACAACACGGACATAAAATGGGAAAACCGAATTAAATATTTAGGCGTTATCCTAGATTAAGCTCTTACATTTTCAGAACACATTGATCAGTCAGCGAAAAAAGCAAAACTAATTAAAGGCTACCTCTACCCGCTCTACCCAAACAGGCAAAGCAAGCTGAACATATGCAACAAATAACAAATCTACAAGTCCATAATACGGCCGACAATGCCGTACTCATCGACGTGCTGGATACAATCCAAAGAACGTAAAATCTACAAACTACAAATCATCCAGAACAAAACACTGAGAGAAATAATAGACTCGCCATGGTATATGGCAAACCAGCAGCTGTACAGCAATCTAAACATGGAGACAATCAAGCAACACATCGCATGAAAACGCATGGCAATCCAACAATCAACAACGCAGCAAACTACAACATCAACGTCAAATGGAAACATCCAAAACCGCAACAACATAGGTAATAACTAAAATAACTGATCTTTCTTCTTCACAGGAAAGCCCTACATTCACGAACCCAGCGGAGCACCCAGGAGAAAAACAGGCAGGACTAATAATAATAACCTTTATTGGCATAATTAAAATAATTTCCATACAAAATATACATACAAAATAAAACAATAAAAAATAATAAAAAAGTTGTGAAACTAAAACCCCATTAAAAAGAAAAAAGAAATTTTACCACCCTATAAACCTATACTTCAACACTTGTACATCGGACATAAGCTCACAAAAAAAAAGAAAAACTAAACCGCTACACTCAAAAAACTACGCCGTCGCATCCGCTCTTTCCATGCTTTCACTCTGTGTAAAAACGACAGTCCCTTCCCGCTCTCGTCCATACACTCCCACCAATCCTTTCCTCGCCTTCTCTCCTGGTCATTCCACTCCGCCATCGTGCATTCTTCCAACCAATGACTCCACATATCTTCATTCAACCCACACACCAAACACCTTCTACTTTCCTCCTTCATCCAATGTCTCCTTCCACGCTCTTCATTGCCACACCTAAATCTCGCCAACACTGACTGGTCGTCCGACCCTTTACTTGTCCTCAAATAACCAGGAACACGGCCGTGCACTTGTATCTGTCTGTAGCCTTAGTGATATTTACTAGCCTCTATTTTCGATTGGCGCTCTTGGAAGTCCACTTCTAATAACCTCTCTTTTAGCATCCGTTTCCACTGAGCACCCGCACTTTTTTCCGTTTCCAACCCCTCGGATGATAAACCGCCTCTCTCATACAGTTTCCTTTTATTAAACCCCCAACCGCTCTCTCTTCTACCACTTAACCCCTCTTTATTCACTACTTGAAAGATTTCCTTTATTATCCTTTCATCTCCTAACCCATCCACCCTATACTCGAACTTTATCACTCTTTCCGCAGCTATTACCGCCACCTTACAAGCACTCACTTCCTGAAGCACAATGTGACCAGGCGTCGACCTATCAAGTTTCAACACTTTCTTATAAAACTTTAGCTGCACCCTTTCGATCTTGTCTTCCTCTTTCGTTCCCCAGACCTCGCATCCATACAGTAACACGCTTCGCACACATGCCTTCCATATGGTCTCTGCTGCTCTAAAGTTTCCATCAAAGTTCCTTTTCCAAACCTCCCAGATACGACCCGCCGCCACCCATGCCTTCTTTGTAACGTACTCTATGTGTTCTTTATTACTGTATCCAGTCCCAAAGACATACCCCAAATACTTAAATTTACTAACTTCCTCTATTTCAGTACCCTGCCATTCAAACCTTTCTTTCTTATATCAGGCAGGAACAACAAGAACAAAACCGAGAGACACAGCAACCACCGCGAGGACGAACAAGGAACCACCACGAGGACGAACCAGGAACAACCACAAGGACGAAGGACGAACCAGAAACCACCTCGAGGGCGAACAAGGAACCGACACTAGGACGAGCCAGGAATCAACAGCGAGGAAAAAAAAACTAACAAACAAACAAAAAAAAAGGTAGAAAGAAAAGAAACCGGTCACGGAGGAACTACAAACAGACAACCAAACAAACAAAAGCAACAGACAAAACAAAGGAAAAAAAAACAACGACAAACAAAAAACAAGACGGCGGAACTGCTGGGTGAAAGCTCAAAACCGCCAAACAGCAAAGGACACATGAAAGATCACCTAGATATTACCTGCACAGATATTACAGACCCATTAAGCCTAGAACAGGGGGCACAAACATTCGAGAATGAAATAAAGGAAGCGCTCCAAAGCGCCACAAGAAAACTAAACATCAACAGAACAGCAACACTTCCACAAGAAATAATGAGCCTAATACGCACAAAACGGGAAGCAAGCAAGACGCACCAATGTACATTAGCACCGACAGACAAAACGGTCCTGAACAGACTGACAAAACAAGTAAAACTGGCGCTTCGAGAACAACACAACGCAGTCTGGGAAAACAGACTAGACCGAATAAATTACAACAGAGACGAATCGTGGTACTTAGCCAGGACTCTAGAACAACAGAACCGCAACACAATACCACCTATCAAAAAGGACGACGGCAGCACAGCAACCTCTAACATTGACAAGACAGAGACTTTCGCAAACGCCATCGAAGAACAATTCACGCCAAGTATCCCAAACGCAATCCATAACTCTCAAGGAATCTACGAAACGGTAAGGAGGATTCTTAATAGCGAAGAAAACTGCGAAATAAGAGAATCAACGCCAGAGGAAATATCCGAAATAATAAAAAACCTTTAAAACAGGAAAGCACCCGGTTGTGATAATATCAACAATGTGACTATCAAGAACCTAACGCCGCCCGCTATAGACAGAATGAATCAAATAGTGAACTCGCTCAAACTCAGAACGTTTCCGACCCAATGGAAACACGCCACAGCAATACTGATTTCCAAACCCAACAAACCTAAGAACATAAGTTCAAGGTACAGGCCAATAAGCCTACTAACAGGACTTGGAAAAATAATGGAGAAAATAATATACAAACGACATAATTGACGAAAATCAAATAATCCACAACGAACAGTACGGATTCAAACAAGGTACCCACAACGTAATCCACAACGTAACCGAAGTGATAATTAACGCTTTCCACAGAGGATACGCCATGGGAGGGGTATTCCTGGACGTCTCAAAGGCCTTCGACAAGATGTGGCACGAAGGCTTAATATAAGGCCCCCGGGGGTCCGTACTGGGGCCCTCGCTCTACAACATTTACACCGCTGACATACCAAGAATGGAAAACACAAAAATTGCACTATATGCAAATGACACTGCTATATTTTCTAGAGGAATCTTGGCGAACACCATCACCGAGAGATTACCAAACCAACTAGATGAGATACCAACTAGACCAGATCGCTGGTGTAACACGTGAAAAATACAACTTAACGCTGAGAAAACGCAAGCCATCATGTTCACAAGAAGAAAATTCAAACACTTCCCAACAAAACGCCTCAAAATTTTTAATATAATCATAAAAAGGGGAAAATCAGGTAAAATATCTAGGTATTACACTGGATAAAAGACTAACCTTCGCAGGACATGTGGATTACATTGCGAAGAAAACTAAACAAATTAAAGGCTATCTTTATCCCCTCATCAACAGGAAAAGCAAACTCAACATGGAAAATAAGCTGAAACTGTACAAGACAGTAATACGACCAATAATGACATACTCCGACGTGCTGTATGCAAGCCTAGCAAGCACGTAAAATACCGACTACAAGTCATACAAAACAAAATACTGAGACAAATCACAGACTCGCAATGGTACATAACCAACGAGCAAATACATAAAGACCTCGAAATGGAGACAATCACAGAGCACATAGCAATACTTGCACAAAAAACATTTGACAACATGACAATATCACAATTCAACAAACCGCAAACTACAGAGCAGACGTCAAGTGGAAATTCCCAAAACTGCAACAAACCACATTCAGACAATAATAACATTGTTTTCTACCTACAGGGTACCCAGAGCAACCCTGGCGAAACAAAAGGACCTTACCGACAGCACAGCAAACGAGACAACACAGAAGAAACAAAGAACCACAGCACCACAGCAGGACCAACCCAGCCGAGGATAAGAGGCCACAGCAGAAGAAACGAGAAAAACAAGGGAATGAAAAGAAACGTTTTATTGTGTAACGCCAAAGCAGAACCAAAAACAAAAGACAACAACAAAAGACAAACAATAAAAGACAAACCGAAAAACAAGACATAGACGGTGGAAAAACGAGCAGTCGCAAGAAGAACGTTATACTATTTCAAATCTTGACAAAATTGAAAAAAAAACCAAGCCGACAATTCATTCATTCCAACCACCTTCAACGGAGCCGCCGCTGCCATGCATTTCGACACCACCATCCTAGACATCGTGGACGACAGCGTGATCGAGCAGTTGCTAAGCTGCATCTTAAACCGCAGAAATAAAACCAATACCGACACCGAGCAACTCCAAGAAACCGCTACGACTAGAAGGACCGCCGCCGAGAGGACCCTAAGAAACGAACCGAAGCCGCGCCGAAGAGAGCAACTGAAACCGCCCCCAAAAAGCAACTGAAGCCGCCCCAAAGAGGAAATCTACTCCGATGGACATGGACAGCCGTACCAAAGCCGCCCTCAAACGCAAACCCGACCAGGAGGACGAGAAAACGTTCAAGTTTTCAAAGAAAATAGCCAAGCTGGCGAAGTCAAGCACGTCAGGCCTGCAAGGGATGCAGGTAAGTATGAACAACTATGCATGCCTAAATACAGAGGACAGTGACGACGACGACACAGAAACCGAAATCCCCACCGAAGAAAGGAACAACACCCCCATCATTTTACGGAACATGGAAAAATGGACTAGACTTCACAAAAGTTCACAAGGGCCACGTCAAAAAAAGACGGAATCCGAATCCAACCGCAAACGATAACGGATTATGGCCAAATGTATAAACTGATGAAAGAGTAAAACTACGAGTTTCAAACACAACAACTTAGCTCTGAGAAAATCTTTAAGGTGGTGAACAAGGGAATCCCCACCGAAGTCGAGGAAGAAGACATCTTGAACAAATTAGGCTAAAAAGTTACCCGGCGATCAAGGTAACCAGAATTAAGCGGAAGAATGACCAACCCCCATCCAAATGGTCCTAGTAAAAATAGGAAAAACAGTATAAAGCAATATACCATATGGTGAGAATATATGGGCTCTGTGTGACAATAGAACCATTAAAATCAAGAGGAGAAGCAGTACAGTGTCACCGATGTCAGCTTTTTGGACACGTCCAAAGAAACTATAACGCTGAATACAGGTGCATGAAATGTGCACAGCACGCACCTCTGCGAGAAACCGCCAAAACCAACGCCAAAATTCGTGAAATGTGGAATAGAACACGTGTCCATATAGAGGAACTGTCCCGCCAAACCAACCAACAAAAGTACAGCGACAAGACAACAACAACGGCTAACCCCCAGGACAAACGCCATCAGAAAAGCAATAGTTTGATCAGAAAAGCAATAGTAGGGAAAACACGACATACAGGGACACAGTACAGAAAACCGTCAATGAAAACAAACAAAACACCGAAAAGAAAACACCGACGACAAAGACAAACATGGCAAAAATAGCGAACGAACTAACAAACTGACTATTAAACAACGCCTCTGTACAAACAGACAAGGACGAAGTGACAAATTTCACTAGAACCATCACAAATATCATAGCCCTCATAAAAAACGACTAGAAAACGCAACGTGGACGAATTAAAGGTTGTTTTCTGGAACGCAGACGGCGTCCAAAGTAGGAACATAGACGTAGCGCTAATCAATGAAACTCACATGCGACACTGCAACCGCCTGAATATTCCAAACTATAACATCCACAGGAAGGACAGGTGCCAACGAGCCGAAGGCGGCGTTGCCATAATAGTCAAGAGGAATCTAAAACACAACGAATTGCCCGAAGTAGACACGTCGGATAACACAGAAACGATAGGAATCGAAGTATTGACCGCAGACGGTCCATTAGCTTTGTATTCAATTTATTCGCCACCAAATAAGGTAATGAGCACTGCAGACATGGACAAAATATTTAAACATAACATTGGAACAAAAGCTGCAGGAGACGTTAACGCCAAGCACACCCAGTGGAACTGCAGAAGAATTAATAAAAAAGGAAAAGAACTAAAACGTTACACAGAAAACCGCCCTCTTAGCTCCAAACGATCCAACACATTTCACAAGTAATAACACACATGTGCCGGATATATTAAGCAAACATCGATATATACACAACCCCGTGCACATGAATGTCCAAACGAAAAGTACGAGGAGAACGTGCGAGAAAACGGTAATAGACTGGGAAAAGTTTAAAGAGAACCTAGATATTACCTGCACAGATATTACAGACCCATTTAGCCTAGAACAGGCGGCACAAACACTCGAGAATGAAATAAAGCAAGCGTCTAAACCGCATCAAGAAAACAAACCATCAACAAAACAGCTACACTCCCACAGGAAATAATGAGCCTAATACGCGCGAATCGTAAAGCAAACAAGACGTACCAACGAACATTGGCAGCAACTGACAAAACGGTCCTGAACAGACTGACAAAACGGGTAAAACAGGCGTTACAAGAACAACACAACGCAGAATGGGAAAACAAACTAGACCGAATCAACGAAACCGCGGAATTTAGCCAAGAGTAAAACAAAAGAATACCTATCAAAAAGAGCGACGGCAGCACAGCAACCTCAGACATTGACAAGACAGAGACCTTCGCAAACGCCCTCAAACAACAATTCAGAAATATCCTAGTTTATAAAAAACCTTAAGAAAAGGAAAGCACCCGGTTGTGATAATATAAACAATGTGACACTCAAGAACCTAACACCGTCCGCTGTGGACAGAATGAATCAAATAGTGAACGCATCGCTCAAACTCACAACGTTTCCGACCCAATGGAAATACGCCACAGCAATACTGATTTCCAAACCCAACAAACCTAGGAACATTACGTCAAGCTACAGGCAAATAAGCCTACTAACAGGACTCGGAAAAATAACGGAGAAAATAATTCACAAACGACTCACAGACGTAGTTGACGAGAACCAAATAATCCCCGACGAACAGTACGGATTCAGACAACAAAATTCTATAACGTACCAGACAACCAGAAAACCGAAGCGACAATTGACACATTCAACAGAGGATACGCCATGGGAGCGGTACCCCTTGATGTCTCAAGGGCTCTCGACAAGATGTGGCACGAAGGCTTAATATGTACAATGAATACATTCAAAATCCCGCTGGGGATGATAAAGCTAGCTTCGTACCTTGGCTACAGAACGTTCCCAGTGAAATTAAATGACACGATGTCGACGACTCTTCCAGTGGGAGCGGGTCCCCCAGGAGTCCGTACTGGGGCACCTGCTCTACAACATTTACACCACTGACATACCTAGAATGGAAAACACAAAAATTGCATTATATGGAGATGACACTGCTATATTTACGAGAGGAATCTTGGCGAACACCACCACCGAGAGATTACAAAACCACCTAGATGAGATAAACACGTGGAAAATACAAATTAACGCTGAAAAAACACAAGCGATCACGTTCACAAGAAGAAAATTCAAATACATCTCAACGAAACGCCTCAAGATTAATTATACAATTATAAAATGGGAAAAACAGGTAAAATATCTAGGTATTATTCTGGACAAAAGACTGACCTTCGCAGGGCATGTGGATTGCATTGTGAAGAAAAAGCAAACTAAAGGCTATCTATATCCCCTCATTAACAGAAAAAGCTAACGCAACATGGAAAATAAGCTAAAACTGTATAAGACAGTAATACGACCAATAATGACGTACTCGCCAACGTACTGGATGCAAGCTAGCAAGCACCTAAAACATCGATTACAAATTATACAAAATAAAATACTGAGACAAATTACAGACTCGCGATGGTACATAACCAACGAACAAATAAATAAAGACCTAGAAATGGAGACAATCACAGAGCACATAGGAAAACTTACACAAAAAACATTATACAAGATGCAACAACATGACAATATAACAATCCAACATACCACAAACTACAGAACAAGCGTCAAGTGGAAATTTCCAAAACCGCAACAAACCACATTCAGACAATAAATAACACTGTTTTCTACCTTCAGGGTATCCAGAGAAAACCCGCCGAAACGAAAGGACCACACCAATAGCTCAGCAAACGAGACACCACAGAAGAAGGAAGCCAAAGGACCATAGCACTTCAGTAGGACCAACCAAGTAGAGGACAAGAGGCCACAGCGGAAGAAACACAAGTACACGAAGAAGAAACAAAAACAAAAAACATAAAAAAAGGGGGAAAAGAAAAGAACCGTTTTATTGTGTAGCGCTAAAGCAGAACCAGAAACAAAAGACAAACAAAAAAACAAAGCCGTCGTCTTTGTTTATTCGTAAAAAACGAACACACGTTCAAACCGCCACAAAACAAAGGACACCATAACGAGCGCCGCTCAGTATGCGTCTTGCGTTCCCATGTAGGAACCGCCAGAGTTGAATGACGGGGCCTAGCCTGGTCCAGTACTGGGGAGCCCAGCTTTGGCGGCCCGATATTGGCCCATGCTTGAGCCAAGACGGGCTAATTAGCCTTGGCCGACCCAACGATTGCCCTAGCCTGGGCCAACATTGGTTTGCCATAGAATGGCCAACGCAAGGGAGCCCAGCCTTGGGCCAAGACTGGACAACCAAGTCTTGGCCGATCCAATGGTTACCCAAGCCTGGGCCAACATTGGTTTGCCATAGAATGGCCAACGCAAGGGAGCCCAGCCTTGGGCCAAGACTAGACAACCTAGCCTAGCAACAAACTAACGTCCGAAAGTATCCGAACTTCCCCGATGTTAGCATGTACACGATGTTGAGACGCAACGTATACCATACGACTTATTTACGTCGACATAGTTGTTACAGTATCAGCACTAGTTCTTTGTGACTTCATTAAATAAAGTAATATTTTGATTTAAAATAAAAACCATGTCTGATTCATATCGGAGAGTTAAAAGATGGCGAGCGTTGCGTAAGAAAAATAATGTTAGTGAAACAAATAATGTAGATGAAAATAAAACCAGTGTAAGTGTAAGTAATTTAACTCATAGTGACAACCATGTTGGTGACAATTCTAGTGAATCTGTTTCAGAACCAAGTGATTTAGTGGTTTATGAAAATGATAATATTATTAAAACTAACAATTTTAACAACAGCTGTAAAAGTAATACCAGTGATGACAGTGAATCTACTAATAATATGCTCTTGTGCTCGTGTGCTCTTGAATCTAAATGATTCTGAATATGTAATGACTTTATTACATTTGTAAATCCATTTAGACAAATCAATAGTTTAGTAAATATATTTTATTATTGACTTTTACATCAAATTTTAATGTATTGTCTTTCCGAAATTTTATTAAACTAAGGTTGCAAAAGATGAACGCTGATAAGATGGACTTTGTTTTAATCAAATTTAGACTGTCGCCTTGTAACTGCAAATTTACCATATTAAATTTTGAAAGTGTTCGTCATTTTCTTCACACAACTGTGCAAATAACCGTGTATTCAACGCGTTGCTTCGGATTCGAAGCACGTATTTCACCATAAACGCCGGATGTTTATTATATTATTTGGGATATTTATTTATGATTGGAAATCATAAATGCGTTTTTCAAGAAAGTGTAAATGTAATATTTGGTTTAAAGAATTATTGTTTATGTTATCGATAGGATACCACAACAGCATCCTCAAACAAAAATATATAAACATGAATATGTATTAATGTATATTATGGTATATATACGAAATTATTAGCCGAACGTCGCAGTCGCATCTGAATAGTTCATTTCATTGCGTCCTTAGTGTTCTTCGATCTATATCATAGTAGTTATTGTGTATTCTCGTAAAGTTGGGGTTTAAAGAAGTTTTAAATTAATTAATAAAAATGTCAGACGTTGCCAAACTGTTTGCTGTGGTAGAGTTTGATGAAGTGATAAGTGGCAAAAAGATGGTAGAGTTAGTACCAATTTCGTGGTTAAAAGATGATGAAATGTTTTGTTTTTGGCCGTCAAAAAAAGATGAGCATAAAGTTCAGAAATTGGTTCAACTAAAGTATGCACCAGGTTCCGACTGGGAATTATATCCCATTAAAGTCATCTCTAAAGCAAGTAAGTATATGAAAATATTAATTAAATTAATAAATTTGTAAGTAATCGTGCTATTGAATTGACTTTATTCTGATTTTAGAGGATCATGAACAAGGACTCCGGAGACTTGAGAAATCATATAGAAAACGCGCAGTTGAAAGTTCTGAAAGTGAGGTGCCAACGCGAGATGAAAAGCAACTTGCAATAATGGATTCCTCAAGTGTAGCTAACATATTAGCTAAGTCACAACAGCCGCTAATAAATGATGATGTGAAAATTAATAGCAAACAAGAGGTGATACCGGAATTGTCGCGAGTTAAAATAACTGGTATTTATTTTTTCAAAAAAAATCAATTTTATTGAGAAACTAGCTTGAAGAAAAATATTTTAGTACAAAAAAATTATAAAAATCAAAAATTAATCTTGTAGTTATTAGAAGTTAATTTGAGGTTTTATCTTAAATTTTTATTCTTAATTCTTTTAAACTAAAAATATAATCCTGGTAAAATTTTATACTGTTTCTAGACGTAGTCGATTATCAATCACTAGGATTATACCTAGAAGGCGTAATGAAACGTGAATTCGCAAGCATGAGGCAAAGTGTCAATGCGAACGTCACCGATAAAATCCAACAAGTGTTGAAAGTCGTCCAATACTCCGCCGATCTACCAGGAAAAGAACAAGCATGGAAAAATATCGGCGAAGAATTGCCTTTTCAAGAAGATGACGAATTTATAAAGTTTGATGAATCGCTCAAAAATAATGAGTTAAAAACAACTGCTTTGGTATGTACAAATTATTTATATTGTATTTATTGGGATTCTTGGCTCTAGTATTGCTTAAATATTAGACGTCTGCTGGTAAAAATAATACATATATACAAAAATTTATGTAAAATATAAAAAATAAATGTACTATTTAATTGTTTTTTACAGATTGATATTTTTAAAATGGTTACGGCCGGATCCAACGATTGCGACAACGATGTTCAATCAATCATGAAGAAATTAATAAAAAAAGATATCCAATTAGTATACAGTGGTTGTGGTAAAAAAGTAAAAGGCATTGGAAAAAAAAGTTTTAAACAAACTGAGACATTTAAGGAAATGGAGAGTAAGTTAATGCTCGATTAAATTTTTAATAGTATAGTAATAATCATAATTTAATGACTGGTTATTTTCAGAATTTTTGAAGGCTAAATATCACGATCGTAAGGATAAAATATCAATACTATCCCTAGTAAGTCGGTTTTTGTCGGGAGCAAAAGATAGGGATGGCGGACGAGCTAACCGTGATATAAATAATTGATTTTATTATTATTTTTTTATTATATATTATTATATTTATTATTTCTCATAATTGTATGAATGTGTTGAAAAATGACAGCTTTGAAAACATCAAAAAATAAATCTACTTGTATTTTGAAATGTCTTATCAAATGACTAAATTTTTGTAAATCAAAGTATAACCTTTTACTATAGTTTGTCAACTATGAAATCCCCATGGAGTCTTCCACGTCATTAATGATAGAAATTATCATTGAATTTATTATTGATATTATAAGTTTGAGTTAATCCTATAAAGTAAACTTGGGTCAGTTTTGGTAATTTTGCTTGGGCCAATTTTAAAAAGTAAGCGTGAGCAGTCTTGTAAATATGGCCCAGATTTGAAACTCAACTATGGCTCAGCCCTGACAACCAGACATGGGCCAGACTTGAAACAACTATGGCCCAGTTCTGGCAACCAGGCATGGGCCAGACCTAAAACTTAACTATGGCCCAGTCCTGGCAACCAGGCATGGGCCAGACTTGAAACTTAACTATGGCCCAGTCCTGGCAACCAGGCATGGGCCAGACTTGAAATTTAACTATGGCCCAGTCCTGGCAACCAGGCGTGGGCCAGTCGTGGTAACCAGTCATGGGCCAGCATTATCATTCCAGACTTTAACCAAGACTGGGCCAAGTCTGGCTTACAAGTCTGGCCCAGAGTTTTGCATAGTTGGACCAAGCGTGGGCCAAGCCTGGGCCCGCCGTACTTTCCTACATGGGTTTAAACCCGCACGTGCTAATATATATATATATATATATATATATATATATATATATATATATATATATATATATATATATATATATATTTAAAATGGTGAAAGTTAGTTCGTTGGAGGTTCTTTTCAGAAACAACCCTCATTAATTAACAATTAACATTTGTATTTATATCTTATATGTTTTATTGTCCATTAAAGCATATATTACATAACTAACTCGCCTTTCGCTCCTTTCTCGTCCCGTGCACTTTTCTGCTTAATTCTTTTTTATTTCTAAAAATTGATACACGGTAAATAATCAATAACTATCATTATGTCCAATGACTTCTTTATAAACCATTTGTGGCAGTGGCTGAAAGATTGTCACTAGCCTAATGTAAAATTTTTTGTTTAAAAAAATACTTTTACAACTACCTACTATTATTACAACTACTAATACTATTACAACTAAAACTTAAAACAAACGGAACACAGCCTGTATGTATAAATATTTTCAGCCTTTCCGGAGCTCTATAACAATTATTAAGTCTTTTTAGGACTACCAAAATAAATCTCACATGAATTTTGTAAGTTTTACAGCTTTCTACAACCGTCATTGCTATTGATAGAGCAAGTATCTGTAGAAGTACTATTTGGTTTGCTTTAAAACTACATACTAAGCAATGAGTGAGCAGTGAAGCCGGATGTGAAGTGAAGCAGGATGGAATGAAGAATCCTGCACATACCACACAGGGCAAAGTGTTTATGTAGTGTATTAATATCAAGTGGTATTCAGATGGCTCGAAAATGAAGAAAAGCACAGGCGCAATCGAGTATTTACAGAATACTTCGATAGGAGTAGATAGCAGTATTTACCCAATACATGGAAATCTACAAAAGTATCTTTCCAGCAGAGGTACTTACAATCGAAAGATATGCACAATTTAACCTTGACAGGAACTATCACAAAAAACGAATTGTTATCCTGTCAGATTATCAAGCTATCAAGGCTGTTAGTTCATATACCAACAGGTATGGGACTGAGAGGGGAAGCGAAACAATCTTGGCAGCAAAACTAATAACACTACACTGGGTACCAGGAGTTACTGTTATAGATGGAAATAAAGAAGCCGATAACCTAGCAAACTAGGAACCTAGTAATCTTTTTATAGATTCCCTGTGATAGAATCTCTTTTGCGGTATGCGTATGAACAACATGTACAATAGCTTAGATGGAGAAACAAGGAAACAATGGATTTAAACCTGGAAAGAGCAGGGCTAAGACGATCCGAGGTAAAGCTGGGATAAATAAAGCTTAGAATTCTGTCAGGAGTCCTGATGGGGCGCTACAGACCTAGAAAGCACATCAAGACTCTTTGCCCTGAGGATGATGAAAATTGCAGATTCTGCAGCTCAGCAGAAGAAACTTCCATTTATCTTCTGAAGCATTACATAGCAATGCCACGCAAGGGAAAGATGACCCTTGGGGCGCACTGTTTGAACGCAGAAGAACTGCAATCATAGAATCGCACCCACATCCTGATATTCAGAAAGGGATGAGGACTAGAGGAGGAGTTTTAAATGTTTAAGCATACCAACGATTAAACGAAGAGCGTGGGGTACAAGATACAAGGGTAGATCTATAAAGGTCGCAGTACAACAAGTCACCATATATCAGGGGTCTCCAGCCTTAGGGCCATACTGATTACTCTAGAAAGTTTCGAGGGCCAAAACCATATTATCATTGTTGCCGGTGGTAAAAAGTGGAATAGTCCACTGATGAAAAAAAAAGTCCGAAAAAGTACGCAATGTTAAAAAAAGGCTGCAAATCGGACTAAAGTCCGCAAAACGGCAACACTGCATATTATTAATTTTCCTGTCATTATTTGTAATTTCTAGATTAGTCGTAGAGTACGAGCCATGAGGAGTAACGTGACACGACATCTGGTGGACACAAGCGGAAATAGGTAGTACCTTCTATCGGTAACAGATGGCGCTAATAGCACGTACAGAATAATCTCGTTGGTTCGAGAAAGTTCTGGTGTCTTCCACTCACTTCTAGATGGCAGTAATTGGAATATATAAGAAGGCTAGTGGCGCAACCACAAGTCAGTTCCTATGACACTGTTGTGAAATAAAATAGTGCGTACCTCCTTAAAACGTGTTTGTGCGTGTTTAAGTATAAGACATCTTTGTAACAGTATTTTGAATTGAATTGTTGCTTTTGTGTGTGATTTAGTAGTATGGAAAAGAAGCGAAAAATTGATAGTGAATGTTAGTGAAAGAAAATTCAAAGATCAGTGGAACATTCAGTATTTCGTAATTGAGTCCAGTAACAAGGCGCTATGTTTGATTTGCAATGAAAGCATAGCCGTTCTCAAGGAATATAACATCAAAATTACTCAAAATATACAGGAAGTTTGCGGACAGAAAAATTCGAAGCTTTGAAGCGCGGATTGAAATCGCAGCAATCTTCATTTACAAATCTCAAAACTAAACAAGAGGCTGCAACTCGTGCCAGCTTTCGTGTGGCTCTTGAAATTGCAAATCGTGGAAAACCATTCACCGATGGAGAAATGATCAAAGAATGCATAATTGCAGTAGCCGAAGAAATGTGCCCTGAAAAGGTAAATTTATTAAAAACTGTCAGTCATTCAGCAAACACTGTGGCTCGAAGGGTAGAAAACATCGCTGAAAATATATCCTCTCAACTGTTCGACAAAAATGGTCATGTTGAGTGGTTTTCGTTGGCCTTGGATGAGTCAACGGATGTGTCAGATACTCAGGTGTTGATTTATATTCGAGGAGTAGATAAAAGCTATGAAGTGCATGAAGAACTTCTTGATATGTATAGTATTCATGGAACAACTACTGGTACAGATATTTTTAAAGGAGTTGAAATGGCCACTAATCAAAAGAACCTTCTATGGAAAAACTTCAAATGTATTACAACTGATGGAGGCAAAAACATGAGTGGGAAAGATAAAGGAGTAGTCGCTCTTGTGTCAAAGGCTGTAGAAAATGACGGTGGTTCAAAACCATTAGTCTTACATTGTATCATTCATCAACAGTATTTGTGCGGAAAATGTTTGGATATGTCTGAAGTTCTGAAACCAGTCATATCAACTGTTAGTTTTATCAGATCTTTTGGGCTAAACCATCGACAATTCCGACAATTTATTGAAGAGATTGGAGAAAATGACTTACCTTATCATACTGCCGTACGTTGGCTAAGTTGTGGGAAAGTCCTTCAGCGCTTTTTTGAACTTCGAGCAGTGATCGAAATTTTTTTTAATGAAAAGCATCTCCCTCTTACTGAATTACAAAACAACGCATGGCTGTGGAAGTTAGCACTCTATGTTGATTTGACAAAACATGTGAACGAACTGAATTTGAGATTGCAAGGAGAAAACCAGCATCTTCCTGATTTATACACTAATATCAAATCATTCCGGAAGAAATTGATACTGTTTCAATCACAACTACGAAGTAAATGTTTTTCACATTTTAAAACATGTGAAATATTCAGCCACACCACTGAGACTGAGTTTCCTATCGATTTTGCAATCGAAACTTTGAGTGCTTTGAAAATAAATTTTGATACTCGTTTCTCGGACTTTGATGCCATTGCGAATCAAATTAAGATTTTTCAGAATCCTTTTGATACTGACATTGAAACCCTAGCCCCGGAACTTCAAATGGAAATGATTGATCTACAGTGCAGTGATATAATTAAGAACAAATATCAATACTCATCTTTGTTGGAATTTTATAAGAGTCTTCCACTGACACAATTTGATAATTTGCATAAATTTTCTCGTGGGCTGTTTTCTGTTTTTGGTACTACTTATTTGTGTGATGAAAATGAAGTACACAAAAAATGTTTACAGATCTAAAATAACTGATGAGCATCTTAAATCTCTCTTAATAATTGGTACAAGTAAAATTAGTCCACAACTACAAACTATTGTCAGTGGAAAATCTCAATTACATAAATGCTTGTTATAAGTTATGTTTTTATTTAAAATGTATAAAATGTTAGTTGGATTCATTTCAATAATTTATTAGTTATTATATACTGAAGTTAAATTTTCTGCATATTATACATGTCTTTACTCATTACAATTCTGTGTTTCTTTATCCAACTTATCACAAAAACAACAATAAGCCTACAACAATGTTATGAGTAGTTAGCCCATGACCATATCAATGTAGATGTCATATTAATAATTATTCAACATAAAATTAGAATACTTCAGTAAACTAAATTTAATTTGCTATAAAAAATATGTTCTCTAAAAGGAGTTTTTAAGTATGCTAGCTCTCCGCGGGCCGGACAAAATCTGTACGCGGGCCGGATGTGGCCCTCGGGTTGTGGTTTGGAGACCCCTGCCATATATATTCAATCTATAATCTACAACTACAAACTACTCATTATTACTTGATAATAGTTAAATAATTTAATAGTTTCTGTTTCCAAAGATATGTTTTCTTAATAATAAATCAAATATTTGAATAAATATTATATAATATACTTGATCCTATAATATGAAGTTCAAAGATATTTCAGAAATGTTTTATTAATAACAAACATTTACCTTTCATCCAATCTCCAACTTGAGCGACTAATATCGCTCCACGCGCTCATACTCCGATTCCGTCTGGGTATGAGGAGTGTTCGACTGTGGCGTCTGTCCAAGGTGTCTGGTGGGAAATTAACCCGCACTTTGGAGGTTTGGGGAGAATATTCTCCGTTCGGCAACATTTCGTAGGTCCACTGTGGGCCACCGGCCCGTGAACTTCTACGACTACCCGCCAGAATGATGAGATTCCTTTTGAATTCTTATGGATTCACTTGGTTTTATCAATATTATAACGAGGAATCTTTTTTATCGCCTTGCTTGTTGTTTCCAACACGCACTTACACATATTATTTATTTTCGTTTTCTATGTAGATATTTTACATTTGAAAATAGAAATGCTGCAAAAGAAAAAGGCAGTTTTAGAAATTAAAATGTAGAGTATTTTAATTCACTGGAAACTTTCTGTGTTTTAATAATAGAAAATATTAATTAGTAAAAGTCATTTAAAAATCTGATTTTTTTTTTCAAGGATTGCAATTCCTCTTTAGCTGGTCAAACAAGGAAAATGGGTGACATTAACTTGGCCGTCCACTACCCGTTTGCTACCAATTGATAATCATAACAAACGAGTGATTGGTTTGATAATACCACTAAATGTTTCATATCCAAATGCTTGATAATACCAATAAATTAAATATATTACTAAGCCATAAACCTTTATAGTTTTAGTTTTATGTAGTTTTTATTGTTTAGGATCATAATGAAGAGAAGATTTTTTATAAAATACAATCTTATGATTAAGAAATTAAACGTAGGTCTGTTTGAGGATAATTTATGAACCTGGACATGATGTTTGCACGGTAGCGTTATCGGTTTAAACAGAGCTGGGCTTAATTTTGGTTGTATGTTGGAATCTGTGCATAATGCGTTAATTAATTAGAGCGAACTCGGATAGGCGGACGTGACGCGGTTTAGGTTGTCATAAAACGGAACTCACAACGGTTTGTGTAAAAGTTAGCGATGATAATAAAACCTTGGCTGCAAATTAAGATAAACTCGAAATCCGGTAATTTATGATTTATTTAAACATTGCAATTCATCCGGAAAATTGAATAGCAAACTGTAATTTAATCGACTATAGAAATAATAAAGTTAAAAGTGAGCATTTTGTTTTATGAAAATGTTTCAATTCGACGTGATTTACTGCATGTAAAACCATTAATGAAGCAACTTTAAATCGAGGTAATGACGGACATCCTTTTTCTGCAGGTGGGTTTAATTTTCTAACTTCATTTTATCTCTGCCAAGGCAATAGGCTAATTGGCATATTAAATTAAATAACAAAGCTTACATCAACTTTAAAAAACTGCGGACTTTTTCTATATAAACCGTATTTATGGTTCAAATTTTACTATTCAGAAAATAATTATAAACTAAAGGAATGCAGCACATACGGTTTATAAAGCTTTTAATTACGCACCAATGTAGTCAGTTTTGTATGATTAAAATTATCAATAATTCACTTCACTCAATAATTTCTAATGCTATATATCAGTGATGGCGAACCTATGACCCGCGGGTCAGACACTGACCCACACAGGCATTTTAAGTGACCCAGACATTGATCTTAGAACTTTTAGAAAATTACAATGACGAAACACTTTATTACTATGACTACTGTTTTCTTATTAAAGTTTCTCAACCACAAAAGTATGAATATTAAATATATCAATAAGAAATTTCTTCTCAAATTATTATATTTTAAATAAAAGGACTCTGTGTGTAATTTGTTACGGAAAGTTACTGCACGTATGTAAAAAGACATATTGGAAAGTTGCATCCTAATCTTGGCTTTTACACAGATGAAGAAAGAAAAACTTATTTTTCATTAAAGAAAGGAGAAAATCATTATGTGATTGATTCATTTCAATCATAATGCATTTTTGATTCCAAAATAGTAGTTTATGATACAAGTGTGTGAAGAAAGACTCATCGCGATTAAAAAAAACTTTGCAAGTCACGCACAACACCCCTTCACACACGTGTACAATAAATTAGTGTATCTACCAAACATGTTCAAATACTGTTGAATCTACAAAAAAATAATTCTTTCTTATCAATAATTTTGAAAAATTATAATTTTGAGACAGAGTAAGATCAGAACACAGAGGCGCTGTGGCAAACATTACTTACTAGTAAAATGGCAGAGTGACGGGAAAATGACCAAACACTATTTGGTCGTTGTCGATGTAATCTAGGGTAACCTAGATTTAATCTAGATTTGGTTATGGTTAGGTTAAGTTAACTTCAGACTAAGAGGCCAGGACTTCTTGATTCAAAATAAGAAACATTAATTCAACTTTAATACACGTCAGTTATTTTCATTACGTCTATGTTTTTAATTTCGTGACGTGAGTTGTTGCCATAGTAACAACAAATAGAAATCGCTTAATAATGAACTCCATTTGATTTACATTGGACTTTTACGCACTTTCACATACAATAATTTACTTATTAATGTGTTTATTCGGTGAGCCAAAGATAAACTACAGTTACAGCTGCTAGTTTTCAAGTTGCCCATTGCATTGCTCGCCACGAGAAACATCTTTCAGAAAGAGACTTTGTAAAATAAGCGTTTTTAGAGTGCTAAAAACAACCTCGAAAAAAACCGAGGCCCTAAAGGAGTGGAGAAGGACGAAAGAAAGCAAGAGTGGCTTTATAGAAATTAAGATACATTGTAAGATGTAGAAAAAAGAAGAAACAGAAGCGAGAAGAAGAAGAGAGAGAAATAAAAGCAATAAAATCAGAGAAAGAGGTGTGGAAATATATAAACAGGGAGAGAAAAAAACATTGAGCGAGGAGATAAAGATGATAGAGTGGGAAGAACATTTCATGAGACTCCTGGAACGGAGAAAGGAAGACGAGGAAGCAGAAACAGCAATGGGGAAGACGTAGGCAGCTCCAGATGGTACATAAATCACATTCGAAGAGGTACAGAAGCAGACCAAGCTGAAAAATAAAAAAACACCGGGGAGAAATTGATTGCAGAACGAAGTGTGGATGTATGGCATGAAGAGAATGATAGAAAGGCTGGTGGAGCTAATAATTGGGGTGTGTAGTGTTGAGGGATTCCCGTCATTCCGATTTACAAAAAAGAAAAGAAAACCAAAGAAGAAAACTACCGGGGAATAACTCTGCTCAAAACAGGGTACAAGTTGTATGCATCAAATTTGAGAACGATTTGAGATTTTTAATTTTTAGCAATTTTGATTTGTGTAAGATATATGTTGCAGATATGGAAAGAATGTTTAAGAGGGAGCAAGCGGGAGGGTGTGTGATAGGTAGAGAGAAAGTATGGAGCCTGGCGTTCGCGGATGATGTGGTAGTGGTGGTGATAAGGAGATGAAATAAATGATGTAAAGCCTAGGGAGCTAGGAAACTTGAATTTTGTAGAAGCCTTTAAAAGTGAGAACAAAAAAGTAGTCTACAAAGACTACTCCTCCCTCCTCTTTTCCAAATAATGCCACTGACATGGTGACCCACAAGCTAGTACGAAAAATATAATGAAGAAAATTTGACGCACTACTCAAAAGGTTCACCATCCCTGCTTTATATCGACAGAATCCCCCACATTCGAAAAATTGAAATTCACTGAGCCTCTGGGTAATTTCTCAGAGCGTTTTCTTCCTTTAGGGTTTATCACATCAAGTCGACCTTTAGCCAGATCAAAACCGTGTAAGACATTCCCACCTTGCCCAACGGGAGAGTAAGCACTGAAAGGTTCACAGCTTGACGTCATAGTAAGCTACTTAATAGAACAAAACGTCGGATCTACATCAGCTAAACTTATATTTGCAAGATGCGTGAAGTTGCAAGGCAGAAAAGACTAAACAAAAAATAATAGGGATGGGTGGAAAGAGTTCCCATGAAAGTATAAATGATCTAAATGTGTAGCTATAATCAGATTGGTACTACTAGGTACCGAGTTTGTATTACTAAGAAATTAGATAACAATACTACAAACAATATATAAACTTAACTGGATAGTCAAGATTACATATTCTTCATGGAAAGTATACCAATGATTCATTATTCAGTATTAGCTACAGCAAACAATAATTTGTAAATTAATTTTCCTGGTGGAGAGGCAGCTATATATTATATAAACATTGTAATTTTGCGCCCATTCTTGAATGGTCTCGTCTAGCCTTTTCCGGACTCGCGTGACTAGTGTGGTATGATCTTGCTTCTCCCTGCCTTGTCTTCCCCATTCTGACTAATATTTATCAGTCCTGTTTGGTCTTGTCTGTTCTTGTCCGGTCCTGACTGACCGCGAATGGTCGTGTTTGATCATGTGTGTTCGCGTTTGGTCTTGTATGTTCTTGTCTGGTACTGCCTGGTCTTGCCTGGCCTTGTTTGGTTTTGCTTGGTCTTGTCTGATCTACTGTGGGTTTATCTGGTCTTGTCTTATCTTGTCTGGTCTTGTTTGGTCTTGTCTGGTTTTCTATGGTCTTGTCTGGTCCTGTCTGGCATGGTCTGGTCTCGTCTGGGGTTGTCTGGTCTTGTCTGATCTTACTTGGTCTTGTCTAGTATTGTCTGGTCTTGTTTCGTATTCTCTGGTCTTGTCTGTTATTGTCTTGTCTTGTCTTGTCTGGGCTTGTCTGGTCTTGACTGGTCTTGTCTCGCCTTGTCTGGTCTTGTCTGATCGTGTGTGCTATTGTCTGGTCTTGTATGGCCTTATCTGGTCTTGTTTGCTCTTGTCTGGTATTGTCTGGTCTTGTCTGGTCTTGTATGGTCTTGTCTGATCTTGTCCGGTCTTGTCTGGTCTTGTCTGGTCTTGTCTGCTCTGGTTTTGTCTAGTCTTGTCTGGTCTAGTCTGTTCTTGTATGATCTTGTCTGGTATTGCTTGGTCTTCCTTGGTCCTGTCTGGTCTTATCTGGTGTTGTCTTGTCTTGTCTGGCCTTGTCTGGTCGTGTCTGATCTTGTCTAGTCCTGACTAGTCTTGTCGAGGGCTTGTCTGGTCTTATCTGGTCTTGTCTGATCTTGTCTGGTCTTGTGTGGTCTTGTCTGGTCTTGTCAGATTGTGTGTGGTCTTGTATGGTCTTGTTTGGTCTTGTCAGGTCCTCTGTGGTCTTGTCTGTTCTTGACTCGATTTTCCTGGTCTTGTCTGGTCTTGAGTGGTTTTGTCTGGTCTTGTCTGGTCTTGCCTGGTCTTGTCTGGTCTTGTAATGTGCTTGACTGGTCTTGTCTGGTCTTGTTTGGTCTTGTCTGATCTAGTCCGTGAGCAGTCGTGTGCAGTCTTGTCCCGTCGTGTGCAGTCTAGTCTTGTCCAGTCTTATTTAAACTAGCAAACTTGTCGAGTTTTGTCTATTCTTGTCAAGTCTTGACCTTTTAGAAAATACAATATAAAACTTAATATCTTATTTTAACAGAAGTTAATTTTTTAATAAGAATGTTAATTATGAAGGTTTTGGGTATAAGAAAAACAAATTAGATTCTTTTTTGTAGAATATTTCATTTAGCCGTCTCCTGCCTGCTTCGAGCCAAATCTAATTAGCAATTAAAATAAATTCCTCGGAGATTTTCCTTTTAATCTGGTGTTTTTCTTATTAAGGGAATATACAGAATATACAGTCTCAATTACGTGAATCCGTTTTTTTCCGACGCGAGTCTCGTGGCATTTGTTGTGTTGGAAAATGAAATAGCTCTGTCAGAAGATAAAGTAAACATAAAAATGGGTAATAATAGTGACACAAGTTGGTAAACTTTTAGAGGACTCTTTTATCAGCTAGCTACCGCTGATAAAAGGATTTTTTGATGCATCATCGAGGACGAACTAGATGAATTGGAAGTGAGTGAATAATTGATTAATTTTGTTATGAATTCGGTTTCTTGTTTAATTTATGTAGTCTTGTGTATGGGGCTGCTATATTTGTTAATTGGCCAAAACTTTCAGATTAAATCCCTAACATGTCATATTACCGTTAACCGTTTCTACCCGATCTGTACATTGGATTTGAGAATATAATCGCTTGTCGGAGCAATGCGAAACTAACTAGAGTATGTTATCCATCCACAGATATAATTTGAAATTTGTGTATAAAAGTGTTCCTATTAATAGAGTCTAGAAAGCATTACAAATTGTCGGAATACGGAGAACATTAGGAAAAAAATGGGAAGTTTGGAGAAAAATTTCTTTACGGTTGTGACACGTACCCTATTAATAAAAAGATTAAATTTAAAATAAATATCTAATTCTAAAATTTAGTTTTATTTATAATAAATAACTGTTGTTCGTGTTTGTTTTTATATATTGTTTTACTTCAAGTTTTACTTCAAAAACAATTTAAAATGGGACACTTGGGGGGCGGGTGTTGGTTCGTTAAGGCATACCGGAACACACTAATAGTACGAAAGCAAACATTGAAATTTAAAGATTTGTTTAATAGTTTCGATGAAGGAAGACCGTCGGGGTCCTGAAATCTCTAAGCCAGTGGTGCACAAACCTTTATTGCTGCTGACACCACAAAATTATCTAATGAAACTCACGGCACCCTGCATCCTCTCACATCCCATGTATAACTATAGATTTGTTCGTATATATTAAAATAACCTGTATATTGTATGCACAAACAAGTTTTTTTTTGTAATATTATGTTGTTAACAAATATGTAAACCAGAGATATATCAGCACTTGTAGATTAATAAATACAAAAAATTATTGCCAATTTACTTATAATATGCTTAAGCAATTCAATGAGAAACATGCGACTGGTGCGATGCGCAATTTTTTCAGGACGAATTCGAAATAGGCATACTCTCAATTCCTCTTCGACTGCCTTGAATCATTCTTTTCTTTAGTTTTAATGATCACCAAAGCTGAAAAGCCCAGCTCGCACACATATAAACTTGAGAATTGTTGGAGAATTTTGAGTGCTCGGTAGTGCTATGTTGAGATATCCTTTTTTAATCTAAATCCAGAAGCACTTGAGGTCTAATTCTTCGTGTTTTAGTTTGAGTATTCTATCATTTCGAATATTTATAATTTTCTTTCAGTTCTAAATATTTTTTTTTCCATCACTGGTGCCACAAATGGATTTCTTATTTAATCATAATATTCCACACTGATATCGGAAAAATAATTTTTAACTTTTGTCTCTAAAGTAGTTTAAAAAATGTAGAATTATTTGGTTATTTTCCATTTCCTTAGTTCTTAAAAAACATTCCCATATTATACTGGCTTATTTTCTTTATTCACAACTTCAATTTGTCTCTGAAAGCCACTATTTGGTGTGAAGAAGTTAAAATATTTCATTTCTTTCCTGCATACTGGAGATTAATTTATTCAATTGTTCAAAAATATATGCCAAATAAGCCAGATTTGCATGAAACGCATCGTCTTGTAATAATTTGCAATATTTGTTTTTATTCTTAAAAAAATAGTAGTAATTCAGAATTCAAATCGTAAAAACGGCCCAAAACACGCCCTTCTTCTTAGTCATCTTACTTCTTACTTCTTTATAAAGAATTAGATTTTGAAATTTAAATTCCATTTCCTCACAAAGTTTAATAAATAAACGTGACTTTAGAGCAGCGCCGGCGTGAAGGGTGGGGCGAACTGCGCGACGGCACAGGGCCCCGCGCTTGGCAGGGGCCCCGCACATTCAGAGAGTTGAGTTGATATTTTTACTATTTATATACTTGTTACTATTCCGTAATTTACTATTGCAATACTACATATAGTATATGTATATACTATATGTATATATATATATATATATATATATATATATATATATATATATATATATATAGTATGTTTATACTTTTTACTATTCCCAAATTTACTATTGGAATAGTACAGGATTTCTATGAAACACTCTACAAAGGCAAAGTATCACCGAGTCAGCCACTGACAGCTCGAGGGTAAACACGATCACCTGTCGAAAACATCGGATCGGAAGAAATTCTGGATGTCATTTCAGAGGAAATAAGCATTATAAGCGCTATACAACAACTTAAGAATAGAAGAACCCCTGGGGAAGATAACATATTATCAGAGATGATCAAAAGCAACGATAAGTTACTTAGTGAAGTGCTGGCAATCCTATTGACAAAGTGTATTCTGGAAGGTAAAGTACCTGCATCGTGGCATAACGCAATAATCACCCTAATCCACAAAAAAGGGGACATCAACAGGCTTGAAAACTAGAGACCTATCAGTCTACTGTCGCATGTCTACAAGCTCTTCCCTCGGGTTCTAGTTAACAGACTTGTCAGGAAACTAGAATTCTTTCAACCCAGAGAACAGGCAGGCTTTCGCTCAGGCTTCAGCAACAATGACCACCTTCAAACTCTCAAAACAGTCGTGGAGAAATGTAATTAGTACAAGAAACCACTTCTCCTAGCCTTCATCGACTACGAGAAAGACATAGACTGGTGGGCCATAGAGCAAGCTCTAGTTAAATGCCGTATCGATGAAAGGTACATACAGATCCTCAATCACCTGCATCAGAACGCAATTGCCTGTGTCTCCCAGCACAAGAAAACCAACAAATTTGATCTAGAGAGTGAGAGAGAGGTGTCAGGCAAAGGGACACAATATCACCGAAGCTGTTTACCCTAGCACTAGAATGTATATTCCAATAGATGCAATGGGCAGGGAAGAGGCTGATGATTGATGGAGAGAGAATGACCAATCTGAGGTTTGATGATGACCTGGTTCTGGTTTGAGACAGCATTGGGGAGATGATGATGATGCTGGAGGATTTGAGAGTGGAATCTGAGAAGACGGGTTTTAAAATGAACATGGGGAAAACCAAGATTATACATTCCCGAAATCACAGACTACCAGCTTCCAGTAGAGAAAGTAACCGAGTACATATATTTGGGGCATAAGGTTACACTGGGGTTTGAGAACCAGGTAGGGGCAGCGTTCGGTGCCAATAAGCAGATTCTACATGGAAAAATATCCCTGGATCTCAAAGTGAAAGTCTTTGAGTAGTGTGTCATGCACGTGCTCACCTACGGTACAGAGACCATGACACTTACACAGAAGTCCGCCGAGAAGTTCCGAGTCGCGCAGAAGGGTATGGAAAGAGCAATGCTCGTCACCACCTTTCGTGACCGGAAACGTAACTAATGGGTCCGGAATAAGACCAAGGTGAAAGACGTCATGGCTGTCATAGGACATGGGCAGGACACACAACGAGAGTCACTGGACGAGACGAATCCTTGAATGGAGACCCAGACCGGATACTCGAGGGCCCGGCAGATCACCGCAGCGCTTTGTACTCGACGGCACGGAGGTCGAGACTGGATGAGACGGGCACAAAATTGCCAAGAGTCGAAGAAGAGGGAAGAGGCCTACATCCATGTTTGGATTACGAAAAGACCATGATGATGATGATGATGATATGATGATTCCCTAATTTATCTATTTAAAAAATTTTGACTCTGGAATATAAACTATTTCTATAATGAACTGATTTATTGAAATTATTGTATTAAAAAAATAAATGTGAATTTTTGAAGCACCTTTCATATGAGAGAAGGTTTGAGAGAAGGTTTCATTATTTTGCGCAGGCCCCGCAAAACATAGCGCCGGCCTTGCTAGAGAGGTTTACTTTTACGTAATCGACTATCTTGACTACCTTTACCAGGACGCATTCCAAGTCTTTATTTAACGATTTTGCAACTAAAGCTTTACTGTGTTTAAAACAATGTGTTGATACGATATTCTTACGAAGTTCTTTTTTTAGCAAGAGACAAATCCTTTTATGGAACCGACCATAGATGGTGAAGCATCCGTACATAAGACAACACGTTTCCTAAGAAATGCCAATTGATGACAAATACTCATCTAAAATATTAAAAACATCAACCCTTTAGTCATTCTTTCAAATTCTTTGCAGCATAAAAATTGTTCAATTATTATTTCACCGCTATCAATAAATCGCGTGTACACTAATAACTGAACTTTTCCTCCTATGTCAAAACTTTCATCAAGTTGCAAAGCGACCATATTAGCTTCTTTCATTTTCAAAACCACATTTTCTTCTATCCTATCAGACATTTCTATAATATGTCTTCGTACTGTGTCATCTGATAAAGGAATTTTCTTGATTTTCAGCTTCAGCTGCTTTTCCGAGCATTACATTAACAATTGCAAGCACTACTGCCTTTACAAACAAGACAAAAATTAATGAAACAAAGTAAAATTAATGTCTCTCCTATAGTATGTGGTTCTATTTCTGCGACTAAGTAACTGGCCTCTGGAACACGATCACACAAATTTTAAATTGTTTTGTAAAATTTCTGCTTTGTTTTTGGTTATGAACATTATAGCCTTTTAAAATATTCCACATTTTTTTGAGAAAGTTGCTCGTCGAACTTGTTTCGTCCAAAAATGACGCAAGAGTTTTGTAGGCACCTTAGCTTCATTAGTACTTCTTCACATACAATACATTTTGGATTAAGTTAGGTTAATATTCCAAAAAGTTTTCTTGGTATAAGCGGGTCTTACTCCTACATGCTTTTTCCTTAGTTGTAGCTTTACCTTCATTGGTATCACTGGAATTTGTCTGAATTGTACTGGGTTGCAAATATGAATTCTCCTCCATACTCCTCTTTTTTTACAACAAATTTGCCCATTTTTTAGACTACCAAAGAAAAAAATATTGCAGTATTAAAAAACTCGCATTTTAATGTTTTACCTTTTAAACTAGAAACTACCTAAAAACTTTACACGCTTTCACTGTGTCAGTACAACTGAGCTCGACTAACAACAAAAACAAACTACACGGACAACAAACACAAAACACGAACGAAACTAAAAACACGAACTCCATCCGGTTTTTATGATTCCCAAGTAAGTGCGTACGTGTCTACGTGTCAAATACTGGCGTATTTTAGGGTATAAAACGGATGACAAGGTACCGTCGACGACCCGAAACCAATATTATTCTAAATTTTTACTGGGGTCAGCTAGAAATTTCTGAGAATTGATTCTTAAAAAAATTATAAAATGTGATTTTTTTACCGCACAATAAAAATAATGTGCCTAAAAATAACGCGGCACCATGCCGCGGCACCCAGTTTGCGAACATTTGCTCTAAGCTATACACAACTTTCTGTACATTTTATGTATTGCACATTGCACAGTAGTTAAACTGTCAATCCCAAATTAAAAATGATATTACCTGAATAAAATAATACGCGAAATAAGAAATATTAGATACCATGCAGTCAAATTTCATTTCAACAAATTTTCTTAAATTATTGTATGGAATATGAAATTGATTTCTGAATTAAATCCGTAAGAAAACATAATTATGAAGATTGTGTTTGTACTCTTCTTCTCAAAAATATATCAAGATCAATAATTGCAATGGCATTGTATTTTTAACATAGAAGTAGGTCGAGTTTCTGAACAAACTTTCCAACCGACTATGGGGTTAATGCGGTTAAAATTTTGGGAAGAAATTGTAGCAAAATGTTCCGCGAAAAATCCAGAAAAAAATCTGAACAGCCTGAAGCTTTAGAACTACATACGGCAATTGGTAATAGTATGTTGAGAAAAAGGTATTTGAATAATTTGGTGAAATACCGAAGAGAATGTTGATGGTGGAGAATATTAATAACATAAACTTTTTATCATTGGAAGCATTGAAAATTGGCACATTCGAGCCATTTAAGGACCCAGGTGTGGACGGACTAATTTCCGCCTTCCTACAAAAAGGAGGGAGATAACTAATGCCGTACCTTCTAAAAGTCTTTAGCGTGAAGTAGTTTAGCGCTCGGATACATACCGGAGCTATGGAGAAGCGCTAAGGTGGTATTCATACCGAAGGTGGGGAAGAAAGACACCACTCAATCGAAGTCATTTAGACCCATTAGTCTAACATCTTTTATGTTAAAAACAATGGAGAAGATAATTGACAATTACCATAGAACAATAGTGCACCTACCAGCACTACTACACAATGTCAGCATGAATACAGAGCAGGAAAATCCACAGAAACCGCCCAATGCCCAATCAGCTGACCAATGAAATAGAAGTAGCACTAGAGACAAACGAAGTAGCGATATGTGCCTTCTTGGATATAAAATGAGCGTTTGACAACACCTCGCACGAGGCTGTCAAAGAGGATCTTGAAAGAAGGAATATCGACAGAACTAACTCAAAGTGGATGGGAGAAATGCTGAGAACCAGAACGAAGGAGGTACAAGTGGGAAGAGACACCATCAAGATCTCCGCAACCCGAGGATGCCACAGGAAGGTGTGCTATTACCAATGATGTGGAGGCTGGTTGTTAATGAATTACTGGCTACGCTGAAGGACCTAAACATCAAATGTTAAGGTTACGCCGATGACATAGTCATCATTGCCAGAGGGAAGTTTGAGGGAACGCTCTGTGAAAACGTACAAAGAGGCCTCAAAGTAACTAGTAGATGGTGTCAAACGGTGGGACTGAGACTTAACCCGAGCAAAACCACGGTGATACCATTTACTAGAAAGAGAAAACTAAACTGCCTACAGCTCATACTGTTAGATGGGAGGGCAGTAGAATACAAACAGGAGATAAGATATCTGGGTATAACACAAGATAGCAAACTCCTATGGAATAGACACACTGAAGCAGCGATAAAAAAAGCTAAACGCTCTCTAATGGTGTGCAGAAATCTGGCAGGTAAAACGTGGGGTTATAACCCCACAATACAGCGATGGATGTACACCATGATAATGAGATCACTTTCGGGGCAGTTTCGATGGGGTCGTGCCCGACAACAGCAATGGTACTGCAGCTGGATCTGACTCCGTTGCACCTTGTGACAAGAATCCGATGACAAGGTCCTCTTGTCGGGTTCAGCAAGTAAGATAAAAGGGAGCAGAGACCGGAACAGCCTCGGTGCCAAGATCCCCTTGCTGGAAGCACCAAAAGACGAAATGGTATGCAAATACATTTTCGAGAAAATTACACAGCAATGTGTAGTAGTAAACCTGATTAGAACGACGAATCGTCAGCATACTACATCCAGCAAAATGCTATCAAGTGGTATACAGATGGTTCAAAGACAAAGGAAGGTACTGGTGCAGGTGTGTTTGGACCTCGTGCTATTACTTCGAATCGATGGGAACATTCCCAAGTATCTTCCAAGCAGAGATACACGCAATCGAAAGATGTGCACAATTTAACGTCTACAGGAATTGCTTCTGAAACGAATTGCTATCCTGTCAGACAGCCAAGCAGCCATCAAGGCCATTAGCTCATACACTATCAGATCCAAACTGGTATGGAACTGTGTGGGAAAGCTAAATAAGCTTGGCATAGGAAATAAAGTAACGCTATACTGGGTAACAGGACACATTGGTATAGACGGAAACGAAGAAGTTTATCACCTAGCAAACAACGGATTCAGTAATCCCTTTATAGGTCCGGAAACCTTTTGCGGTACGAGTATAAACACCATCCACAAAACTTTACATAAAAAATAAGAGAACAATGGATGAAAACCTGGAAAGAACTTCCAGGGTTGAGACAATCCAAAGTAATGCTGGGACCTTTTAACCAGAAAAGAACAAAAGCTTGTCTGAAACTAAACAGGAACAAGCTTAGAATTCTTACAGGAGTAATGACGGGACACTGCAGACTTAGAAAACACCTCAAAACCCAGGTTATGTGGTTCAGCAGAGGAAACCCCCATACATCTGCTCCGAGACTGCAGAGCGCTGCTCCGCAAGAGGAAAATGTATCTTGGGGCCTACTGCTTGAACCCAGAGGAGTTGCAGTCCTTGAATCACACCCATATCCTAAAATTCCTAAAGGAATCAGAACTAGAGGAGTCGCTCTAAATGGGTAAGTATACCAACGTTTAGAGGAAGGGTGGGTGGGGTAAAATAGATCTATGAAGATCGCTGTATAAGTCGTCACGACCAAATTTACAATCTACAATCTAATAAGTTTTATAAGAGATTACATTGTATAGTCTTCATCTCGATTGTTTCACAGTCTTATCTTGTCCTGTTTATTCTTCTTTGTTAAGCCGAGACAAGATTGAAATAGATTCTATAGAATTAAAAATAACACATAAAATTAATTAGACAATTTTATCTATTAAATTTCCAATCTGGTCTAATGTATAGTTTCATGTGCTATTTCTTTAACTTGTGAGTGTTGTAATTCTTGTAGTAACTTGTATATATATAATAAATGTAATTCTTGGAACTGTTGCCCAGTATTGTCTAATCTTGGGTCTTGTCCGGTGTTGTTCAATTTTGTTTAGGCTTGTCCATTGGTATACAGTCTTTTTCACTCTTTGTACAGTCGTGTTTAGTAACTTATGTCACCTCTTCTATATACTACAGGTTCTATAAAACTAACGTAGAAATACTAGTGTAGCATAATACTAAAATATGCAGGTAGACTTGGAAGCCAAAAATGATAAAAAAAAAATTTGCCTTGATTGTACAGTCTCGTATAATCTTGTCAAGTTTTGTTCCGTCATGTTGTCTTATCTCGTTTTTGTGTAGCCTTGTCCAATCTATCACAATCGTTGTCCAGTTTTATTCAGTCTTGACCATGTCCGTTCAATACGTATTTTGTATAGTGTGGTTGCTTAAATCTATCCTTACTACTGATTACTTAAAATAGTTTCAGCTCACGCAGACTTTAAGGGATCGATATAGTTTACATAGAGTTCTTGCGTTTTAGATAACAATTTACCAAACTCAGCTTTCTTAGAACTATTTTTGGAATAAAAATCTGGTTTAGTGTCCCTGCAGAATTTTAACAAGGGAAAGTCACGAAATGTTTAGAACAATGTTTCATATGTTAAAGATTTTATTGAGTTTTATCTACTTCAATTAAATTATTTATGAGATAGCTTAACTACAAAGTTTGAAATAATTTAAGATGAAATATTAAGAAATTCGAACGAAATACACAATAATAGATCTTTGTGAGAAATATTAAATTGTCTTTATTAGAGGTATTTGAGTACTGCTGGGAAGTGTTGGAAATACTCGGGGGACAAAAAGGAAATAAAAGTATCGAAACATTTTTTTTCAAAAAGTTTATGTGAAATGCAAATCGTTTAAAAGTATTTTCGTTGGGAAATCGATTTCACTTGCCACTCTTTGAATTCAGCGTGCCCCATCCATAAATCTCTAATATAAGAAGTCTTAAACAAAAGTTTTCTTTCAATAAAAGTATTGAAAGCATTGGGAATCAAGGTTTCTGGGGAGTTCTGCGATATATAAGATTTATTTTAAGTAATTTTGATGATTTTCAACTCCGATAATTTTCATATTTTTTTATTGTTTTATTTTAAACAAAAACCAATTGCATTTTGAACATATTGTAGTTTGCACTAATTCCTTTTAAAACAAAGAAATAAATCTACATTTTGAGCTAATAATAGAATTAATTAGATCAGCAGCAGATTGTTTATTTTAGTCCAAAATTTCCACTATAAAAATAACAAAGTTGTAATTTATAATCAACAGCTTTGAAAGTTTATGTGGAAAGTTGAAACATAAAATACAGTTTAAATTGTGCCAAATGTGTAGAAGTGGCAAATAGACTACTTCGACTATTCTGCATAGGAATGTTCTATAAAGGGAGATCGTTGAATTTCAGCCAGCCAATGTCATTTCAATGACGTCCGATATCCCTTAATCCAACGCCAACTCTTTTATCACAATTCAAAAATCAATAAGAAGACATTGAAAATATATTTATGTATGAATTGACAAGAAACAGAATTGCAACTTTAACAAAAAGCATGATAAATAAAACAGATAAGATTGGATCGCACAGACTGGACAGAAAAAAGCTAGATAGTCAAGACTAGATAGATAAGACAGACAAAGTTTGACGAAAAAACTAGACAGACTAGATTAGATAAACAAGAATAGACGGGCCCGACAAGACAGAGAAGACTAGACAGACAAGACTAGATAGACTATACTATACCAGACTAGACAGACATGATAAGATAGAGAATACTAGACAGCAAAGAGTCGACAGACAAGACTAGACAGACAAGACTAGATAGACAAGGCTAAAGAGATAAAGGCTTGTTTCGTGTGTCTAATCAATCTAGTCTGTCTTGTCAGATATATAAGACTAGATACACAAGACTAGGCAGACAAAACTAGACAGACAAAACTAGACAGATAAGACTAGACAGACAAAACTTGACAGACAATTCTAAATATACAAGACTAGATAGACAAGCCTAAACAGACCAGACTAGACAGACAAGACTAGACAAAAAATATACTATACAGACAAGACTAGATCGATAAGACTTGATAGACAAGACTAGACCGACAAAATTAAATATACAAGAGTAGACAGACAAGACTGCAAAGACAAGAATAGATAGGCACGACTAGACCGACAAGACTGGCAGAGGAGACTAGACAGACAAGACTAGGTAGACAAGAGTAGATAGACAAGACTAGACACACAAGACTAGTCAGACAAGACTAGATAGATAAGAGTAATACGGACAATCTGCTACTTGCTCCGATAAACAGAAAAAAGTACTACTAAGAAATAATAACAACAGATAACAACAGCTCTCAAACCGTTCGAGAAAATACCTATTTAGAAAAGGATTCCGATTCAACCAATGAAACAGCAGATGGAGGTTTGGGAAGTTCAAGGGGAAAAAATAGAAAATACGGAAGATCATACAGGGAATTTCAGAATCGACGAGTATTAGCGCAATTCAAAAATATGCGCATGTCTTTAAATTGGATCATAAGCTGAAGGAAAAATATATGGATTATTTAACAATTAATTTTTTTTTCTGTGCACTGTGCTAAATTGGAATAAAAAAAATCAGAAATCTATTCATCATTTATAGTTTTAGGCACCATTCCAGTTAACGATCTGCAGAATCCAGAAACATGACCAAAATATATATGCATAAAACGAGTATTTCTTCACCAAAAACAACCAAAATAACACATTTGAAATGCATACATAATTACAACATGGTATTATATTTAAACATACTGAACCTAGCGATAATGAGACACCAACTAGAAGTAACAACATATCAATATGAACCTTATTTCTTCTGTCTTACAAAAACATGGATGCACGAAGACAACTTAGAAAAAATAGACATCCACGGCTACAATCTTATAAGCTCCTACTGCACACAAGAATCCTCAGAAGGACGGGTAGCTAAATGGAAAAGAATTGATTTAAATCAGAATAACACAAGAATAGAATATTTGGGAATTGAAAATATATCTATAGAAAAACAAATTGAGACATGTGGAGTACACTGTACATCCCATAGGCACGTAGTAAATATCGTCGCTGTATACAGACCTCCTACCAGATGTTACACAGCTTTTATGTTAACACTAGATAATATACTTGATAGCTTATTCAAGAAAACTTCCGAAATCATACTTGTTGGAGATTTCAACTTTAATATGCATTCAAAAAATACTGACAAACATTAAAAACCGTGTACTATCTTATGGGCTGGTGGATAGGGTTCATAAACCTACAAGAGTAACTAACACATCAGAAACACTAATAGACAACGTATTCACATAACAACATTAGCAACAACTGATGTAGAAGATACAACCATCTCCGATCATAAATTAACAGTGCTTCGAGGCAACAGGAAAGAAAAACACAAATCAGTATTCAAAACTAAAAGGAACTTCTGTGAAGCAAACAATATAAAATTGCATACTAGTCTTGTAATTGGTAAATATTTTACTATCGATCTTTCACATGTTAGACATTACGCCATCTATTATATTTTGTGTTAGTTACTCTCTGCCACTTCTCAACATAACATGAAACTGTTTATAGTATTCAAGTACCGCTTTTCATGTTGAACATGTTTATTTTAAGGGAGTGCCTCCGCTGCCGGCGCCGGCACCCAAAAATAACGCCGTTGGGAACCGGCAGTACATTTCTGCCGGCAGCCGAGATTGAAAACATCGGCTACCGGCACCGCCGGTTCCCATAATGGACACCGGCGACGTGGGCGGTAAAAGTTGCTCCGACGCAAAAGACTAGATTCCAAAGCCGGTAAACATTAAAAAATACGCCATAATCTCTCGAAGTGTGATATTGTTTATGTATTGAGTTCGTTTTTTGCGAAATTGAGTTTTTCATTTGATTTCTGTGGAAATGAAAGTCGGAGACGAATATTCGTGTTATGAAGACATGGAACAGGCCTTGAAGGTATATAAAAACAGTGTATGTAACGAATATTGGATTAGAGACTCAAGTACAATCCAAAATCAAAAAAAGAGGTTTCCTGACACTGTTGATAAAGTGAACTAGTCCCTCAGGTATTACTACGTCAGATTAGCGTGTGTAAAAGGAGGAAGACCTTTCAAGTTAAAAAACGAGAATTCTTTGAAAAAGTGCACTACTTTGAAAGAAGATTGTTAAGCAACTATATTTATACGTTTGAGTCCCTCTCAGAAGACTCTGAAAGTTGTAGAACTGAATGAGAAACATAACCATCCATCATCAAAGTCCTATTTTAACTGTTTCTCACAACAAAGATTGAAATTACCAAAATCTATTAAAGATCAGGCAAAAGAATGTTTGAAAGCAGGTGCCAACAAAAAAATTGTACTTGATCAAATTCAACAACAAACTGGATGCAAAATTACTTTAAAAGACTTGACCAACTTATCTCGGAGAACTGAAAAGAGTTTTGCTGAATGTTTTGACTTATTGAAAAATGTTTACAAATGCAGGCAGCAGTATTCATGTTTGGGAGGACGAAAATGGATATTGTTTGTAGATGGGACATACTGCTTGGTGGATTTAAGAACAGCGACTTACATAATTATGGTTGAGAATGGTAATGGTTTGAGTGAAATTGTAGCTGTGTACCTACTAATTGACGAAAATGAAGAAGCTTTAAATTCCTTCATAGAAAAATTTAAAAAATATAATCCCACTTGGACCAGCGTTCAAGTTGTGATGTCAGGCAAGGATAAAACCGAGAAAAAAGTTTTTGCAAAACATTTTCCAAATGCTAATTTAATGATATGCCTATTCCATGTTTTTCAAATTTATAATAGAGATTTCTGTAAAAAAAATGAACATTACAACAAGTGAAGTCTGAGAGAGCAAAAACTTTTTACAAAAATTAACTTATGCCAAATTAGAACACGAGTATAACACTATTTATAAAGAAATGATAGAAAATGTACCAGAAATTGTAAAACAATACTATGAAACAAACTGGGCACCTAAAACTGATCAATGGATAAAATATCTGACTTCCCAAAATTTGTGCCTGTCTAATACTACGAACAATAGGTTGGAAAATTTGAACTCAAATCTGAAAAGTGTCATTAACCGCTATAGCCCATTATAAGATTTTATCAAACATTTGTTTGTTTACATAAATAGCTGGAAAAGATGTCATTCCGTGCTGGACAAGATGCCACTGTTTCACAAATGTTAAACAATCGTTTAGCAAAGCCAATTAAGAATGGATCTGTAAAAGCGTTGTATTGCAAACTTCTGACTACGTTTGCGTATGAAAAAGTAAAAAACAGCTTGAATTTTCAGAATCATGCAATGATTTTAAACAGATTGAGAGTGATAAATTTTTGGTTATTTCAACAGAAGGGTTATTAAAAGTAACGCCGCTAGACTGGGAATGTATGTTCCATAAATCGAATCAGTTGCCATGCAGACATATGTTTAAATGCAGACAACTTTTATCATTGTTCTTATACGAATCAAGCTTATGTCTGAATAGATGGACAAGACAGTATTCTGAAGACATATTGCAAGTGTGTGAGAATAATTGCGCAAATAATTTTAAAATGGCAACAAGCAATGAGGAGATACCGGAAAAAGTAACTAATGCTAATTTACCAAAAGCAATAACAAGTCAGCTAAAATTTAAAATGATTGATGACCAAGGAAAAATTATGGCTAAGTTATGCAGTGAGGTGTCAACTCCATTTTTTTTACCAAAGATTTGAATTTATTTCAAAGAAATGTCCGAAAAAGAAATTATCTGTTATTCCAAAAGCCTTTATCTGGTTTGTAATTAATGATGTTCATGAATCTGTTATGCATTTAGGATGGGAGAAAACACTCACAAAATTTATGACTATTATTGGTTCGAAAATATGACTAAACATGTTCGAAAGTTTGTTGGCAATTGTGTAACTTTTAAATTATCTACAGCTCCCTCCTGTAAAATTCAAGCAGAACTTCATCCCATACCCAAAATTAGTATTCCTTGGCATACTATTCACATGGATGTTATTGGTAAATTGTGTGGTAAAAATGACCACTAAAGAATATGTGTTTGTCTCCATTGACGCTTTCACAATGTATGTAATTTTGTCTTATGCAAGGAAAATTGACACAACTTTGTTTTGAAGTCATTGTTTACAGTTTGATTGGACATACGTCTCCAAGTGAAGTACTTATTAGAGGTTATATCCTAGGGACCCTCTGAGTCCATGTTTGCGACCCTCTGAGTCCATGGTGACGGATCACTGAACCGTCTATCTATTTCACATATGTCCCTGAGTCGAATCAGCTGCAAAATATCCCTCTGTTGTCCTGCCAAACTATTTCAGAAGTTTTTCAGAACTATGCAGAACTATTTCATTGTTTACAACAATTGAATTAGATAAAAAAAATCTTGGAATGACAATTTGTATGAAGTGCAGTTAGCGATAAATTCCACTAAAAATAGAGTCACTAATTACAGTGCTATTGAATTGATAATTGGAAAAGTTGCTAGGCTTTTTGATTTAGTTGCTAATGATAATGTAGATGAATTTGATCTAAATAAGTTGAGAGAAAGAGCTGTTGCAGGTATGGAAAGAAACTCTGTTGTTGATAAAGCAAGGTTTGAGGAAGGTAAAGCTAAGGTTCATTTGTTTAAAGTAGATGGTTTGGTTCTATTAAAAAACGAAGAACGTAATCAAAGTAAGCTTGATCAAAAATACAGAGGTCCTATGAAGATTATGAAAGTTCTAGATGGAGATAGGTATGAACTAAAGCCGATGCGAGGTAGTAGTGTCTTTAAATATGCTCACGAGCGTTTAAAGCTGATGCCCCTTGGGTCGGAAGAGTTTGTACAGGAGAACGAGTGGGTGAATGAGGAGAATGTGTCTCCTGTCGATGATGGTTCTTGCGAGAACCAGCAGGTGTAATGTGACGAATGATTGTTTGTTATCCCAGGTGAACAGTGATTCTCTGGATGAGGAGGTGTGCCTTCTGTTGGTTATCCCAGGTGAACAGTGGTTCTCTGGATGAGGTGTGTCTTTCGTTTGGTTATGCAAGATGAACAGTGGTTCTCTGGTTGAAGAGGTGTGTCCTTCTGATGGTTATCTCAGGTGCATAGTAGTTCTCTGGATGAGTGGTTCTGTGTGGCCAGGTATGATCACTAAGGATCGTAGACCAGCCGAGGTACTAGACGGATACCTGGCGAAGGTTGAGAAGGTCAACCAAGAGGTCAGAGGAGTAGCTAGTGAAGGTTGAGTGTTGATGTTAAGCAGGCGGTGGACTGGCTGGCTTAGGGCAGGATATATTATGCACGGTTAGTACTAGTAGAATGAGAGATTTCTGTAGAGTGTTTATTGAGGTTTATTGGTTTATTGAGAAGTGTTCTTCAAGGGTAGGTCTTCAACAGAAGACAGCCGTATTGATGTATGGGGCTTAGGAAGTCTACCTCGTGGGCTTTCCTAAGTGGAGTGAGTTACTGTATGAGCCAGAGATGACCGAAGCGAAAGTTGCGGGTAATGTTTTATTGATATGTTGCTATTCAAAATTGTTTCAATATTTTCTAGATTAAGATCGCACGAGGACGTGCGATATGTCAGAATGGTCGTATCGGGGATTTGGAGCAGTTACGTCACCGAACTAAACCATCCTAAATAATCAAAGCGGTTAGTGTTTGTCGACACCCTTGGGAGGGCGTCAAATCTAGACGGTGAATGGGGAAACTGTCTGGACCCAGGAATGCCGCGAAGAGCATAAGGAATTATGTATTTTCAATAACATTCATTATTCAGACTCCAAGATTACTTAGACTCCGACTAAGAAAGTGTCTAAGAACGGTCTACCCTTTTTCCTTTGTTTAAGTTAGTTTCCTTTGTTAGTTGAAAGTGTATAAGGCTATAAGTGTATTTTGTTTATGTTATCGTAATAGAATAAAAATAATTATTAATAATAAATAAGTATATGAAAATAAAATAAGTATTAGATGTCAAATAATAATAATAGGTGTTTTACACCTCCTCTGCCCTTATTGTCTTCTAGACACACACACACACACACACACACACACACACACATATATATATATATATATATATATATATATATATATATATATATATATATATATATATATATATATATATTTATTTATTTATTATTATTTTTTTTTCGAAGAGAGGAGGAAATGCGTTATGCACACCAAGGTAGTGTCGGACCCGACCCGACTAAAACCTCCTCTCATGACTTCTCGTTTTCCTGGAACCGCGTGAGCATTACTTCGGGAAAAGAGAACTGGTGTTCTAATCAACCTATATCCGTTTCTTCTTTTTGCCGTTCTTGTACGATATTCCGTGCAAGGGTATCCACAATATTCCAAGTATCCTGGTTAACAAGCATGAACTCTACACAATTATGGCTAGTTAGTGTAACTCCCGCTGCATTATGTGCTGCGTCTATTAGCAGTCTCCATTTATCGCAGTGGAAGAACACGTGGTTCATCTTCTACCACCATGCATTTTCGGCACAACTCACTATCGCTGAGGTGGAAGCGATTCCGATAACTATTGAACCACCCGTGTCCACTCAGCAATTGGCAGAGGTAGAAATTTATCTCTCCTTGCTTGCGTCCTATCCAGTTTGTAAAATCTGGTATCAGTAAGCGTGTCCATGCCCCTTTTTCGGTATTCGTTGCCCATTTTCGCTGTTATTCGGTAAGTATTTCCCAGTCGGTGCTACTTTCCATTCCTTTGGCAATTTGATACTGAAGACACCTCTTTTTAATTTGGAGATCAATGGGTGGTATTCCGGCCAGTACCAATGCAGCTTCCGTAGACACTGTTCGAAAACTGCAGCATATCCTCAGCGCCACTCTACGTTGTACCCCTGCCACGAGTTTTCTGTATTTTTCCCACTTGGTAGCTTGGCTCCATATGGGCGCTGCATACAGGAGGATCGAATGTGCCACGTTTGCTAAAATCTTCCTATTGGATGATTTTGGTCCCCCTAGGTTTGGCATAATTCTGCTTAGTGCCATTACAAATTTTTCAGCTTTGATGCTGCATGTCGCCACATGTTCCTTCATTTTACAGTTGTGATCGAATACTACTCCGAGATATTTCAACGATTTTGTTTCTATCACTTCATTTTCGAGCTGCAAGGTGGCTCTTTTAAATTTTCTGCCTCCGTAAAGTATTAGGGCTTCCGTCTTTTCTGCTGCCAGTTTCAGGCCCTTATTGCGTGCGGATTTCTTACGACAGCTTGGCCAAGACCCAGTTAGTGTTACTGACTAACTCCAGCTGTGTTTTTGCTTTGCAAATAACGGCTGTATCATCAGCGAATCCAATAATGGTTGTCCCGGTAGGTACTTCTATTGTAAGCACTGAATTATAGAAAATATTCCACAAGATAGGTCCCAGAATGGAGCCTTGTGGTACCGCACATTCCATTTGCATGTTCATGCCCCGCCCAACAAGTATAGATCTCTCAGAGAGATAGTTCGATATTATTAGAGGCAGGTACATTGATACTCCCATGTCTTTGAGCGCCAGCATGATTCCTTCCCACGGTGCTGAGTTGAAAGTTGCATTATGCAGAGTTCTCGGTTATTTGGTGCCTTTGATTTGATGCTATTAACTATCTTAAGTACTTCTTGCATTGTATAGTTATATAGTTTCCCATTGATTTCGCAGTAGAGCTTGTTTGCAATAACTCTTTCAAATAATTTCCCAAATACGTCCAGTAGACAAATTGGTCTAAACTTAGTGGAGTCATGCTTCTGGATAAGAAACAATTTCGCTATCTACCATTGACGTGGAAAGATTCCCTTTTGTAGGAGTGCGTTACAGACTTCAAGAAGGGTGTCGAGTTCCGATAGGGCTGCAGCCTTCACTACCTCTGGTGGTAATCTATCTGGACCAGCAGCCTTTTTATTCTTTACTTGAGATATTGCTGCTGTGAGCTCTTCAGCATCAATTGGAGGCAGTGGGCAGTCTGGCAGTATAGCTTCCCTTATTGGTGTCGTTTCGGTGCGTGGAAAAAGTTCCTTCGCAATTTCCAATTGTCTTGCATCATTTAGCTTGACTCTGGGGTACAAATGGGCTTTCTTCATAACAATCTTATAGCCAATTCCCCATATATCTTCGTCTATTTCGTCGCAGATTTTAGTCCATGCAAGCTGTTTTGACTTGTAGATCGCGGTCTTTAGTGCCTTTTTGTGCGATTTATATTCGCCTTTGAGTCTCTCTTTCTGTGGTAGTGGAAGGCTTTGGTTACGATTGCTTCTTACAAGTTTTCTCTTGTACCGCAGGAAGGATTTGCGTAGATTCGCTATTTGCTCGTTCCACCAGTATGCTGGCTGTCTTCTAAAGGTCTCTTTTTTTGCTAGAAACGAGTTATTACAGGCTATTGTACATTCTTGGACTACATTTTCTGGAGTTAGATGTTCCAGCTTGTTTTTCCTTATTTTCATTCCTTTCTTGAAATTTTGAGTAAAGATATCTATGCTTTTACTATCTATTTTCCAACCCACAATTTTCCCTGCTCTGCTTTTCTTTCCTTTTTTGTTAGCGTCTTTTACTTCGTAGTAGATATACATGTGATCACTCAGACTCTCATCTTCTAGGACTTGCCAGTTACTGTTATTTATGGCTGTGTTTTCGGATGTTAGCGTGAGGTCAATTATTGAATGGCTGGTGCCTCTCCTAAAATTATAAGATTAGTATAAGATTATTACCTGCGATCCAGTCCAGAAGAGTAGTACCTCTCTTGTCGCCAGCTTCATTTCCCCATATAGTAGATTTAGCATTAAAGTCCCCACCTACTATACATTTGGTTCCCACTTGCTTTATACTACCTTGGAGTCTATCTAAGAAATCTTCAAACTCGCTTATTTCACAGTTAGGTGAGATGTAGCATGAATAGTAAGCTATTCCACACACCTTAACCTAGATAAATCCTTCATTATCCAGTCCGAAGCTGTCGATATCGACTATATGGCTTGTTATTTTGATGGCGACATCTCTAGATTTGTCTGTAAACCATCCTATCTTGCGTACTGTTTTATTATTCGGTTCGGAGATAATTAGTATGTCGACATCGTGTGTCGTTGCGTAGTTGCATGCCAGATCCATCGCGGCGGTACTTCTTGCTGTGTTAAGCTGCAGACTTTTTATGCTCATTGCAGGTCAGCTCTCCGATCCTTGCTGTCGTATCCTCTCCATTTACTCCTTATATCGTTAACATATTTCGCATACACTGGGCATAACATACTATCCGCTCTATGTTCCTGTGTGTTACATTCGAAACACCTAGGCGGGTTTTTGCAGTCTTTCGCTATGTGATGACTTTGTCCACATTTAAAGCATGCTTTCGTCCTGTCTTCTCTGTTAGGACATTTCGCTGCCACATGGCCAAGCCTAAGGTACTTTAAACATCTGTTTGGTGAAAATTTTTCTTCTATTCGGCACCTGCTCTAACCAACATGGATTCGGGTTTGTTTCAGCATCTTCCCCATAGCAGTTTCTGGCATAGTAATAAAAGCGTGCTTAAGGCCCCTCTTGTTCATGCTTCCCATTATTCTTGTCGCTATGGTAGCGTTTTCGCCAGTTATTATTTTAACAGCTTCTTCTAGTTCATCTTGTTCTATATCTGGATCTAGGTCACTAATTACGATGGTTCCTGTCTTTTCTATTATCTGAGCTTTGCCAGATTCTCCAATCTTATTTGCCATTTGTTGTTCGAAAGATTGTATGTTATCATCTTCCTTGCCGGTAAATTGCATTTGTATCTTCTTGTTATCGGGAGATGTATGTACTCTGTGCACTTGAACGCCGATCTTTCTGACATCAATGTCTTTTTTTAAGCCCTTAAGCATTCCAGCAGAGCTTAAATTGGGCTCCTTTGGTGTAATCGTCATGGTCTTTATCTTTCTCTTCCTAGTCCGTTGGACTTCCCATTTTAGTGGATTATCGTTTTTCACCTCGGGAGTATTTTCGGTCCCTGTGTCGTGAAGGCTCATCTTCCTTGCACTATTTTTCCTTCTACGATCCCTGTTTCGGGAAACTTTTAGCGTAAACTTAGTGTCCGTTTTATGTCCAAAATATTCCAAGACTTTCCGGATTGGAGTTTCCAGGTTTTGGTGGGGTGTTCCAAACAAGTACAAACACTCATTTTCCTTCAGAAAAATTTCACCGGTGGTGTCGAAGAGTTTCGAGATAACACTTAGGGTTTCTTTTGTGACATTTTTTTTATCCTTCGATCCATCAATTCCCACTATATACGTGTGGACGTGGCGCTCCCGTTCTTGGTTATCTTCTGTGATTAGGACTGTACTTGACTGCACCCTTAAGATGTCACCAGGTTTAATTGGTTTGTCCTGCATAAATAGCTGTGTCTGCTTAGGAAGTTGTATTTCATTATCGGCTTCGGGTGGCACATCTACTATCACCACTGTATTTTCCTGCTGTGTCTGGACGAGAATATCTTCTTTCTTGGTTTCGGTTTTAACATACGTTTCTCGGGGCCAGTTATTGATTAACACCTGTATTAGATTTCTTGATTATCTTCTTTGTTAAGTATCTCGTGTATATCTGCAATCCTTTGTAATCGAGACTTTTCAATTTTATCTGTTTGTGTACTGGCGTCTTGTGGCTGTCTTGTACTGTTTTTTCCCGCACCGTTTACCATATTTATCCCCGCATTTTCATCTGATTGTGACTTCAGGCTCGTTTCCTGTAGAAATGTGTCTGCTTCAGTCGTAGAGTTGCGTGTCTCTAGCGGAGTAGCCACATCTAGGGCAGTTATTTTATCTATTTCCTTGCGAGACGAAATTTGTTCTCTTTCAATCAACATTCGCGACACAAAGTTTCTTAGGGCGGCACTAATGTCCCTTATCTCCTTTTTAGTGTTTGAACTGTCGTCGACGCTTTTTACACAGTTTAGCCACCATTCGTTCTACCTTAAGAAGAGTGTCCTCGATGCACGTACTCTTTGCAGGTGGTTTTTCAGCATTGTCTTCTCCTTGCCGTTTCCTCTTGTTCTGATAGGTATCTGGGGTGTATGAGATGTCTCCTACTGATGCCGATCTTCTAGGTGACCTGTTTATGATAGTGCTTCTTTTAAATGGATCAGGCGCGTTACCTATCTGCCTTTCACCAGGCGAGCCCGCTGGATCATCCAGCATCCTGTCCAATTTTCTACCAGTAGCTTTTGAGCACACCCGGGCCTGGTTACTCGCCACAGGTGTAGGAGCGTTGCATGATGACGACCGAAGTAAGCCCGCTCCCGAGCTACAAGTGCCGGTTCTGGGGTTACAGAATTTCCCCTGTCCCGTAGATTTCGTCTCCTTTCCT
>OX155903.1:17692684-17860184 GCA_944588485.1 Phosphuga atrata
GTAATATACTATTACAGATGTTTTAAAGAATAATACTCAAATTCCCGAAAATGTAAAAGCCCTTAAATTCATCGGGGATGTTTTAAATAATGTTTTAAAAAGACTGGGATGGACAACGTAAAAATAGAAATAAAGTTTAATAACCAAAAGGAAAATAAACCTTTGTTTGTTTCAATGCATTTATAATAAAAATGTTTTTACCCGAATAAAAAATAAAAGACTAGTTTTTTTTTTGTATGATAAAATTACCTATTTTGGGTTTTTTAAACTGTAAAACAATTTTTAATCATCAACGAAAGTTGAATAAAATAATTAACAACGCTCATCAATTTCCAGATATAAACAGTATATTTTAATTACAATATTTTCTTTGCGATTTTTTCTAAAACCACAAGCAGTCAATTGATTCGTTTTAAACAATGAATTTTTACTTTTGTACACGACATGTAAATATGTTGTAGTTAAAAAACAAAAACATGATAGTGAACCTAATAAACTTATAGGGCGTGGTATGATTCTGCCCCAATAGTATCTCATTCAGGTACATTCGTAAAGCCCCTGAAGGGTGCCCGAAGGGTGGACTAGATTGTAATGCTCTATTGAAGAGGCCCCTGTGCGGTAAGGCCGATAAAGTGTATAGTAGGGCACGGTTACGATTCGCCCGATGGGATTTAGAACAGCCAACCTAGTTCATGCCCGAATCGGGTGACTAAACTAGTGCCCGACTATTTACCCGATCGGGTCCACCGTAGAGGAGCCTTCCTCAAACTGCATTACATTTGGTATCGGACACCCGGAAGGGGCATTTCGAAGGAGCACGATTCTAATGGGACATAATCTTAACACGCTCAATCAGGTTCCCGGTTTTATTTCTACCAGAGTAGAGAACATTTTTTAAACGCTCGTCATGTCGAGGCTATCAGCGGCAAAAATTTCATGCAGCACATTTCAATAAGCCACTATGAGTAGTATCCGATGAGTAATTTAAAAAGAAAGGCCGTGAAAATTTCGAGATTTTCCATCAGCCGTTAATTGGAAGAACTGACCGTTTTTCCATCATAAATCTGTTGTTATACGTGTTAGGAAGACGCGGATTATACAGGAACATTCTAAATTAAATGTGTAATTTATAATTATTCTTGCAGATCTATAATTATTCTTGCAGAACTCCTAAGCGTCATCATTTGGATTAGGATGAGGTTTTAACTGATGAGATGCATAAATGATGGCGCAATTTACAGTATTTGCCATGTTAGATTAGCTAAATTTCAATCAATTTGTAAATCCGTAATATTTGTGAAAAATAGTTTTCTTTGAAAAAATGGAAACTCTAATCGAATGTGGCTCCAAAACAAAAGAAACGTAATATTTGTTAAAAGTGTGAATTTGCAGGAATATTCAATTGTTTCCCATGAAGAATTTTTACCGAATCTGCAAAATAAAATTTTCCCGGACACCATCCTCTCTGGAAAATGCAAGAAACTTATGTTGGACGAAGTCGATTATGCAACCCACGCAACCGTAACAGCCACCACGAATCCTGGCAGATGACTTGCATTTTTTACAGGAGTGGATCCACCACACCTCAAGTTAGATCTTGTTTAACGTTTATCAAATATAAATACTGAATCATGATCTTAGATGTAACAGACCACCAATTTAATCTTAACAATCATACACTGATAGAATACAATCTTAGGTGGCGGAGGTAATTAATAATACGGGGTATCTCATCAGCACATAGTTTTTAAACCATTCAATGTTTTATTTTCTTTATTTTTTCTTTTAAGTAAATGAAAGTTGTTCCGACTTTGCTAGATCAATTTGAATTAAGGCATATGAAATTCATCACAAGCAAGCAGTTTTGGATAAAGACTGAAGTATGTACATTGTTAAGAAAATAAAAAATATATATTTATCATTTATTTCAATATATTATATAGACTTGTATTTTGATTTATTGTTGGTAGCTTGACGTCGTACACTGGAGTATTTGCCCAATCTAGCCGGCTAAAAGTTAATTCAAAAAATGCTTAAACAATGAAAATTGGGTACTATTTCTTAAAATTAATTAGTACAAGGGTATGAAAATGTTTTGTAGTGTGCATGAAGCCAGCAATAGTTTTTACTGTTTAACTTTGAATTTGAAGTTTTTTTGAGTGCACCTTGTTGCCATTGTGTGATTAATATAAATGGAAGGCACTTAAATTAAAGTAAATTGACTATATAACCTTGCGTATACAATAGTTATGTCTATCGACGTAATTATAAATGCAAGGTTATGTAGATAACACAAAATTATTCAGAGCAAAACTAAATACACAAAATCAAGTAGATTCAAAAATAATATACTAATATCGAAATTTGAAACTCTTTATATAATATTACACAAACTATATAGATTGTAGTGATTAATTTACTAAATATATAAATAATACAAGTTTCGTTATTTGCAGAAAAAAAAACCATAATGTTGTTTTAAAGGTTTATTTACTGTAATGGTACTAGACCACTGATATAACCATTTTCCAGTCAGATGATATTTAACAAATGTACATGCGGTACGTTTATTGCACACGATACAAGCAATAAATGTGACTACATATATATTGGTCATTAAACACATTGATCATTCATTATACGAGCTTTATAAAAGAATATTAAAATGATTTATCATTTAAAATTGTCTGTTTCTAAATAGTGAAAATAATGAATTTTGCATTACTACCTTTCGTAGTTTAAAAGTAAAATGAATCTAAACCATTTAATACCGAAACGTGTTCATTGTGCTTACCATAGAACCAGTGGTGTAGTCGTAAAAAATTAAGTACCGCTCCGCTCATGCATTCCTCAGAGGGTGGTTTCAAGGTTATGTATTTTTTATGAAAAAAAATAAAATTATACAATTTCAGAGAGTTATGATTAGAAGCAATGAAACCATTTATTAAGAAAAAATACATTAAAATATAATGTAAAGTAAACAATATGTATACAATATTAAAGAAATAGAACAACGTAAGAATATTATATTCAAAAATAAAATTTAATTTTGAGAAGCTTCCACACAATAAAAGTAATTGTCTCTCCTTTTTACCGCGTTTTCTTCAAGTTCCCAATACCCAAGCCGAGGTCAGTTTAATGAATTGTAAACAAGGTACATGTTCGTTTGAAAGGGCGGTAGTGGCCTAGTTGTCAGAATTTGGAGCCCCCAGTCCCGGGTTCAAATTCTGGACAAGGTAAAAATAAACCATTAAGAAGAAAATTTCATTACTTTTACAGCAGCTTCTAACTCCAATAGATTTTATCCATGATTTCTTTAGTTTATTGCTTCTAAAATTCTGATAGTAGGTTAGAAAAAATAAAAATAAAATATATATATATATATATATATACATATATATATATATATATATATATATATATATATATATATATATATATATATATATATATATATATATATATATATATATATATATATATATGTGTGTGTGTGTTGTATTGTTTTCTCGGGGATTCCGCGTTGATGCTGACGGTTGGCTCTGAAAAGAACCGGATTCTCGACGTTTCGGCGAACTAACATTCGCCATTCTCAAGAGATATATGCGTCCGTGCTGCTCAACCGTTAGACGCATACTGAGAGCTCGTTCGTGCGATGCTAATCCTTATAGCTGCCTGGCTTCGGGTCATGCGCGTTGTGTGCCGTGCTTCGGTTCGGTTGTTTGTCTGTCTTGTTGGTCGTACATGAGTCTGGGGTGTCTGGGATTGCATTTTGAGGGTGGATATGATCGGTCGCCATACTGGGGGCAGTCTCAAGGAATCGTCCCTCGTGTTCATGCAGTAGTCTCGTTTTTCTATCTCTATGGCTTCTCTGTATGCTCGTGACATTTCGTGGCTAATCTGTGCAACAGTCCTTGAATTTCTAAAGTCCATCCAGTGACCGGTGCTTGTGTGTTGGACAAGTGCCGATGAAAATTTGTCTCTGGGTCTGACTGAAACTACATGTTCTTGAATCCTAGCAGATATTTTTCTATTGGTACGTCCAATGTAGGTTCGTTCACATGTTCCGCAAGGTATTTCGTAAATTCCATGGGATTCTAACGGGATGGTGTCTTTAACGCTGCGTAGCATGGAGGATATTTTCTGGTTAGGTTTGAAAATGGTGTCGATGTTGTGTCTTTTAAGGATTCTGGCGATTTTGTCAGTTGATCCATGAATATATGGTAGGTATGCTGTGCTAACGGGTTTCTGGCGTTCTTCAGTTCTTTGTCTACTGTTCTCTGTACGACGGAAAGCTCTGGATATTAAGCTGTTTGAATATCCATTTGAAGAAAGAGCTTCTCGTAAGTTCCTCAATTCTTTCGGTAAGTTAAACAGGTCGGCTAGTCTTTTGGATCGAGTGGTAAGAGTGTTGACTACAGATGCTAGTTGTTTGGGATGATGGTGCGAAGAAGCGTTCAGATATCTGTCTGTGTGGGTTGGTTTCCGGTACACAGTGTGACTCAAAGTGCCGTCAGGTTTCTTCTGTACCAATAATGAAACACGATAGTTGTTACAACAAGACTAACTGAATTTTATTCTTTACATTATCTTTACATTCTAAGTTGGGTGGGACTTGCATGAAAACATTTTCATCGAGAAGGCCATTTAATAATGCTGTGGTCACATCAAGATGGCTAATTTTAAAATTTAATTTTACACTTATAGCCAATAACAGTCTCAATAATACCTTAGAACAGGTGAATATGTTTCTCTATAGTCTACACCCTCTTTTTGCCCTCTTAAAGCCCTTTGCGACTAGATGAGCTCTAAATCGCACTTTGTTATCACTTTCAAGTTTCTTTTTAAAAACCCACTTGCACTTTACCACTCTGTCTGCTTCCTTGTCTTCCACCAATTCCCAAGCTTGGTTTTCTTCGAAAGCCTTGAGCTCCTCTTCTATTGCTTGTCTCCACATCTCTTTTTCTGGCCCACTCATTGCCTCTTAATAAGTGATATCCTTATCCCAAGACTCCAATTTATCTATAGTACAAAAATTGGAAAAAACATACCTCTGTACTGGTTTTCCTATACGCTTCCTATGTATAGCTGGAGCTTCATCTGCCTGAAGATTACTATCTTCTTCACATAATATATGAGATGAATCATCTGAATTCGAGCTGGAACTGGATGTCTCAAAAACATAGGTTAAATCATTTGAATCCAGAATAGTTGTTTCCTCTTCTGTTTCTTCCTCCACTGTCTCTGAATCCTGTTCATCTTCCCTTTCCTGTACTACTATCTGAGTCTCATCTGTGATCTCTTTCTTTTCCATGATAGTCACGTCCCTGCTCGTAGTAACTTGTCTTGTTTCTAAGTTGTATAATCTATAGCCTTTTATGTTCTCTGGATAACCAACTAAGATGTATTTGATAGCTTTCTTGTCCCATTTCTGCCTTCTATTTTTAGGCACATGTACCATTACAGGACTACCAAATATTCTGATATGACTCAGATCAGGTTTTCTTCCTGTCCATTTCTCAAACGGTGTAACTTCTCCTAGACCTGAGGCCGGCTACCTATTTTTTAGGTATACTGCCGAATTCACTGCCTCTTCATCAAATTGCAACTATGGGGCACTAGAACAACATCCAGTTAATTTGATATTTGCTTGCTCAGACCCAAGCATTTTCGACACTTCAATTTGATTTTTTAAAGATTTTTGGTTGGCCAAATGTGTCGCACAACTTGTTTGGAAACAATGTCGAGTACAAAGATCTGAGTTTGGTAATTTTAAAAATGTCTTTTGATATTCTCCCCATAATATTATTTTTTTGGACTATTAACAAAATGACCGTTAAGAAAATTTAAGAAAAATCCGTTATGCCCAACATTGTTAGGACGTAAGTTAGCATATTTTGAATTAATGCAAGCCAATTGGGATCTGTAATTACGAACATTTTTGGAATGTAATTTTTTGTTTTACATACAGACACAATGATGGAATCGGATCTGTATTCTATGTGGTCGACAAACATATCTGTTAATTCCTGATGCTTAAGCATTTGTATTATAACCCACCATTGTAACCCATTATCAAGACGATCTAAAATGAATACCGTTACATACAAAGCTGCGATTTACATGCAAATTTACGTACCTTCGTAGCAAGGTAAGACTTTTCATCTGTGTCCCTTATAAATTTATGAATATATTCTCTTCTAAAATCTTCTTTTTAAGGTCCATAGCCCTGAGATATTCCTTTCCATAAGGCCTGCAATTTATAATATTTGGATATATCTACATCCTTATATGTAGATAAGCACTACCTCAACAAAAAATATATCGTTCATAAGCTTGATGGTTGATATTTCTTACGTTGTAATTAGAAGTAAGCAAGTAAAGCATTTTCCGAAACAACTGTAACCTTATTTGCATTGCATCACTCGTTAAATTTATTAATTTATTTTTCATATCGTGGATGTGATTTATCCGGCAATAAATTGCTCACCGTATTAAAAGCAATTTCCTTAATTTTTAAAATCCATTTTAATTTTAATCTTTAAGTTAATTTCAAGTGTCAGTGAAATGTCAATTATTTGTCAGTGTCATCGACCACAATAAAGTTCTAAACATGTATGGGCGATTTTTTTTTTTATTTAGAAATGGCTTACAATGGTATAAAAGGTACAAATTAGAAAAATACTATAAAAAACTCGTTCTTTGAACGTTTTTCAGCACTTCCAGTCCATTTGAAAACTGCTCGCTACACAGAATTCCTCGAAAAATCGCGCTTACTGAACTCGTCCTGTAATAAACTATTGCAACACTGAATTCAAAAATTCACTTTGTTTTAACCATAGGCATATAAGAATAGGCAGAGGGCGTGATATGCGTTGACTTGATAAAAAGAGACCGATATAGAACGGGTACTTCTTTCTAATTTTAGCCGCGATTGCCCATCATAACACTTTTTAACAATTGCGTATCAACATTAGTTAATGCTCCATATAACGTACTTATACAATAATCTATAATACGTGGATACTTTTTACATGCTCACTCGCACTATTCGTTATTTACAATTTATTCTTGAGCATGCGCGTACAGTAAGTCACGCCCAATACATGGATAGAGGGACCCGTTGTTATTCATTCTCTTTTTACCGAACCGCGCCATACACTAAGTTAGTTACTTTTGGCTTACTTTAAGTAAGATACTTAAAGTAAGCCATGCTACCGTCTAAGGGAGAGTTTTCCTGCTCAGGTTTGACTGCGCAGGTCAACCGCATGTCGGTAGCGTGTATGGTGACTTTCCGGTATACCGACTATAGATTAACCTCTTTTCTTTAGTCTTCCCTGACGTGTCTTAAATGTCAATAATTTCTTAGTGTGATGACTAATCTATTTTTAGAAGTAACGTTAAAAACTTAATTTTGAATAAAATGAATAACGAAACTATTAAACGAAATAAAGTTTTATGAAATTATATAAAAGAACGTAAGCCGCACCATATATGTAGTCTTTGTTGACGTTGAAAAAGCATTTGATAGCATCCCAAGAATGGAAGTATGGAACAGCCATAGACAAGAAGGAATCAGTAACAAGCTAGGAAAAGTTATTTTCAGTCTTTATAAAAATACATGAAACTATGTTAGAAAAGGAAACTTACAGTTAGAGGAGTTCGTAACCAAATAGGGATTAAGACAGGGGAGAGTACTGAGTACGATTCTATTCAATGTAAACCTGGATGACATTCTAAAAGAAACAAAGAGAAAAACAAAGAAATTAGAGGTAAGTTATAGAAACATACAGAGGGTAGAAATAGTGGAATGTGCTTTTGCCGACGACCTAATGATTTCTGCAAAGAACGAAAAGGATTTACAAACGTACCTAGACATCTGGAAGACAGCGTAAGAAAACAAAAATATGAAAATATACGTCGCCAAAACCAAAGTAATGACCATCGGGAAAGGAGAACCAAGCATAACGATAAAAATAGATGGAAAAGATATAGAACAAACATAAACATTTAAATACTTAGGAGTAAATATACACAATGATGGAAAAGAAGAGACTGAAATTAACACCAGAATTGAAAATACAACAAAACTATCGTATGCACTTAATAACACGTTTATAAGAAACAAAGATATATCGAGGAAAACGAAAATGACAGTGTAAAATACTATATAAAAACCAATTCTGACATACGGTGGTGAAAGATGGCTGCTAAGCAGTCAAATGAAAAGTAAAATACAGGCTCTAGAAATGAAATACCTAAGAAGCACTAAAGGTATTGCTAAAAGAGAAAAAATAAGAAATGAAACAATTAGAGCAGAACTTAATGTCGAACCAGTCCTGGAAAGCATAGAAAAAATGCGATTAAAATGGTTTGGGCATCCAGTAGGCATGGAAGAAGCAAGACAAACGAAAAGAGTATGGCTAGCTAAATCTACACAGAAAAAACAAAGAGGAAGGACCAAGGAAAACATGGAACCAAGCAGTGGCAGATTCGTTGAAGGAACGAGGAATATCCTGGAATGAGAGGTTGAAGATGGCAAAAAACAAGAAAGAATGGGCAAAATTTATTTATGCATGAAATGGGTTGATTTTATTTTATAGTTTAAATTTGATTTATTGTTATGGTAAATTAAGATATTGTAATAAGTATCTTTACACCTTAGGGCAGGGGTTCCTAAAGTTTTTCTTAGACGGGCCAATTTAGTATTACCAAATTTTTTGGCGGGCCAAAAAAAAAACGGAATAAAATTAAAACAATAACAATTTTTTGTTTTGTTTTAAATATATTTAATTATTTCTTTTTTTTTTTAATTAGTATACTAAATTATATATAAATCTTTAATTATATATTTATTAAAATAAAAAAAGTAGCTAAAAAACATCATGTGATTAATGGACGACCCCTTGTATGTCCGTCGAAAGTATTCTTAATACTGCTTGCAAACAGGCCCCTCTTTCCCACTGGGCACACTGGGCAATTGCCAAGGACCCCGCGATCTATAGGGGGATCTATATCCTAGTTCCTGCCAGGTCACAAGCGAACGAAGCGAATCAGCTACGACAATTCTTCAAATATGTCGGGGAAGTATACTAGTCTACAATCAATAATCAAGGAGAATTGTGAATTTGCCACATTTGTGTCATGTGCGGGACATTCACTAAACTTGGTAGATACCCATGCTGCTGCGTGTTTATCAGAGGCAAAAAAGTTTTTTGAGTTGGTTCAGAAAGTGTAAAACTTTTTTTCGGGTTCTACCCATCGATGGAATACATTGAGAGAACATTTAGGTTCAAGAAAAGTTGTTAAAAGTCTTTCACAAACCAGATTGTCAGCCCGAGTTGCTGCAGTAAGCACCTTGCATGAAGGTTATAAACAAATTATAGAAGCTTTGTCCATCGCAAAATATACAGAACTGGCACAGAAACTAGACACTGCACTACGGAAATTTGCAGCTCTATGTAAGAAAGAATAAACAAAACAAAAACGTTATTATCTTTAGAAAAAAAAACAATTACACTGGATATTGCAACATATTAGTTTACTTCACTTGATGATTTTATTATTAACTGAGATAAATGTGATTACTTCGAATCGTCCGCCAAAGAAAGAAATCCTGCATCTGACTACAAGAACTACTTATCTCAAAAAACAAGACATAGAAGCTCCCGCCAGAGTTTTTTTGGTGGCTCTGCAGAGCGAAAAGAGAAATTGAATATAGAAGTTTTCTTCCCATAATTGATACCTCGAGCGTCCATCTAAAACACCTATTATGTTCGTATAAGAATATTGGTCAATGTTTTGGTTGATTTTATGGCTTGAAAACTCTGAATTCCGAGGAGAATTAAGACAATATTGCAAGGAATTTGCTGAAATCTATTATGAAGACGTTAACGAGAAAGAGTTGGGAATGTCTCCATTTAATCGAGTACTTGAAATTTGTTCATAGTGACCCAGCACCCCGTACACAGGGCACGACTTGTTGAAAAGCACCCCGTAGCGAAAAGGTTAAAAATATTATCAATGCGATTTCTACATTTAGAAATGGGTTTTCTTTAAAAAGATAATATATTTCTAAAATACCTTCATTTATTTTAGAAATGTATCATCTTTTTAAAGAAAACAAAACTAAATACTCATTTCCAAATGTAGAAATCGCATTGATAATCTTTTTAAGCATGCTGGTAGGACTCCTTCTCCAAAGTGAAAAATGAATAAAGAAGTACAAAGCTTCAAGAAAGATTAACCAGTTTGTCGCTCAAAACGTAGATTTTGAAGAGGTTATTAACGATTTTGTTCATATCAAATCTAGAAGAGTACTCTCTTATCTCGATATATATTTTTAAGCGCTAACCTGTCAGTGCTAAAAGAGTTAATTTTGTAAATTGTTGCTTTCTTGCTCTATTCTCAAGGTCTTCTCAAAGCCAAGGTCATAGGGGCCCCTTTATCCTAATGTGCCCAGTGCCTCCAATAGGTTAAAGACGACCCTGCTTGTAAATGATTATCACTCTATTTAGATAATGAATTCTTAGCATCGATATTTTCCTGTAATTTTATCAATTTAAATTGCATGTCTTACATGATTAAGTTCTGTATCTATTTGAGACTACTATATCATATTTCTATACAAATGTGTAATAACTAGACTAAACATACTAATTGTATAATATTTTGTCAAATATAAACTAAACAATATTTTAATAATACAAAGCTCTATATGAATTTTTTATATTAAAATTTTTTTTTAATATTAAAATATTTTATGGTATCTTATTTGCAATTTTTATTATTTTCTTTACTATTTACTTATTTATTTTTTTATAAAAAAAAAATATATCTTATCGATATCGCGGGCCGAATTCTCGGGCCACATTTGGCCCGCGGGACGCACTTTGGGAACGCCTGCCTTAGGGTAACAAAGGATTTTACTTAATAAATATATATATATATATATATATATATATATATATATATATATATATATATATATATATATATATATATTGAACAAGTTTTACATTGTTATCATACATAATAGGGGTGGAAGGGTGGGGGTAGATGGATTAGCGATGTTTGGACAAGGGGTACACGAGTAAAAAAGGTTGTGAAACTATTGGTTAGTCCGTCTGTGGGTTGTGTAACGGCCTAGGTTAGATTGAACAACGTGGTGATGACGTGGTTAACTAATTTAACTATTTATATGCTTGCAAATGCATAAAAATGATTTGGACTATTGAATTAGATTTTTGCTCAATATAGAATTAATTATATGCAATTTGATCTAAAATAAGCCTCACGTAGCATAATAGTGCTAAATATAGCATTACAAAAGCACGACAGTAAAAAAGTAGGACAATAAGAGTGACCTACGACAGCCTTATAAATGCGGAATGAGTATTATTGATCTTTTTTCCACGGCGGCAATTATTCATTGAACCCACTGACTACACAGTATCTGCATTATGAATTGAAATTCAAATATTTTTCAGGATCCTTGCTAGGTTTATTAAAAGTTAATACTTTACGATATAAATGTATCACTTATTTAGTCAAATATCAATTTTTATATTTTTATTATAAAGTTAGAAACACTCAAAAGGAAAAAAAACGTATGCGGTCAGAGGACCCCCGACAGGAACGAAGTTCCTCGCGCATTCTACAGAATCGAACAACTTCTCTTTTAATTCTTCTTCCAGTTCTCGTTCATTATTTCACAAAGGGCTCTCTTCCTTTCTTCAGTCCACTTGTCTGCCCACTTGTATACCTAGTGCCTAAATACGCCTTTGTCTATGATATCCGCTGAGTGTATCTGTGCTCTTTCCAGATCAATTTTGACTTGTGTTATCCAGGCTGTAGTGGTCTTGAGGCCCTGCATTTACCTAATAATTATGTTGGTGAGTCTGGTCTGTGGAAGTCTGCTGATGCGTCCATAAAATTTTAGTCGCCTCTTTCTAAGATCCGCTCGAATGTTAGAGAACTTCTCTGTGGTACCCCTGGAATGAAGCTTATAGCCTACGTCTGTAAGTTTTGGTCCAATAATTTTCCTAGTGATTTTTCTTTTCTGTATGAGGGTGTTCTCAAGATCGGTCTTTATGTGCAATATCAATGTTTGATTACTGTGTGGTATTGACGAATTTTTGTGAAGGTGGACCGACATTTCTAATTGTAGATACCCTGTGTTTTGTATAATGCTCTCAGTTTCAATATGGTCTTATGGACTATGAAGGCACTCCTCAACAGTGAAGCGCATGTGGCAACTCGCAAAACTGATGTTTTGCTCTTAAAGATGCGGTAGTCTGTGATGACTTCGCATGTGATACGTGTCTCTTGCAGTGTAATGATCAGTATCTTCTGCCTATCGAGTTCTGCCACTTGGTTGTGCAGCTTTCCAAGCTGTATTAGAGTGTTGATGTTGAAGATACATATGTACATTAGCGTCTTATGTGGGAGTATGACAAAGAACTCCGACTCTCTGTAGTCGTGGAAGTCTGGGTCCCGCAGAATCCGAGTGCCCGGTTGCCGCCTGTTGACGGGTAGATTGGTTACAACTTGTGGTATTGCTGTTATTACTTGCACGAGTCATGATTGCTTGTAAGCACTGGTGTCCAGTGGTCACCCACTGAGTTGCTAGAATCAAGGATTGTCAGTTCCTGAAACATGTGTTCCAGCCGCACTTACTCAGTGAACAGTCGCTGTCCAATTGCCGGCGGCTACCATTGCAGACGCGGCTTGGATTTGATACACTCCACTTTATAATCATTATTACTATTATTATTTCTATTCATTCTAACTTAATAGAAATAATAATAATGTGACACACGTGACATCTTGTCATGTATGAATATTTTGTTTTATTATTTATTATTTATTAACTTTTTTTCAGTGTTTTGTTTCCTTTCTTGAGTTTCCGTTTCTAAAAACCTAATTTAAATAATGAGTATAATATATATAATATAACTCTCGTATGATTTAAAACATAAAACAAATACGTTTGAACAATATTTTTTCGTGTTTAGTTTTAAGGTTATAAACGAACCACGCTCGTCTGTCATTCTGCGAAAGAAAGAGAGAGCACATATTATAAGAATATACACTGAGATAAAGAGAAAGAAAGGCTCTCTCTTTCTTTCTCGGTACAGAAATGCACGGTATAGAAATGTACACTGAAAGTAAGAGAAAGGTGTATAACGTAACACGGAGACTAACCTAACGCGTTCTAAATAACAAATGACAGAGCGCGCGCCATCGAAGTGTATATTTGAGAGAAAGAAACGAGAAAGAAACTAACGTTTTCTGTCAAATCACTCGTACCGAGACTTCCCGAGAAGGAAACTTCGTTCAAAAAGTTTTGATTTCGTAAATTTATTTTGGTTTTATCAAATAGCGATAATAGGAATTATAAATTTAAACAGATTTATAATTTATGTAATTTATTTCTTTGGCACACATACATTTCTCAAATTTCGAATTTCTTTAAATATTGAATTTCTTCAAAATGAAGAAATATATTATTAGTATCCATTAATGTTTTGTTAACTTGAAACAATTGTCGAATGGTTATATGCAAACACCTATTTTATGTTATTCAAAATGCAATCACCAACTTATTAGGCCAATTATCTATACAAAGAAGTTTAATCCTCTGTCACCCAATTTAACTACGTCAATTTCCAATATTTATTTCAAGACAACTACCGATATGTCTTTTTTATAGTACTACATAAGTTCCAATGACACTATATCGACAGAAAACATTAAATGATTAAATGATCATAAACCGTAAATGCTGCTATTTTCAAACTTAATTTAAACTTAAAAACTTAAATTTGTAGAGATTTCCTTATATTTTTTAAAACAGTTAGAGCGTCATAAATGTGCAGAAACCCTTGCTTTACTAAATTACGGAAAATAAATGAAAAGCAAATAAATAAAAAGAAAACAATACTGGGAAAAGATCAAAGTCCAACAGTTTAACGTAGATCTATTCGAAAGAAGAAATGAAAAGTAAATGTATTCCATTAAACATTGACGCTGTTATTCGCTGAAACAATTCCTTGAAATTTCGCAAAATCGATGACAATTTTTTTTCTTACTTCAAATACAGACGAAGCTGAATTAATTGAAACTCATTTGCCTACATCATGAATCCTCAAAACTGCTGTTCATAACGTTAGATTTTTTTCCTGCCGCAAAGGTGATATCGGGGCTATTTTTTCAGCCCTACAAACACTGTAGCCATGTGGCCTGTTGTATTTTTCTACATTTTCGATAAGTCATACATTAGTTGGTTAAGAACAACCAACTAATGTATGAATTATCTAAAATGCGGAAAAATACAACAGGCCACATGGCCACAAAGAGTGTGTATGAAAAGTATAACAGTTGCTTTCTTCCTTTGAAAGGATGGTTCAAAGTAAACTTGCCCCATATAACATTTCTAATGATAGGTTTGGAAGATTACCTTCCCACTAGTCACCGTCCGTCACCTTTTTTATAGGGTAACTTTACCGCACCTTATCATTGATATGGTAGCAGTACAAGGCTGTTGAAAGTTGCTACCAAAGATTACATAATCCCCTATCATTGTTAGGTTCATTAGAAATGTTTTGTGTTAACTAATCTACGAATGCATCTAAATTATTATAACTATGAAAATATTTTATGAAAAGACTATGAATATATTAATAATGAATCTAAATTATTACAACTAATCTTAGGATGCGGTGGATGTAGAAACAAGTTACATTGGTACTATAATCGTATAATAAAAATGACTAGGGAGAAGCAATCTTGGGACATATCATAAACAATGACGAAGGATAAGCAACCTTCGCAACCTATCGCAAGCAAGGATAAGGAGCAGACAAATTTGTCTTGGTACCTAATCATAAGCAGTGACAAGGTGGAAATCAGCCTTCCAACTCAATTACGAATGACGAATGGGCCATGAACCTTCGAGCCTATCATTAGCAGTGACAATAGGGGATGAATGAAACTTCGAATCGCTCATTCACTTTACTTCATATAAAGAAAAACATCCGATGGATGAAAAGGTTATACTACGCTAGTTAAAAACAAAATTTTCTATTTCAATTCTCTCCCTGAAATCTAATTAATTTCTTTATTAAAGTATCAAGATGAATTGAAATCGACTAACCATTATTGACACATAGTAAAAAAGATCTAACAACAATGTTTGCAGCCATACAAAGAGAATAAAAAAATGTTGAGCTGAACATAACAGAAAAACCAATAATAATGGAAAGGTTGAAATAAAAAAGGTGGAAGAATGCATATAGATACTTAGGAAAGAAACCTACTATCGACCGAACCAACGAGAAATAAGGAGAATAAAACTAAGATGGGTGGCTGTCGCTAAATTGAACACCGAAAATCACAAAACACCTAAAATGAAGAGTTTTTTACCAGTGCAATCAATTTTATTTTCCAAAACACAAAGTTATGACGTAAAAAAAATTTTCGTGACGCCATTGGTGTTTGCGCTATAACGTCCTCAACGACATTTTTTTATGGCAATACCCATTTTTTATTTTCGATTTGAATAGACCTTTTAATTGTCTAAATGGTGGTGAAAAAATTTGATATGTTACATTACAAAAATTACGAAAATAACTTATTTGAATTTTAAGAAAAACGACATTAGCCAGTTTAGAAAAATGGGTTTATACAACAAGAAAATCTTAATAATTTTATGACATGTCATCGAACAAGTCGGTTTTATTTAAGAAAAAACGCATTTTTATAAACTCTCTTTTGGTCTGCCTTTTTTTAAATTGCGATTCTCACTTTTTCTTTTGCTTCTGATTAGGTCGAAATAAGTTTTTTGTTTTGTTTTTAATTTGGGTTTAAATTTATCTTTTCTGTTAAATGTTAAATTTAAATTAACTTTTTATAATCGCCGATTAACTAGCAAACGGAAGCAAAAGCAAGCGAAACAAGTGAGAATCGCAAAAGATTCAAATCGTTTTTTTTTATTTTCTAACGTAGTATATCAACATTTTTATACCACCATTTAGACAATTGAAATGTCTATCCAAATCAAGAATAAAAAATGGTGATTGCCATTAAAAAAAAAATGTCCATGACGTCATAACGTAAACACCAATTACGTCACGAATATAAAGTAATTAATAAACACATATGAACGTATATTATTCTTCTTCGTCTGTAGCTATTAGGCCTACCCTTGGACATAGGGATTTCCCAATTGTTTCCTCTATCTGTCCCTATTCTGTGCTATTTGGATCCACGCTAATCCGGCTGTCCCTTGGAGGTCATCACACCACCTCATAGGTGGTTTTCCTCTTCCTCTGTTCAATATCATCTTATCACTTCTTTCAACGTGACCTGCGCATCTCCATTTGAGGATTACAATTTTCTCTCCAATATCGATGACTTTGGTTATTGCTCGTATTCTGTCCTTTCGATATCTGTTCCGTTTTGAAATCCCCTTCACTGATCTTTCCATTGCTCTTTGTTTAGTTTTTAATGCGCTGATATTTTGTTTACTTGCAGTCCAGTTCTCTGCACCATATGGCATCATAGGTAAAATGCACTGGTAAAAATCTGAAAAAAAGGCGTTTAGTAATTTTCGGTATTCAATTTAGCGACAGCCACCCATCTCAGTTTTATTCTCCTTCTTATTTCTTATTTCTCGTTGGTTCGGTCGATAGCAGGTTTCTTTCCTAAGTATCTATATGCATTCTTCTACCTTTTTTATTTCAACCTTTCCAGTATTATTGGTTTTTCTGTTATGGTAAGCCCTACCTTTTTTGATTCTCTTTGCATGGCTGCAATCATTGTTGTTAGATCTTTTTTACTATGCGTCAATAATGGTTAGTCGATTTCCATTCATCTTGATACTTTAATAAAGAAATTAATTAGAATTTAGGGAGAGAATTGAAATAGAAAATTTTGTTTTTAACGAGCGTAGTATAACTTTTTCATCCATTGGATGTTTTTCTTTATATGAACTAAGGTGTATAAGCGATTCGAAGTTTCATTCTTCCCCTATTGTCACTGTTAATCATAGGCTCGAAGGTTCATTGCCCATTCGTCAATCGTTATTGAGTTGCAAGGCTGCTTTCCACCTTGTCACTGCTTATGATTAGGTGATTCTTCCTACTCATTTCTATTATACGATTATAGTACCAATGTAACTTGTTTATACATCCACCGCATTCGTAGATTAGTTAACAAAAAACATGTCTAATGAACCCAACAATGATAGGGGATTATGTAATCTTTGGAAGAAACTTTCCACAGCTTTGTACTGCTACCACATCAATGATAAGGAGCGGTAAAGGTGGCCTATGAAAAAAAGGTGACGGGCGGTGACTAGTGGGAATGTAATCTACCAAACCTATCATTAGAAATGATATATGGGGCAAGTTTACTTTGAACCATCCTTTCAAAGGGATAAAGCAACTGTTGTACTTTTCTTACACACTCTCTGTGGCTATGTGGCCTGTTGTATTTTTCCACCTTTTCGATAATTCATAAATTAGTTGGTCAACAGGCCACATGGCCATAGTGTCTGTAGGGCTGAAAAATTAGCCCCGATATCCCCTTGCGGCAGGAAATAAAATTAAACGTTTTGAACAGCAGTTTTGGGGATTCATGATGTAGGCAAATGAGTTTCAATTAATATAGCTTCGTCTGTATTTGAAGTAAGATAAAAAATTGTCATCGATTTTGCGAAATTTCAAGGAATTGTTTCAGCGAATAACATCGTTCACTGTTTGATGGTATACATTTACTTTTCATTTCTTCTTCTTCTTTCGAATAGGCCTACTTTGGACCACGCTTGTTTAACTGTTGGACTTTGATCTTTGCGCAGTATTGTTTTCTTTTTATTTATTTACTTTTATTTATTTTTAGTCATTTAGTTAATGGGTTTGCGAACATTTATGACGCTCTAATTGTTTTAAAAAATATAGGAAAATCTATACAAAGTGTTAAAAGTCTATACAAATCTATATGAATATCTATACAAATTGTTAAAAGTTTAAATTAAGATTGAAAAAAGCAGCATTTAAGGTTTAATGTCATTTAATCATTTAATGTTTTCTGTCGATATAGTGTCATTGGAAATTATATAGTACTATAAAAAGGACATATCGGTAGTTGTCTTGAAATATATATTGTAAACTGACGTAGTTATATTGGGTGACAGAGGGTTAAACTTATGTTTATAAGATAATTGGCCTAATAAGTTGGTGATTTCATTTTGAATAACATAAAATACGTGTTTGCATAAAACCATTCGACAATTGTTTGAAATTGACATAATATTGATGGATAATAATAATATATTTCTTTATTTTCAAGAAATTCAATATTTACGAAATTTGAGAAATGTATGTGTGCCAAAGAAATAAATTACATAAATTATAAATCTATTTAAATTTATAATTTCTATTATCGCTATTCGATAAAACCAAAATAATTTTACGAAATCAAAACTTTTTGGAACGAAGTTCTTTTGAGAGAGGTCTCAGTATGAGTGATTTGACAGAAAACGTTACTTTCTTTCTCGTTCACTCAAATATAGACATCGATAGCGCGCGCTCTCTCATTTGATATTTAGAACGCGTTAGGTTAGTCACCGTGTTACGTTATACACCTTTCTCTTTATTTCAGTGTACATTTCTATACGTGCGCTCTCTCTTTCTTTCACTTTATCTCAGTGTATATTTTTATAATGTGTGCTCTCTCTTTCTTAAGCAGAATGATAGACGAGCGTGGTTCGTTTATAACCTTAAAACTAAACACGAAAAAATATTGTTCAAACGTATTTGTTTTATGTTTTAATATATATATATATATATATATATATATATATATATATATATATATATATATATGTATTATTTGAAATAAAATATATTGTATTTGAGGTTTTCACGGATAGAAACATGTGCTGGTTTATTTTCCGCGTTGATGTTGAGGGTTGGTTCTGAAAAGAAACGGATTCTCGACGTTTCGGCGAACTAACATTCGCCATTTTTAAGAGTTATATGCGTCCGTGCGGGTTAACCGTTAGACGCATACTTTTGATTCATATTTTCACATTCACATTCGCATAAGTATGTGTGTAACGGTTAACCCGCACGGACGCATATATCTCTTTAAAATGGCGAATGTTAGTTCGCCGATACGTCGAGAATAAACATTCGGCGCTCAAAATGCCATCGGTTATGCATTTCTTGAAAGTTCCAATATATAACATTTCAAAAATTCTTTTTTCGGGCATGCCTTAAGTTCTGCAGCTTGTCAAGGCAATTGTGTGGGACAAATGCACCATGGCTCATAAGAAATCGCTTAAAGCGCTTACGATCAAATGTACAACCGTTCGGTTATGCTCTCATTCTATTATCTGTTAACTTTCGAGAAACTCTTTCAGTGATTCCCAAATCAATACTTGCTGATAAGCACCGCATGTTAATATCCGCTTATATTTGCAGCACGGTACGTCGGCAGATATATTCTCACAACTATTGAATGTTGGTGAAGAAAAAGTACTCGTTGGTGCTACCACAAAATGTATTTCATTTTCATTGAAATTTTGTGTCATTGTGCCATGCTTCTAACAACTTATTCGGAAAGTTTTTCTATAAGTTGTCACCAATTATAAAAATGATAAATGGCTTTGCGCACGTACTTTACTTGCCTCGCATACAATATCAATATTACTACAGAATTATCACTATACGTTCGTTAGCCGGTATATACTATATTTCTTTTGCCGATATATACTATAAAATATTTTGTACATTATACTATACTTATACTATGCAATTATTTCTACGATATAATATTTCGCATTGCTGTAATTTTTTTAATCGTCCAAAAGATTTTATTTGCGCATATATAAGCAGCGATCCGCAAAGGGACATTCAGTGCTTTCAACTGACTAAAAATGAATTACCTTACTATCGTTTTTTGTGTAGTGTTAGTAGCCACTGGCATTTCGCCTAATAAAACTGGTAAGTGTAGGAAAATACATTTGAAAAAACAAGAAATACCTTGCAGGTTCCTGAAATATGTGAATCACAAATGTTTTAATGATGTTTTTCTAATTTAAACTACTTTATACTACTTATTTAAACTACTAAGGTATTTAAACTACTCTAATCACGAAGTTGCCAATAAGTTGAGTTGAGTTTAGATTCTATATACTTACTTTTGGTTTCTAAGTTTATTGCGTGAACTGTAAATATAAAATATATGAAGTTCTGGTATGATCTAGTTTGATCCCAATAATTAGGATACATCGATGCAGTTTTAGTATAAATTTCATCATCGTTCGTCGTTCTAACGCTATTGATATAGATAACAAAATAGTATCTCATTGTCGCTATCAATCTGTAAAATTTAGCATGATTAGATTTACGTACATATCGAAAATGAAATCGGTTCACTATTAAAAAAGTTCTTCGTATCAATAGCTAATTATGTAATTATTATTTAATAATAATATATATGATTGTTGATGTGTTTCGATTAGATATGTAAAATGTTATTTTTCCTACGAAAAAATACGTGAAACTAACGTATTTTTTGTTTGTAGATGTACAAGAATGTTTAAGAAACATAGAAGCAATTTGTTTGCCGAAAGAACTATGTCCGGAGCTTGAACTTGCCCATGCGGATGTTTGTGGAGAAGGAGACCTGTTGTTTCACTAGTTCGTATTTTTTGTGCTTTTAAATCAACTGCGATTGGGGAAATAGAACCCCTTTAGAAAAATACTTATAACATTGCTGTATACGTAATATAAAATTAATTATTGACTACTTTTTGCAGAGAAACACTTTTTTCCATGGACAGTGATTTTTAATACAGGATACGAGAATTAATTTACCACCTAGTAAATTATATTCAAATTGTACTTTAGTCACCAGTAGCACAAATTATATCTTGGGTTAAAAATCATCGTTTCTTCCTTCGCTAAATATTTCCAGCGAAATGTATGAAATTACGCAGCAATTTAGAAGCATAATAGAAAACCAAATATATATATATATATATATATATATATATATATATATATAACTGGAGGATATATATATATATATATATATATATATATATAACAGGATATCGACCATCCAGCCTATGCTTTCGTCGATCTGATGGTTCAATGGAGACAAACACCAATGCGAATTGTCAAATTTTAGCTGAGTACTTTACTGAGTACTGAGTACAACAATCTTCTCATCTGTGACCCCCCATCCAGCAAGTTTATTTTTGAATTTATATTGAACTATCTGAATCCTATCCAGATTCCGTGCCGCCTTCCTTCCAGGAGATAACTGACAGCATTCATTCATTGAAAAACGACAAAGCCCCTGGGGAAGATGGAATCATTGCCGAGTTATGGAAACTCGCAGACGACAACCTCATTCACAGAATACACAATATAATATGTGATAGTTGGGTGACCGAACAAATCCCCCCAGAATGGAAATGTGCACTAATATACCCGCTTCATAAAAAAGGTGATAAAATGGACCCGAACAATTATAGAGGCATTTCACTTCTACCAGTAACGTACAAATTTCTTTCGAAAGCTCTTTTGAATAGACTTGAACCTCAAGTAGACCCACAGGTAGGAGAATATCAGGCAGGTTTCCGTAAGGAGCGCTCATGTACACGCAAATTTGGAATCTGAAGACAATTTTGCAAATACGATCTTGTAGAAACACCGTGGTTACCTTTGTTGATTTCAAAAAAGCCTACGACTCCGTCGACAGACCAACTCTCTTCAGCATTCTGGAGGAATTCAAATTTGATAAGAATACCAGGGCATTAATTCAACAAATTCTCATTAATACTACATCAAGGGTTAAGTTTGATGGAGCAATTTCTCAACCTTTTGAAATACATACGGGTGTTCGACAGGGAGATGGACTTTCACACATCCTTTTTAATATGATCTTGGAAAAAATAATCAGAACTTGGGAAAAAGAGATTGAGGGAATACACATTGGTAAGAGAAGAGACTATAGAGCTAATATCAAATGTTTGGCGTTTGCTGATAATCTTGCAATATTATCGAATGCCAGAGAAGCAGCAAAGCATGCACTTGAAAAATTACACGAAATTTCACAAAATGCTGGTCTCCTGATATCTTATGAAAAAACACAGTATATAAAACGAGCCCCGTCCGACAATCTACCCACAAAGACACAATATAGTTCTGTATCCAGAGTTTCCCAGTTTGAATACTTAGGAGAAATCATCCTACCGTCCAGCCTAAATATAATAGCAAATCAGGAACGAGTAAAGAAATTACAGAGAGCCTACCGACTTACTTGGAATCATTATAACAAAAAATCAATATCTCTTAATGCAAAGGTACAAAACTACGAAACAGTCGTTCTTCCTGAAGCACTTTATGCCGCAGAAACAACAATAATTCATGGTCACTCAAAAATCAAAGAAATAGAGAAACAAGAACGTAAAATTCTCCGAAAATTTTTTGGGCCGGTGAATAAGGAGGGAATATAGATTAAGAGACCATCGTCCGAAATGTATAAAACCGTAGAACCTATCACTGACACTATCAGAAAGAGACGAGCTAAATTTTTTGGTCACACATACAGAATGGACCAGAACAGAATTACGAAACAAATTTTCAAAATTACCTTTAACAGTAAAAATAGGTCCAAATGTATACAGGAAACTGAAGAAGATCTGAAGCAGCTAAACATCACGATACACGACATGAATGATCCGGGTAAATTTAGAAACACCATAATGCACCATAAATTTGATAAAGAACTGCTCCCAAAGATACCAGGAAAAAAGTGGACGGACGAACGGAAGAAAGAACGTAGTGCACGAATGAAGAGGATTTGGGAAGAACGTCGCCGCATGACTGAGTTTTTATGATTTTTGTTCAAGTTTACACGCTCTCTTTAAAGGGAATTTACGATAGTAATAAATATATATATATATATATATATATATATATATATATATATATATATATATATATATATATATATATATATATATATATATATATATATATATATATACATATATATATATATATATTCATGGGGACGTTCAAATTTACTTAAGCAAACTTCCAATGATTTTAGACCCAGCAAAAATAAGTTGTTGAATTGGAATTATATATTGCATATCATTCTATAATTATTTACTTGTAAACATATACCAAGTTCAAATATAGAATAATTCTTCATTAAACATTTGTCGTTCTAATGATATAGTTACTACACTGAATTGATAGATTCACTTTTTTTATCATACTTATAATATGTAAAATATTATATAACTTTTATAATATTTTTGCTAATACGATATAACTACTATTGAACATTTTAAGAATGTTTTTATAATTAAATATTTATTTGCAGCTACTTGCGACAGTCTAGGTGGTCAATGCACCAAGAACTGTCCCAGCACTATTATCGACGCTGGTGCTAGGAGCAATGATTGTCCTACTGGAACGGATTGTTGTGTTTGGGTTTAATGAAAGAATATTTATTTGAAATGAAGTTATCTTTATGCAAACTTTATAATCATTTTTATTCTTAGTACATTTAAATATCTGTTTCAATTATTCTGATTTTCTTTTAATTATAGACGAAAGAATAAGTTAAATAAATTACTGCAATATCCTAATTTACATGTGGTTTATTTAGAACCTATAATATTACTACCAATACAAAATGGCATATTTTTTACTTTTTGTTCTTGAAATTGATTAATATTAACAAATTCCTCATGCAAATCACTTACATCAAAATTAAATGGCATTCGAACCCAATTATATTTGAAAACATCGTCTGCAGGGAAATATCGATCAAAGTCTGCTATTAGTTTTTCTAAATGATTAATAATAATTTGCTGCATTTCAAAATCTGTGATATCAATATTATTGTCTTCAACAAGTAAATTAAGAGTAGGGAATGAAGCAAGTTTCTTTACTTCAACCTTATTTCTCCATAATTTGAGTTTATTTTTAAAACATGTAATTTTTTCAGTTAATTCAATAATAGTATGATTACGTCCTTGCATAGACGTATTTAGATTATTTATTTCAAATAAAATATCTGAAAAATAAGCAACTTGAGTAATCCACTTCAACTCGGAGAATTTAGATGCTAATGGGTGTTTCTTTTCTCTCAAAAATAATTCGACTTCTGTCCGTAATGATAATACTTTTAAAACAACTTTACCCCGGGACAGCCATCTCACTTCAGAATAATATAATAAATGCTCGTATTCTGCACCAAATTCCAAACACACTTCGCGGAAAATTCTACAGTTAAGAGCTCTTGATTTGATAAAATTGACTACCGCAACAATTTCATCCAAAAAGATACATAATCCGGGTGATAATTTTTTTGAAGCAAGATTTTGTCTATGTAAGAAACAATGAATCGATATAATTTGTGGATTCATTTGTTTTGCTCTAGTTGAAAATCCCTATTGAGATGCTGTCATGGCAGCTGCACCGTCGGTGCAAATACTGAAACACTGATTCCAATTTAATCCTTCTTCTTTAAAAAACGAATCAACCATAAGAAAAATATCTTCACCTCTAGTTGTTGTTGACATTGGTTTGCAAAATAAAATGTCCTCCTGTATATCTGTTAAACCTGGATACCGCACGTAAACCATGAGTTGAGCATCTTTACTTACATCTGTCGTTTCATCCAGTTGAATACTAAATAAACCAGCAATTTTTATAGCAGAAATAAGTTGATTCTTAATATCAAATGACATATCATTAATTCGTAAACGAATTGTATCATTTGATAATGGTATCTTTTGTAATTTCTTTGAACTTTCATCTCCGCACATAATAGCTGACATGTCAATGGCAGCAGGTTTTATTAGTTTTTCAACAATATTATGGGGTTTCTTTTGTCTTGCAATATGCCAAGCCACATGAAAAGAAGCAAGTGTAGCTTGTTTGGCAGAATTTATAAAACCACTACTACTTACGCTGTCATTTTAAATGGGCTTCTTTTCTTTTGAAAAAAGTACGTCTTTTCCCTCAAAGGAAAAATTTTTATGTTTTGCATCAAAATGTCTTTTAAGTTTGTTCGGTTTCATCGATTCATTACTTAATATTTCACTGCACAACACGCATTGCGGCTTGTTCACTCCTCGATCATAAATGCAAGTAAAACCTAATTCTAAAAATGCTTCCTTGTATTCACGTTTTGCCATTATTAGGGTGATTATAATTTTACAATACGCACTGCAGCTTGATCACTCCACTATTAATAATAAGACAAAATTTGTTTCTAAAGTGCTTGTATTCACGTTTCACTGTTATTACACGTTTCACGTTTCACTATTATTCACAACACAATACGCAGAAACGAGTTTTTGACAGAGAGCTTACTGGGTTTGCGCGCACGCAAAGCAATGGCGTGCGTATTACCAATACCTCCTAGAAGAGAAAGCCTCAGGACAGGAATTGGACGTCAGTTCCGGAAGGCCATTCGCGAAGAACGGTAAAACCGTAACATTGTATTAGGGAATAACTATTCTAGTAGGTTTTTATTGGTTATAATTTATTTTATTGTTTTTTTATTGGTTATATTGGTTATAGGTTTTTACTTATTATTTGGTGTATTACTAACTTTTTTGGTTCGACTCAGCGCGACTCAAGAAATATGCTTCGCGACCCAATTTTGGATAGCGACCCATAGGTTAAGAACCGCTGCTTTAATCCACTATTTTGTTGTGGGATTTTGCTCTGCCATTATTTATTTTAAATAAATATAATTAACAAATTTAAATATATAACACTGCGAATTACACTCCACGGAAATTTAGATTTTCTGTATAATGAGCACGATACCTGATACAAATCGGGGAGCCCCCAATTGCTACTGCCAGTAGAAATGAACTATTGTACGACAATATTTGCAGAATTTCAGATGAAATTTTAATACAGCTATAATGTCGACTATAAAGAGTTTGGAAGACAAGAAAACTGAAGAAATAATTTAAAATAGGAATAAATGGTGAAAATAATTATACAAATTTGCAAAAATAAATTACAACTTTTACCCCAAATTATCACAGTTTACACAATTCGTCCACATTTGATAATTTTCATATTTCTTTGAATATTTCATGCTGAATATTTCATGTTTCTTTCAATATCTTTCGCAAGCATAATCCGCTCCATATGACACTAATACTTTATGAGTCTCTGCTTCTCTTTGCTGCAGTAAAATGACTTCTATGACCTCTACTCCTTTTCGACCATAATGCTCCAAACAAATCTTTAAATGTCAATCAAAAATATCAGGAACCATGGCTCACCGATAATCTTAAGCTAATATTTAAATTGTATATATAATATAACTATATAACTTTATTTGGCTCACTAGTACCGGAAATCATAGGAGATATGGAAAAATATTTAAATCAGCGCGCACTGCACGTATACTAAACCTAAACCAAATTTAATGAACCCGTTTTTGCGACCGTTACTACTTAGTAATGCATACTTCAAATCTTTTACCCTCAGAAGCCGAGTCGTGTGAACGTTGAGTAACATTATATAATATTTTCACATATTAAGTGAATATTTCAATTCGGTGACCACCAACTGCCTGCCACCCCACAAAATATTGATGAATTCAACAATTTCTTCGGTGAGTCCTGAAATGAAACATCTGAAACGGATCTCAACACAAGACTAATATATCAATATTCTTTTAAAACGTAGCTTCTCAAAGCATTTACTTTCCAACTCACAAAAGAAAACGAGGCTACTCGAAATAATAGAGTATACGAAACAAAGCTCAAGGCACTGATGTCATAGACGTCATTATTATAAGACTCTGTACACCAACCTGTTCACCTATTATTTTACCAGTCATTACGCACATCACTAACAGCTGACTTTTATTCTCGTTTTTCCCGAAAAGTTAGAAGAGGCAATCTTCACATCAGTTCCTACAACTGCAAAGCCAAAACCAAAATGTCTAACTTAAGATCGATCTCCATCTTATATACCTTATTAAAACTTCTTGGCCCCCCACCACGTATCTTACGGCACCCTACAACGCCCCCACTTCCGTTTCCCAAAAACAAATTAATTGTCGGCCAAAAAAAGTTTTCTTAACCCGACTAAGGAGTCTTGTGTATACGAGCTAAATTCCTTAATATTAAAATAAGCTTTAAACTATATGAAGTGTGATCAGTAATGAAGAGAGCAGGTGTGGGGGCCAGAGCCTTCAAATTTGGGAACTCTGAACTTGTATTTGAATTTAGTAGAAAGTAGCGGTACAACAAGTTAATCATCTCGAACAAGACTCTCATATAATTACAATTGAACTACTATTAAAGTAAGTTCGTTTAATTTTAAATTTTCCCTCCATCTCGCCTACTTTTTGGTTTGGCCGTCTCACCATTTGTATGTGAGTCTTGCAAGTGATAAGATTCGTGCATAACCATGCCTTTTATTTTATAATTGAAGCAACATTTTTACTTTTACAAATCACACTAGCAAAAATCAACTGTGATGACATCCAGAAAAATGTTGGGAAAAACTGGATGAGGGCTGCCGTGGACAGGCAGGAATGGAAAACTATGACAGAGGCCTACATAGAGGAGTGGATGAGAGCAGGCTAATTAGAAAAAAGAAGAAGAAGAAGAGTACTTATACTAACCGATTGGCATGCAATTATCCAAGCAGAATTTGGAAAAAAAGAAATTTAAATTATCATTTGAGATAACTCTATATGAATTTAGAGACTATGTAGATAAAGGTGGACGACAAGGTCGTCAACATTTTTCTACATTAGTAAGAACTTTTTTAACATTTTTGCGTGCAGTTCTTCCGAATGTACAGGGAGGTGTGCATCGATGAATTTGATCGTGACCGACCGAACAGGTCTCGTTGAAACAAACAAGAATTTTCAAGAAAGGAGAGACAATTACTTTTATTGCGTGGATGCTTCACAAAATTAAATTTTTAAATATAGTTATCTTATATTGTTCCTGCATTGAATTGAAAAATTCATTATGTTATTACCACACTTATAATATATAATAATGTTATATAACTTATTATTCACAGTATAAATTTCTACACATATCACGACTAGCGTTTCGGCTGTTAAAGGTAATTTTCAAGTGATAACAAATTGATGTTGGAATGTATTATAATGTATTATATGTATTATGTATTAATAAATTGAGGTTGTATTAGAAAATTACCTGGAGACGATTGAACAAGATTCAAGAGTTGTGAAAGATTAGGTCGGTTTGCTCATTCAGGCGATTAAAGAATGGGTTACGGCTTTGTTTAAAAATTTCTAATGACTCTAGGAGATTAAGTGTCGGGGCTTTATTGCAATTATGCAAGATTTTTCGATTATCTATTTCTGGGAATTTATGATTGCATTCGAGTCAATGGTTTGATAAGTAACTAGTGTCTTTTATCAGACGAAAAGCACGAGAATGTTCTGAAAACCGTGTGGAAAAACTTCGTCCTGTCTGTCCTATGTACACGCTATTGCATTGGGAACAATGAATTTCGTATACGCCGGATTTTTGTCTTGAGCGGGAGGGGATCGATTTTGTCTTTGGCATAAAACAATATGTGGGACAACTTTGAGTAGGGCTTAAATGCAACTTGAAGATTTTGCCTTCAAAGGACATTTGTGATTTGTTCGCTTGTTTTGCCAAAATATGCCAGGGAGATGAAAGTTTCGTGTGAATTTGAGGTTTTCGGATATATTTGGATCATTGTGAATTGGGTTCGTGTATTATTTATAATGTTATTGATGAGTTTTGTTGGAAAACCATTCTCTGTAGCAATTGAAGTGATGGTATTTAACTCTTTAATTCTATTTTCCGAGGTAAGGGGGATTGAAAAGGCTCGATGTATCATATATATATATATATATATATATATATATATATATATATATATATATATATATATATATATATATATATATATATATATATATATATATATATATATGTTAATCAAAATTGCTTATAATTTAATAACACATACTATCAGCAAACAGCAGGTCTAGCAATGGGATCACCATTAAGTCCCCTTTTAGCCGATGCATTTGAATTCCAAAATGGAATCATGTGTCGCATAAAATAAAAGATATACATTGGTTCAACATGTATTGCAAAATAACATTAACATGACATTGCGCTCCAATGTGTTGTTTCACAAAATTTTAGTCAACCAGAGTCCGGCATATTGATATCAAATAGGCAGTCAGGCACTGCCGACTGAAGTGAAAACTTTTGAAAAAAACAGCTTTAAAAGTGGTTTTGAGGATTTATCAGTATGTTAATTAGTCAAATTTGGTACATAGTTTGTTAGTATTGTTTTATGTAATTCTGGAACATAACTCACTTCTGAAGGAGAATGACTGTTAATGTCATCATCATAATATGAATTTGAATCCGGAATGTTTGGTTGATTCTTGATGTTTGGTGTTGATAGGTCAGCAAAATGAATTGGTAGGATATACCTACGGCACATTTCTTGTTGATAGGTCTGCAATTTGTGAGTTATGGAAATTTTGACTTTTAGAAACAGCCTTATAACTGCTTTTGAAGATTTATCTGTATGTAAATTAATTTTTATTTGGAATATTCTTTACGACGTTTAATTTTTACCTCCATGTCAGCTGTGATTCTTCGATGTTTAGTATTTTCTGAATTAACTATTGCAAGAGTTTTATTTTTATTCTTATCTCTATATCGCTGACTATTAATTTTATTTTGGAGTTTCCTTCCTTTGGAAAGCACACGAGTACATTAGGTTGCCTTAAACTTTGATGAATCTGATTCGTGATTTACCATGAATTCTTCGATACAATCCAGTAATCTGAACATTCCAATAGTCCGGCACTAGTATATCTACTAGTACATCCGTCAAAAGTAGTACTTACTCTTGTACTGCACACTGTTTATAGGGGTTGATATTTCCTTAGAGGCGCTGCGTTCTGTCAACACGGCCAAAAACTTTGCAATAATCCGGCACTAGTACATCTACTATTCCATCCAGTAAAAGTACTTACTCTTGTACTGCACACTAACTCTACGGGTTGATATTTTCTTATAAACGCTACGTTCTGTCAACATTGCCAAAAACTTTGACAATTATGTTTGACGTTCATAGCCAACTTGAAACATATGCGGATAGATGCGTTCTTTTGAACAGATCTTTGAGCAATAAATTTTTTTCTATAGAACGCAGCTATTGATGACGATGACGCAAATGTATGATTTTACAATCTACCCAAATGTCATTCAGCGCGGCTATAGAAGTTTTCACTTCAAAAATCAAATATAGAACCGATGTCCATAACATTAATATCAGGAGAAAACCATTAATATCTCCGCCTGCACATAAAACCTCCCTATACGAAAGGTCAATTCTGTATAATTTGTCAAAGATATATATATATATATATATATATATATATATATATATATATATATATATATATATAACGAGATACAGAAAACACTGAGATCATTAAGCGTAAGGCGCCTCAAAAAACAAGTGAGATGCGGGCTTTTAAGTGAGCAATAAAAGCATTAATGAATTAAATAACCGTACATTTGGGCAGTCTAGGTTGTAAAGTTGATCGCAATCTGTATGCGTCACAACGCTTTTGCCTCTGCTTGGAATTTATTTTGATTTTTAATTATATACGTTTTCTTGGTTTTTGTGTTTTTCTTTTTAATTATTTGTAATTAGTTTTGTTTTATTCTTTGTTTTGGGGGTTAAGTGGAAGAACAGTGACTACTGAACTTCGTCTCCCTCCAATGATTAGGAAAATAATTGTTTGTGTATTATTAGGAGTGTTGTGACCTCATAGGTGTATATTGTAGATAATTGTTAAATAAAAACCCTTTATTACTATTTTTTTTAAAGAGTATTCAGTTTAATTGCCAAAACTTTTGCTACGCTATTAATATAGGAGACAACTGGTCTAATGGGAGAATCGGGTTTGTGAGTTTTTATAACTCCATAGAGTCCGGGAGCTGTGGGATACTAATTTATGATTTTAAATTTCTCAAATTCTAAAAACAAAGTTGTAATATTTTTTAAGAGATTTCTAGTTGGACCCCCTTATGCAATAAGAAACCAAACGCCAAATGTTTAAAAATCCGCTGTATTACTCACCGAATAGAGAATACGATAAACTATGTTTTGTAATATGGAACCAACTACATTTTCAACATTAGCTCCTTCGGTTGGTAAATAGAACCAACTCAAAAAATTAGGTGAGCCGGATGCTTTTTTTGCAATAGAAAACCAAGCGTTGGTTCCTTATTGCAAAACGATAATTCTTTAATTGCAATTTTTATGCATTTCTAATATCAGTGTTTAACTCTACTTTGATGAACGGTTTTAGGATGAATAGAGGACAATATCTAGTGTCAGTAGTTACAAAACAAAATTTTCATCAGGTAAGTTGTTTTTCTATAAAATAACAATACCATGTAGAGATGTTATACCTAACCCCAAAAAAGTCATTTTTTTAAAATAATAATTATTTATTTTATTATATAATTATTGTTATTACAGAATGTCGAAAATGAAAGTTTAACCGACAATGATAGCCCACCAGGAGCTAAGACAAATACTTCAACCAATAATGAGGAGAATTTATATTATGAGGACTCGGATGATTCTATTAAGGACAGGGATTATCAACCGGCTTCAACTTCAAGCAGCAGTCTGTCAGATGTACTAAATGTAGCCACAGAATTTGTAGAGGAAACTGAAATAATGTCAGAGCCATAAGTTCACAAAAGTAGACCAAAGAAGGGTAGAAAAAGAAAATATGCAAGGCAGAATCGAAAGATTAGCAAGAAAAATTGTAATAGCAATGCACCATATTATTCTGGAAAAGGCAATTATGTAGATAAAAGAAAAATCAGAGATTTTGAATGTACATGCAAGAATCAATGCCATTTAAAGATATCTTCTGATGAAAGGGATTTTTTTTTAACAGCTATTGGAACTTAGCTGATTACAATTGTCAAACTACTTTTTTATCCACATATGTGAAACAAGAAAATGTAAAGAGAAAGAGGAACTCAAATGATGTCCAAAAACGTAATTATTCACGTATATATACATTACAAAAAATGTACAAGTATGCAGAGAAATGTTTATAAATACGTTGCAAATTTCAACTAAACGTGTTAATATTTCTCTTAGCAAGTCGAGAACTCTTTTGGTATCTGATAAAACGACTTTTTGGGGACAGAAAAAATAGAAAGAAGGACATAAATGAGACAAAAAATAACTGGCTGCATATTAAGGAAATTAAGATCCAGCAAAACAAACCTTACAGCATTTTTATAAAAACTATACATAATGGTCTGGACTACTCGGATATAAATATAAAAAAGGCAAGTTAGACCGAAAAATTCAAGCAGTATTTTCCTAAATAACTTGGAACCACTTTGGCCAAATGGAAAGGCAGTAGCACAGGCTAAATTGAATAATATTACATGCATTTAATTCCGGCTGCAGATCATCCTTTTTATTTGAATTTAACCAGAGATCCATTACTGGAGGAAGATATTGATGGATATAATGTCGAAACTCTGGATTTTGAATTTGAAAATAGCAGCGATTGAAAACACATTTGTTATGATAATTTGTATATTCTTTCATTGTTTTGGAAACTAATAATAAACGAAGCGACATTTTTTTGCTAAATCTTGCTTCTGTTTTTTTAATTTTGTGTACTTGTATAATATGATTATATAGGCAATAAACCATTAACAAATTTAATTTCGCTTATTTTCTTCCCGTCATATTTTTTCGAACTATACATTTCTTCCGAAAATTATTACTCAAAACTACATTGCTGGGCATTTGGTTCCTTATTGCATAAGGGGGTCCAATTTAGAATTGGAATTTTTGTGCGGGATCCTTTTTCAAGAAAGGTTAGTTTTCGTTAGTTTTTCTGTTGCAATGAGTTAATCTTTTTAATGTACTGTTCTCTTTCCAGGACGACTATCGAATTGGATTTATCGACTTTTGTAAGGACAAAAGAATTGGACGCAGTTTTTGTTTTTATCGATTTGATAACTGCGGAGTCTGTGGTAGAATTACGTGCGTACGATTTTATATGATCGGCTATTTTGGCACGATGTATAAGAGGTTCTTGCTCGTTTTTAGCGAGATTTCTGACTCTACAATTATTGTGGATTTGTTATTGAGGAATGGGGTATAGTTGGGGCTTTGGGAAAGAAAAGATTGTTAAATAGGACTGAAGATAACTTTTGAAAAATTGATAAATTTAGACACCAGCCTGACATTTGTTTTTTTACGAGAACGGTCAGTTTTTTTTAGTCTTTCTTAACTATAAATATTTTATGTGGCTGACCTTACATTTTCACGAACAAAGACATCAAAGATAGTGAATTAACTCTGAATGCAATATCTTGAGATAATGTTGAATAATAACATCTGTCCTCCGATGAAATTTTTTTATTTCGTATCTAATCCATGTGTTTTGGGCAGATTTTATGGCTGCTTTTGCGGCCGAAGACGAGGAGCGTGTTTTAATATTTACATAGTTGGGTACGACTTTGGACCGAAGGCATTCTAAATTGAACCAATTAATCTTTTGACACGAGGCGATATTTTGTCATCAATTTGTTGTACAATTTTGTGTAGGCTGCCGTCCTGCCGGCTGCTTATATTATTAATAGGATGGTTGCGACAGTTACTGGTAATTCATTCTTACATCGAATTGAAAAATTCACTATGTTTTTACCATATAAAAATGTTATTTAACTTATTCACAGTTATATAAATTTATACACTTATCACGACTCGAGTATCGACTGTTAAAGGTCATTTTCAAGTGATGACAAAGACACTAGTTCTTTTTCAAACCATTGTCTCGAATGCTATCATAAATTCCCAGAAATAGATAATCTAAAAATCTTAATTGCAATCTTAATAATTGCAATAAAGGCCCGACGCTTAATTTCCTAGAGTCATTAGAAATTTTTAAACAAAGCCGTAATCCATCGGTTAATCTCCTTAATGAGCTAACCGACCTAATCTTTTCACAACTCTGTAATCTTGTTCAATCGGCTCCAGGTAATTCCCTAATTGCAAAAAAGCACTTCTAATCATTACTCTCTAAAATTGTTATATTTAATTTTTTTCATACAAAATACATAACCTTGAAACCTCCCTCTCGCTTGAGCGGAGCGGTACTTATTTTTTTTACGACTACACCATCGGTTCTATCGTAGGCATAAGAACACGTTTCGGTATTAAATGATTTAGATTCATTTTACTTTTAAACTACACATCATTAAAATATTCTTTTAATGTCCGTCTAATAAAAGAACAATATTTCAAATGTTTTCAATAATCAATATTTTTAATGACCAATATATATTGGAATAACCATTGACAACATCACATTTATAAAAGACTACATCACATTTATTAAACTGCTTGTATCTTGTGCAACAAACGTGCCGCATCTACGTTTGTTAAATAACAGCTGACTGGAAAGTGGTTTCGATATCAGTATGGTCTATTTCCATTACATTAAATAAACGTTTAATGAAACATTATAGTTTTTTTCTACAAATAATCTCACCTGTGTTATTTATATATTTAACAAATTACACGCCACATTCTATATAGTTTTTGTAATATTTTTCTGCTTCTTCTATGACCACATAAGATTTGTCTCTTTGTGGGAATTGTTCGAGCCTTGCAGATCTCCCAGTACTTTTTCAAACGGTCCGATCTTCGTGCCCGTTCTTCAATTGATAATACCCGTGTTGTGAATTTCGTCTTTGTGAGTGGGAAGCGGAGATTTGTGTCGTTGGTTTTTTGGTTTAATTTTATCTTGTCGTTGGTGTATTCTGGAAGCCCAACTTCTTTCAGATCCTCTCTTATTTCTCAGATCCATCTGCACCCAGTTGTGGTATTTTTGGAGTTGAGATTGTAATCTACAAGTTGTTTTGGAATTCCCTAATTTAGCATTCTTATTATGTGCCCAAAGAATCCTAGTCTCCTTTTACGCATGTGTCAGTAATGCGTTCTAGCTCTTTGTACACGACTTTGTTGGGCAGTATCCGCCACTGCCCATCTTTTTTGGCATGTTTTATTGCTGCACGTTGTTCCAAATCTGGTTTCGATCTTCTAAAGTTTGTAGGTCTTTGATTGTTCATTTAAGTGAACAGTGTTTCTGCTGGATATGTGCCGTCTGGGTTTATAACTGTTGTACTGTTTTATTTTCGCATTTATAGATAGGCACTTTTTTCTGTAAATGTCCCGGGTTAATTTTTGTGCTTTAGCCAACTTGTTTGTTCTTATTTGGATCGAAGTTTTTTCATTTAGATTGTTGGTTATTATTTATCAAAGCTATTTGAATTGGGCTACAATTTTAACTGCATTGCCATTTACGTTTATTTCTTTCAATGCTGTTGGTTTTTGGGGCATAATCATTGTTTTTTCAAATGATATTTTCAGGCCAATTTTAATTGCAAGATTTTGAACTTCTGATATGTGTGTTATGGCTTCATCTATGTCAGTTGCTAGTAGTTCCAAGTCGTCAGCAAAACGTAATAATGTGTAATATTATATTATAAACAGTTTCAAATTTGATTATTAGTATATTATTTTTTAGTCTTTTTGAGTTTGTGTGTTTAGTTTTGTGCCCTGAATAATTTTGAGTTATCAACATAACCATGCATTTATAATTAGGTAGATAGACATAACTATATATGCAAGGTTATATAGTCAATTTGCTTTTATTTAAGTCGCTTCCATTTATTTTAAATTGTGTTTTCACGCCTGTAGTTTGTCTGGTTTTATCTGAATATTAATTCTCTGTCTAATCTTATCTTTCCAAACTTAACTCACTAGCATTTCCTGCTTACTATAATATGTTTGTTCTTTTCTCTATTGTCCAACTTATTGTTAGTTCTCTAGTTTAATTTACTAGACTTTCTAGTCTTATAGATTTATACTTATTTACTAATTATAGTTTTACTAGATTCTGTAGTAACAAGGATCGTTGCGACATTTACTATGTGGTTTTCCATGTTTACACTGAATTGAAAAATTCAGTACGTTTTTTCTACATACCAATTTTTGTGAAAATGTTATATAACTCCTGAAGTTATATAAATCTACACACTTTATACAGCTCGAGTTTGGACGGTTGAAGGTCATTTTAAAGTGGATTACAAATTGTTGAGATTGAATTTATACCGAGAGTGTTTTGGTGGGGAAGGAAGATGTCTGTCTGTAGTTGTGGACTGTAGTTGTTGTCTGAAGAAGATTGCGTTAGATTAAAAGATGAGAAAAGATTAGGTCGGTTTACTCGTTAAGGGGATCTTAAGACTCCTGGAGATTACGCGTCGTGCCTTTGTTGCAATTATGCAAGATTTTTAAACTATCTATTTTGGGGAATTTATTTCCTTAATAAACTTAATTTTGAACGTCCATAACTTTGAGAAACTGATTTCTAAAGTAAAACAATTGTTAATTTTTATGTATTATTAATGTTGCAAATTTAAAACATTTTGTTCTAATTCTTCTGGCTTTATTATAAGTGTATACATTTTACCATGCTTGTTAAAACATTGAAATCGATTTTCATATTCACTTTTAATGAAGAAGATCCAACTTTCGAATATATTTCGATTACTGAAAAGTGATAATAACATCCACTTTGGGACAGCTTTACTAATTAATCAGGGGTGGGAAACCTCCGGCCCGCGGGCAGTATGAAGTCATTTGATCTGGCCCACGAGTGAATACGTTCATGTTGCAGTGAGAATACGAGCTAATCGCAAAGAAACTGAGGCCTCATGTAGAGGGAGAGTTTGTGAAAGAGTGCATGGTGGCTGGCTGCGGAGTTGATAACACCAGCCAAAGTAGAATTGTTTCAGAGTGTTAGTTTGTCTCGGAGAACCATCTCAGATCGGATTACTGACTTAGCACAAGATAATAAAAACACACTAAAGGGATCTGCAGAAGATTTCCAATTTTTGTCTCTGGCTTGTGACGAGACAACGGACATAACAAATACTGCTCAACTGGCCGTTTTCGTTCGTGGAATAAATGCAGAGTTTGACACGCGAAAAGAACTTGTGTCACTAGAAGCCATGCATGGCCCTACAACAGGTGAGAACTTGTATGAGAGAATTGTTCTACCAATGAAGAAGCTTGAGCTAACTTTTGAAAAGTTAAGTGGCCTTACTATAGATGGCGCTGAAAGGGTTAATTGCATTTGTAAAGAAAGAAATGAATCGTCTCAGTCTTGACCCAAATGATTTAATTATATGCCACTGCATCATACATCAAGAAAGTCTCTGTGCACAGTCGTTGCGGCTCGACAATGCGATGTCAACAGTAGTGTCATGTATTAATTTTATCAAAAGCAGAGGGCTTAATAGCCGCCAATTTAAAGAATTTCTGAATGACCTTGACTCTGAGTACGGTGATCTTGTTTATCACGGTAAAGTACGGTGGATGAGTTGCGGGAACATGCTTATGGGGTTTTAAGAACTGCGTGATGAACTCGAGAAATTCATGGAGATGAAGGGAAAACCTACCAGGGCACTCAGTAATAGCAAGTGGCTGTGTGATCTAGCGTTCATGGTGGACATTACTAAGTACCTGTCAGAGCTAAACGTCAAGCTGCTAGGTCCCAACCAGCTTCTCAGCTCCCTGCCTTCAAACATAAAATCATTTGAAGCTAAATTAATGCTGTGTAAAGTGCAACTCGAAAGGAATAACACGGTGCATTTCCCAACGCTGGAAGGACAATAGCCTGCTTTGACACTTGGGTGTGCTGGTGAATGTGCGAAACTAATTGAGGCATTTAATGAAAGAATCAAGGAAGTGCCATAAAACCTAAATGAATTGAACATCTTTGCTGAACCGTTCAATGTGGAACCAGCGGATGTGCCTGATGAACCTCCAACACGAAATCATTCTGCTACAAACTAATGTTGAGCTGAAAGCTAGATACAACAATCTCCCACTGCTTGAGTTCTATAAACGTTACATACGCAATGATGATTTTCCCATTTTGAGGAGACATGCATTGAAATAGGCATCTGTATTTGGAACAACTTACTGTTGCCAGCAGTTCCTTTCTAAACTTACGATCCCAGACAATCGACTGCGTTCCAGATTGACCGACTTAAATCTGGAAAATCAGTTGCGAGTAGCCACATCATCAATATCAGCTAATATCATACGACTCAGCCAAGAAAGGCAGTTCCAGCCATCACATTAGGATTGGGAGGTGCTACTTATGTTTGAAAAATAGATATATTTGCTGTAAGTTTAATTTTTATTTGTTTATTTATATTTTTTTGTTGGACAATAAAAACTAAAAAAACTATTATTATTATTTGTCTGGCCCGCGAATGATGTTATAAATTTTCAAATGGCCCTTGGCAGAAAAAAGGTTCCCCACCCCTGAATTAAATCGAGGGAGGGACACGGAAATCTTCTGTTACTCTTTAGCACACAGCGCCCTAGAGTAACAAAAGATTTCCGTTGACCGATGTGGATGTTATTTATCACTTTTCAATTTTGAGTAGGCATTGTCTATGTGACTGTATAAATCGTAGTCAATTTGAACAATATTTCGATTACTTTCCTCAATATTTTCTTTATGATGTTCTATATTTTATTTTTTTTTTTTTATGCCAGTTTCATATAATATTAATTTCGAAGTGAAACTATTCCATTCCTCATACATTTTCAAAAATTGTGTGGATATTTCCCTGGAATCGTTCGTTGAAATCATTATATTAGTTCATTGTAACTGTTAAGAACAAAAGTCTTAAAAACCATTGAGTTCGAGATCATTTAGAAGAAAGTTCATCATTGAGTTCGAGATTATTTTCACCGATTTCTTGAAGAAATATTTGTTAATCAACAAAACACATATAAATCTATTGCCCCGAAATTATAGAAATTTGCCCCGACTAAACTATCGTATTTCACAATGTAACAACAAAGATCCATATTTCGATTAAATTTCATCCAAAAAAACTGAAAAGTGCCTGTGTATTAATGTTGATCGCGACTTAATTATATCTACAACGTTTCCGTGTAGGGGTGTAAGGGGTGACGGCGATGCCGACCCAACTGACAACCTGACCTGCACATAGTGCACCCTGCTGATAACCAACGAGACTCTGTCGACCGAGTTGCTGCCGGTATAAGCAGAACCCCCTTGCCAGCCGACAGCTTCGGGTGGAGGAGCTGGCAGGGGTGAGCAACTCCTTGCTCCGGGAGTGAGAAATCACTCGGCGGATGAACTGACAAACGACGTGGAGATGCGGAAAATAACGGGAAGCTACCGCAGTAAAGGTCTCTGAGACCTCCCTAGTACACCTGTCATAATGGCATAATGGCTAAAATGAACACAAAATGTTCCTGAGCTTATATTCCTCCGATCGGATCTCTAGGGAAGAATGCAGTGAAACTAGCTAAAAGACCAATATTAACTCCTACGAGATATAACACCTATAGCGACATGAAATGTGAGAAGCGTATTCTATTCAGGCAAGATACATAACGAAGTAGTGGAAAAGGAGAGATTACAGTTAGATATTTTAGGAGTGGCAGAGGCTAGATGGCCAGGAAGTGAACAATGTGCAACCAACAACGGTAATATGTATTACTCTGGAACAAAAGATCCACAACATTTGTATGGAGTATCTATCCTAGTAACCAAAGAAACAAATAAATCCGTTACAGAAGTCAAACAATTCAACGAACGAATAATACTCATACAGTTAGAATCGCAAGCAGGTACAGTAAACATTATCCAAATATACGCCAACTGCAGATAAGACAGATGACGAAGCAGAACAAAATTATGCTAATCTGAGCGATGTGCTAAGACTAACGAAAACGCACGATATAACAATTACACTCGGTGACTTTGATAATTGTACAGGGCATTATGGACTCGGCCAAACTAATGACAGAGGAGAAAGATTAGTGGAATTCTGGCAAATTAACCAACTAGTCAGTGCTAAAACCTACTTCAAACTACACGAACGCAGACTCTACACATGGACATCTCCCAAACACAGCGAGAGAAACAAGATCAAATAATCAGAAACCAAATCGATTATATAAAATAAATAAGCGCTCCAGAAAATCAATTCTTTCTGCAAAAACAAATCCGGCTGCGGATATTGGATCAGACCACAATCCTAGAGTTTCGAAGCTTAATATAAGACTAAAAAGAACCCAAAAGAAAAATAATATATCTACATTAAATCGAGAACTACTAAAGGATAATCTCATTGTATCTGAGATAAAACAAGTTATCTAGGAAAAACTACTCGAAATACAAGCCGAAACAAATGATACAAACGGTGATGCAAATGTAAAGTGGGCAAAGATCAAGAAAGCACTAATGCACAAAGCAAATGACAAACTTAATATCAGACAAATAAAGAAAAGCAAGAATGGATGACACCAGAAAACTCGGACTAATGAACACAAGCCTCAATCATAAAAACAACGATATTTCAAAATACATACACTGATTAGAAAAAGGATCAGAGAAGCAAATGAGAAATTCATGACGGATAGGTGCAATGAAATAGAAGCACTGCAGGCAAACTACGATACATTAAACTTGCACAAGAAAGAGTAAAAAAAGAGTAAAAAGAGCTTGCAGTACTTGGGAAAAAGAGTCAATGTGGCCTATTGAAAGACAAAGACGGTAACACTATCCTGGACTCCAAACTTAAAATAAAGAGAGCAGAGCAGAGGACCAAGATATAAATATCGAAACACCTGCATTAAAAATAACTAAAGAGGTTAAATACGCACTAAGAACGCGAAAAACGGCAAAGTAGCAGGACCAGATGATTTTTTCACCGAAATCATCAAATTAATCGAAGAAGACAACTGATTGATCTATACAACACGATATATATAACAGGCAAAATACCTCGAGAATGGCTGAAATCGACATTCACAGTAATTCCGAAAAATATAATGCGGAAGGAATGCTCTGAATACAGGTCTATAACCCTCATGAGCCACACACTTAAAATCTCCTTAAAAGTTAAACACAAACGAATAAGTACAAAAGCAGAAAGAGAAATTGGCAACACGCAATTGGGATTTACTTACTGTTTGGTATAAATGTCCTATTACAAAGATGTTTAGACATGAACAAGACATATTCGTGTGCCTAGTTGACTGCGAGAAAGCGTTCGATACAGTAAAACATGAATAGCCATCATGAATAACCATGAATCACACAAAACTTATATTGGAACCAAAACGCGGTATGTAATATGGAGAATGAAACAACAGAAGGTATAGAAATACAAAAAGGAGTAAGACGGGGGTGCGTGCTATCGCTTCTGTTGTTTAACTTATACTACGAAGCTATCTTTGAAGAAACATTAGAGGATGAAACAGCCGGCATAACAATCAACAGCAAACCCATAAACAATATTCGATATGCCGACGACACCATAATGATTGCTGATAATATCACAGACCTACAACGAATCACAGAACGTTTAAACACCGTCAGCCAAAAATACGTCTTGAAAATGAACATCAAAAAACAAAATTCATGATTGTTTCCAAAAGACCAATTATAGCGAATTTAACAATAAACGACATCAATATAGAAAAAGTCAGCTCTGATAAATAGTTGTGGGAACGAATATGTGAATAAATGAAATAAATGGAATGAAAATGACAATAAATAAATAAAAATGACAATAAAACACAAGAGATAAGGTTCCTAATAGAGATGGTGAGAACAATGATCACGAAATTGAAAAATCTTCTAACCAACCGAGACCCTGGAGAACATGGAAATTAGAATCAGGCTCGTAAGATGTTACGTTTTCACAATCCTTCTATACGGAATGGAGTCATGTACGCTCAAAAAATAAGATGCGGATAAAATCCAAGCGTTCGAAATATGGGTGTACCGACCTATGTTAAAAATAACATGGACCGAGAGGAAATCAAACGAAGAAGTATTAACCCAGATGAATAAAGAACCAGAACTCATTAAAACAATAAAAAACAGAAAACTTCAATATCTGGGCCACGTCATACGAGGGGATCGTTATGAATTACTACAAGTCATTATGCAGGGAAGAATTTAAGGTAAGAGGAGCCCGGGAAGTCGACGGACCTCCTGGTTGAAGAATTTGAGGGAGTGGTTTAGTTGATCCTCTATAGACCTGTTTAGAAGAGCAGTGGCAAAAATGAGAATTTCCATTATGATAACCAACCTCTGTTGTTGCGTTGACAACTTTTCAAATAAATTTTTTGGTGAATGAAACAATGAAACGATAAAAGTGAGTCGATTAGTTCTACAAACCAACAGTTTTTTCTCATACTTGGAGCACCATCAGTTGTTATGCAAAACAATTTACTTTTTAAATCCAATATTAGTTCATTTGGTAAATTTCTAAACTCCTTTGCAAACTCCCATTTAAGCAAGAACGCACAGTTCTTCATTGACATTCAAACTAGTTATTGATGCAAATCAAATAATAATTGCAAGTCTACCCATATTATTTATATAGGAAATTTCCTCTTCAATGCTATTTACATCGCCAGATAACAAATCATAATTTTGATCTGATCGATAATATTTTTGGCAATATCTTTGATTCTCTCAATTATTTGTTTTTTATTTGCAAAGTCGTTAAAAAAGTGTTCGGAACAATTTATGAATGCGTTTTAGAAAAATTGTCGCCCGTTTTTTCCTTGGTACCAATGATAAGAACTACAACAAAGCTGGTAAATGAAGTATAATTGTAATAACATCTTAAAACTCTTTATTTTGTTTTCCAATATGCAATACACGTTTAGCAACATATTCAGATTTATCTTCATTTGGAATTTCACTAACTTTTTCATGTTTTTAAGGAAATTGTCACTTAATATTGGAAGTCCTAGCAGTAATTTTATCTATACATTCGTACATTCGTCACCATTTGCGATTTGTCCATACTTTTTGGCTTGGATTTTTGTGTACAATAAATAGATATTTCTTTACAAATAATAGCTAGAAAAATACAATATTCGGTTTATTTATACAAAAACGATTACTTCATCCAGAAAAGATTACTTTGTCCAAAATAAAATATAAACACCCAATAATCGATTGATTCCTACAAATAATAATGATTTAGTACAATAATTAATGGATTTGTACAAAATAAAATCAATTCACCCGATAACGGATACACTGTACAAAAAAGATTGATCCATCCAAGGACTGGTAGAACAATTTGCAATCAGAGAGAGGAGAATCCCCAGGAAGATCCTAGAAGTTGTGGAATTCCGAAGACGACATAACTCTGAGCTCTACGAACATATTGAGAGGCTCTCTGACTGTGCAAGGAAAAGAAAGTATCTCTCTATAGCCACGTTCCAAGATTGCCTCCAAACCGACTAGACCGACAAGATGGTTCGTACCACTTGGTTGACGGAAACCGAGAAGGATATTAAAGAACTGGAAATAACCGATCTCCATAACAGAGAGTCTGTGAGACGCGTCGTGAAGGAAGTGGATGTGTTGATTTCAAGAAAAACTCTGAAGGAAAGTACCACCTGGACAGAAGAGAGAAACGAGCTACACCGGCAGAAGATGCGACTATACTGGGCAAAGATCAAAGTTCAACAGTTGAACAAGCGTGGTCCAAAGTAGGCCTATTCGAAACATATAATATAAATATACACTGAGAGAAATAGAAAGGTACTAACGCGGAGTATATAGTTTTCTGCCGAGTCACTCATATGGAGACCTCCCTAAAGGAACTTCGTTCCAAAAATAGAAAGTAACCGACGGCTCTTTAAGCTTTCTTATTTTTACCGCCTTGCTTAAAAATGTGAGATAGATGTAAGGGAAACAGAAAACGGATGATTTTACAATTATATTAATTCACAGGTATTTATTATCAAATTTGGCCTTTAGTAATTTTACAGTGTTAACTCTGATACAAAATTTATTTCCGAGCTAATTCACTCATAAATGAGGTAAACAGTTTTTTCCTTTCAGTATTTTTATGCACACCTATGTATACCTATTTACACATATTATATAATAAAAGTGTGAAGATTATTAAATACACTCGTAAATTTGCATTTTGCACTTCTTAAGGAAAATAAAAAACCTTTTTTGGGTGAATTGCGAATATGTTGAACGATTCAATCAATTATTGTAAGGAACAATCATAGTTTGTACGAAAAAAAAATTTATTTATGATTACATTTTATTTTGGATGAATTTACTTTTTTTTGATTAAGTAATTTATTTTGTACGAAGTAACCGAATTTTGGATTGATTAATTTATTTTGTATTTATCCAGCTATTTATTGTAGAACTTCCTCCATTTAATGTTTGTTGAGTTTTGTATACTTCTAATCGAATATTAGATGAATAAATTTTAAGCGATACTTTTTTGCCCAGTCATCTTTAAATAATCATACAATAAGTTAAAAAAATCAGCAAAAACAAGTCAATTTTTGACAAGTCAATACAAAGCTATGTCACACCAATTTCACACCCATATCGGAAAAAAATAGCATTATTGCAGATTAGTACAAGCCCCGCACCAACCAATATTATTCAGATCTATGCTCCTACAGCAGACAAAAGCTAAGAAGAAATAGAAAATTTATATGAGGAACTGTTATATACATATAAAGGAAAAAACATCGCATGACAATAATAATGGGCGATTTCAACGCGAAGATTGGTCAAGGATGAACAGGAGAATATGTCGGACCTTATGGATTGGGAGTGAGAAACGAACGTGGAGATCGATTCAATATATTTGCGACTAAAGAACAACTGATAATACTTAATAAATTCTATAAACTACCGCCAAGAAGACTTTACACGTGGACAGCCAGTGAGTCCTTCAACCATGTGGTTAGAAATCAAATAGACTAAATCTTAGTGAACAAGAGATACCGAAATTCCTTCGATTCTGTCAAAACGTACCCGAGGGAGGACATAATGTCTGACCACAACCCATTAGAGGGCGCAATGAAGATGAAAATCAAAAATATCAAGAAAAAACAACTAACAAGAAATATGATATAAGAAAACTGAAAAATCCAGATATACAATCACAAGTGAGAGAAGAACTGGCAGAGCAAATGTAAGTAAGTGGGATCAATGACGAGATAGATCTGGAGATTAGGAGACTTAATGACATTGTAAAAACCATCGGCGAGAAACATGACCAACTCAGACAAGCCAGACAACACGTCAAGAGAAAATCGTGGATGACAGACGAAATTATACAGTTGATGGAACAAAGAAGGCTGCTGAAAAATAGAAGTACGGCTGTATGCATACAAGTATTTAAAATGATACAAAAAAAGATAAGGGAAGCTAAGAACACAAAGCTACAAGAAGACTGCAAAGAAATAGAAGCCTTGCAAGAAAAACATGATAGTTTTAATGTACTCAAGAGAGTTAAAGAAGCAGCGGATATCTGTAGGAAAAGGACGGCAAACAGAATAGTAAACAACTGAAATGTCTGGAAAGACTACATTAAACAACTGTTTAAGGACACTCGACCACAACTCCTACCGATGACAATTAAATGAGGCCCTCCCATGACGGTTGATGAAGTCCGGGCGACAATTAGACAAATGAAAGAAGGAAAAGCCGCTGGCCCGGATAATTTTAACGCCGAACTCATGGAGCTTCTTGACGATGAAGGCGTAAGACAGATAAAACGTATATTTAACCGCATTTATGAAACAGGGAACATTCCACAGGAATGGTTAAAGTCGGAATTTATAACAATACCTAAGCAACCAGGAGCAAAGAAATGCGAAGATTTCAGAACCACTAGCCTCATGAGTCATCTATTAAAGGCATTTTTAAAAATCATACACTGAAGGCTCTAAAAAGTATGTGAAGAGCACATGTCGGAAACACAGTTCGGGTTTCGAAACGCAGTGGGTACAAGAGAAGCGCTATTTAGTATCCAAGTGTTGATTCAGAGACGTTGGGATGTTAGCTGTGATGGGTGTGCCTGTTTTGTGGAATATAGTCATTCCTTTGATAGAGTGCAACACCATATACTATTACATAATGTAACTTATGCCTTAAAGCATTTTCAAACTTTCCTAATTTATTAACACCGTGTACATTTGATGTAAACTTTCCGATCGTTATCGGAAAGTTTATCATACTTATCCGATCATTATATCGTCTATTCATGTTCTCGACAAGCAGAACTTTTTTTAAAGAATGACTTTATATATATATATTTATATATATATATATATATATATATATATATTTATATATATATATATATATATATATATATATATATATATATATATATATATATATATATATATATATATATATATATTATTTATTTTACATGGTTGGTCCCTTTAGGAACACACGAAGCTTTATTTATGATTCGCTTGCGAAGTATCAACAAGGATGCTTTCATCTGTTCACTAAAGATCCTCCACCTTTCTTCCGTCCACTTGGTACCTGATCTTTTTGGTACTTCATTCCGTAGAACAACTTCCCACTTGTCAATTTTTCCTCTGTATATGTGTCGGTCCGAAATTTCTTTTGGTTGGATTTCAGCATTTCTCATGTCTGCCCTTACTTGTTATGTCCAAGGGGAAGTCTTTAGTTTGTCAACTCTTTCGAGAATTTTGTGGGTTAACCTGGTATCAGGGAGTCTCTTAACATGTCATAAGATGTTATAAGAGAAAAAAGTCATAAGATAATAGAGGAAAAGGAGGTTTGTGATACTTAAAGTGAAATCTTGATAAATTACGTCTCATGTTGTTCTATAATTACAATGCTACTACTACAATTTCTGAGAAACCTTAGTTATTAAAAATAAATAGTTTTGTAATGGTTTATTGATTCTTAATTCGTTTAATCAACAAAAATATATTTAATTAATTGTTATAATTCAATAATAGCTGTTATAAATTCGTATAGTTTATAAATTCATACCTATTATTGCAATATTAAGTTTACTATATACATTATCATAAGAGATGTAACCATAGTTTGATCAACTTTATCAACTTCAAGATCAACTTTACTGATTAAAATTAGATTTTATTTTCCAGAAAATTATATTAGCTTAAGGTAATATATGGGTAATACTAAACAATTAAACAATTGAAAAAAGTTCCTAATTTATGTTCACAAAAACTAATAATTTATTTATTAAATGCTAAATTAATAAGTAATAACAAATAATTACATTTTCTAATATGTTGTAAAATAAAATTTATTTATTTTATATTTTTCTGAAAATATCTTTATTTATCTAAAAATATCAACTTATCTGACTTAACTATTACATATTTTAACTCTAATTTGTATTTGTTGATTAAGGTAATTTTGGATCTTTTGAATGTATTTGAATTATTATAGATGCCATATCTCATGTATTTTCTTAAAACCTTACTACATTATTGAGATTTCTCAAAATAATTTCTGCTGCTTCGTAAGCACGTTAAAATTCCTTATTTCTTGCTTTTAAGCTTGCAGTAACAAATAATTTCATACTATTAGAAAGTTGGGATTGGGTACAAAATAATATTAATGATCTATGTTTATGAATTATGATATTCTAAAATATCATTTAAAAGGAATGGCCGAGGAATTATGTTTTCAATTCAATGAAAGCTTTCTAGACGAGTTTATATTTTATCTCCTTAATTTGGTTAAAGCCAAACTTTTTAATGTTTGTGAAACATTTGTAGGAGGGAACTATTTGCCGCAAAGTATTTACTCGGAAAATAAAAAAACACAAAGTTAGGAACTTGAAAGTAGATGGCATATTTATGCTCTCAATGAACAGGATATAAATATTTGAAATGGTTTTTGTCATAAATTTAGTTTGAAAATGAACAACAATACATTGTGGCTTCTTTTATAAATAGCGTGCTGATTTTATTTTCTTTATTTTATTTTATCTTTTGCTATCAAGAATTCCTTTATAAACCAATAACGAATAAATACTGTGAATTAAAAACAGTATCCATACCAAAGTACTGGTCTATATAATACACCGCACCGGCGGGAAAAAAAATTAGGTCATTTAAGAAATTGCAACTAAGACTGGCCTTATAAGCAGAAGACCCGCATCGGTGCAAAAACGATCTAAAGAAATGCTTTTTGGTTTCCGCAAGTGTCCGAAATAGAATATCTTCTGCGGTTATGCTAAGTAATCAACTTCAACAAATTAGAGATGTCAATGTTAGTGAATCGATCGTTAGAAGAAGGCTTCATGCTGCTAGATTATCTTGTAAAAGGATGGATACAGGTTCACCATTACAATGCCAGCATCGAATTGCAAGATTGGCTTTTTCCAGAAATCAATTGGCATGGAATAACGATGACTGGAGCAAAGTCCTATTTTCAGATGCGTCGCGATTTTGCCTCACTGAGCCAGACGGACATTGACGAGTATGAGAAGACCAGGAGGAAGATATGCTCCAGTTTGCATTGACAAATGACTTCCATTTCGCGGTGGCTCGGTTATGGTTTGGGCAGGAATTTCTTAACGAGCACGCACTGAGTTGGTCTTCATTAGGCCACCTTAGATGATCATGTTATGACTTTCATGGTCACTATGGATGAGCATGACATTTTCATGCAAGATAATGCTAAACCTCAAACGGCCAGAGTTGTCAGAGAATATCTGGACGAGGTGGGAATTAGGCGGTTTGAATAGCTAGCCCTCAATCCAGATATAAAACCCATCGAACATATCTGGGATGAGTTGGTACAACGTATCGAAAAGCATACAACAGCTCTACGAACTGCTCCGGACCTATGAGAATTTCTATTTCAAGAAGGGATTAACATTGACCAAAATTTAATTCTTAATTTGAAAGTATAATAATATAACTTGTTAAGTTCACGTCTCCCTCGCTAAATGTCAAATTAAAAATATCTAACCTCTAGTCATTCACGAGGGTTTCAAGTGTTTTCAAGTGTTTTACTATTTAAAATTCATAAAATCAAAGCTGTACTAATGAGAGATAAACCTCGAAACATGTCTGTAGATGAGTTAATAGAAATTCACTTGAGTTAATAGAAAGATATGATCTTAAAACTATGTTTTTTTTTTAGTTCTTGTTGAGCGCCACGAAAGTGGACTGAGAGCTATAAAATTTCACATGAGATTTGTTTTGGTAGACCTAAAAAGAATCAATATATATATATACTATATACTATATACTATATACTATATACTATATACTATATACTATATACTATATACTATATACTATATACTATATACTATATACTATATACTATATACTATATACTATATACTATATACTATATACTATATACTATATACTATATACTATATACTATATACTATATACTATATACTATATACTATATACTATATACTATATACTATATACTATATACTATATACTATATACTATATACTATATACTATATACTATATACTATATACTATATACTATATACTATATACTATATACTATATACTATATACTATATACTATATACTATATACTATATACTATATACTATATACTATATACTATATACTATATACTATATACTATATACTATATACTATATACTATATACTATATACTATATACTATATACTATATACTATATACTATATACTATATACTATATACTATATACTATATACTATATACTATATACTATATACTATATACTATATACTATATACTATATACTATATACTATATACTATATACTATATACTATATACTATATACTATATACTATATACTATATACTATATACTATATACTATATACTATATACTATATACTATATACTATATACTATATACTATATACTATATACTATATACTATATACTATATACTATATACTATATACTATATACTATATACTATATACTATATACTATATACTATATACTATATACTATATACTATATACTATATACTATATACTATATACTATATACTATATACTATATACTATATACTATATACTATATACTATATACTATATACTATATACTATATACTATATACTATATACTATATACTATATACTATATACTATATACTATATACTATATACTATATACTATATACTATATACTATATACTATATACTATATACTATATACTATATACTATATACTATATACTATATACTATATACTATATACTATATACTATATACTATATACTATATACTATATACTATATACTATATACTATATACTATATACTATATACTATATACTATATACTATATACTATATACTATATACTATATACTATATACTATATACTATATACTATATACTATATACTATATACTATATACTATATACTATATACTATATACTATATACTATATACTATATACTATATACTATATACTATATACTATATACTATATACTATATACTATATACTATATACTATATACTATATACTATATACTATATACTATATACTATATACTATATACTATATACTATATACTATATACTATATACTATATACTATATACTATATACTATATACTATATACTATATACTATAGACTATATACTATATACTATAGAGCTCCAGAAAGGCTGAATATATTTATATGTTCAGGCTTTATTAAGTTTATCAATTTTTAATTTAATTAGGCTTACAAATAGAAAATTCCACGAAGACATCAAATTATTCCCAGTTTCTTCAAGTGACAATTTTTTTACTGGTCAGTGTATTTTCTGCTTCTATTACTCTATTATAATGTTATACGGTTTCTACTAGAATATTTGAATCCTCTGTTTATTAAATGCTTTTATTCCTTGTAAATCCATATATTATCCTTTTGATCCATATAAGATAAGGAGATTAAGGGAAACTATAGTGCATAAAGAGAGAAATATAGCGACTGGATAGTTCTTAATTAACAAGATATATTACTATAATATGACATGGTGATTACTTCACTTATTTCCGTCTAGCAAATATTATTTAGTTTTGGTGTCTTACATAACAATTAACTTATAACCTTTTCTCTTTTCTTTTCGGGAATACTTAAAGGAGTTCATTTGAGTAGTTGTCCTTTATTTGTTTTTTCTATTTTTCTCAATTCATACATAATTTAATCTAGTGTTACATTATACAATATGTCTAGTTTACTTCGTTCAAATCTGTTGAATCTCTCCAGATCTATATTTAAGATTAGATAATAGCGAAATGAATTGAAGAAGTTCGGTTCAGGTGAATTTGCATTCAATAAATTTTACTTAGTTGTCTTATCATATTTTTGCTTGTCTATTTTATGTTGTGATCTCTAGTTTGCTGTGGTAATTAACTCGCCTCATCATGTTTCTTAACAATCCTTAATAATGATTTTTCTTGCTTCGGTATAGATAGTTTCTTTTAAAGACTTTTGTTCTAGTATTGTTCATGATTGTCCAGTAGTCGTAATAACTTAAACACAGTATAAGCTAAAGTAAATCACGTCCTTCTTCTCATTAATATTTTGTTTTCACATTTTTCTTAAACCCTGAAATTATTATTAGGACATATGTGCGCAATGGCTTATATATGGTGCCTAGGAAATGAGTGAATCGCACAAAAAGCGTATAAATTATTCACCTCGCTGCTTTGTTACATAATGGCTACTTTCTTTTAAGCCTGGCTTTCTTACCTAATAAATGGATTCAACCTTGTCCGCATTTTATTTAACAATGCGTTAAAATCTTTATTATATATAATGGCAAGATTACATCTACTATTTTTTTAGGCAAACATTTTTTTACATAAAAAACAAATATAAACTAAATGCATAATTATGCACCATTTTAAACTAATGTACAATTTTAAACTAATGTACAAATTAAGTACAATTTTTTAATTTGTCTCGCATGGTCTTCTTTCGACTTGTCTTCTCTAATCTACTCTCTGTTTTACTCTCTAATCTACTCTGATCTACTCTCGTGTTGTCTGATCTCGCCTGATATTGAATGTTCTTGACTGACCTTATCTTGTCTTGTTTCGTCTTGTCTGGTTATGCTTGGTATTGTCTAGGTCTAGTCTATTGGATTAAATTTTAGCTTAATACCACCCTGTATTTTTGTTTATCTTTTGTAACCGCGCCACCTTTTGTATCCGGCTAGTTAATGTTTTTTTAAGTCTAACTGTACAACGTGTTAATTTAGTTTTGGTTAATACATTCTTATACTTTTGTTTCAAATAGAAATCTAGTTTGTTATTATTAAAATAACCTCAATAGGTTATAGGCCCAGGACAACGCGAATGAACAGTTGTTGTTTGGTGATAAACAAAGACCACAGAAAACAGTATACAATTAGTTTTTGTAGAACCGCGTGCTGTAAAATGGAGGTTGGAAAGACCTAGAAAAATTCTAGAACCTAGAAAAATTCGATGGAATGAATTTTATACAATGGAAATTCCAAATAAAATGTGCCCTCCGCGCCAAAGGATTTGATATCAACACGCCAAAATCAGAAGGAAATGCGACTCAATGGAATTAAGATGATGGAATGACAATGTGTATATTAACATCGGCTATGGATTTAAATCAAATAGCACTCATCGAAAATTGTGAAACAGCGCTTGAGCTGATGACCAAACTTGAGTCCATTTATGAAAAAATCCGAGATGACTGAAATGATGATACATGAGCGTTTTTATCAATGTAAAATGTCACCGGCAGATAGCATTGCTAAGCATATAGCTAAAGTAGAAAGTTTGGCTAAGCAACTTAAAGAAAGTGTAGAGGTTATTAGTGATTCCGCGATTATAACTAAAATATTGAGTACACTACCTTCCAAATACAGATCTCTACGCCAGGCATGGATGTCACTTGATTCTCAGAATCAAACTATAGTTAACTTGACAGCTCGTTTGTTAGATGAAGAGGCCAGCTTGAATGTAGAAGAAGAGAATGAATCGCTTTTATTAGTGGCAATACAAAGTACAAAAAAGAAAACTGTTCCATTATTAAAAACAAACAAAGAATTTAATGAAAAATTAAATGAAAAGTCACAACACTTCATATGTTACAACTGTGGGAAACGTGGTCATTATGCAAGAGACTGCCGTGCCCCTAAAAGAAAACATAAACAACCAGGAGAAAAGAATATGTTAGCTTTCAATGTAGCAGATACAGACTGGAAAAATAATGATGAAGGTTTAAGATGGATATTGGACAGCGGTGCCTCAGCTCACATGTCTTATAAACGTGAAATTTTTTTTGAATTGTATGAGTATACGGGATCTCCACTGAAACTTGGAAACCAAGAAGCTGTAGAAGTTATTGGCCAAGGAAATATTTTGATCAACAAGTGTGTCAATGAACAGTGGGAGACAAGTATCCTGGAAAATGTTCTTTTTGTACCAAAATTGAGAAACCTCTTTTCCGAGTAGTAACAAGACAAGGTTATAATATTGTAAAGAAACATACTGATGCTTTCATTTACAAGGACAATAAATTAGTGCTATGTGCAACCTTGCAAAGCAACAATTTATATGAGTTAAATATGAAAACAATTCAAAATCCAGTGTGTAATGTAGTGCAAAAATTGGACCTTAAAACATGGCATGAACGTTTGGGACATTTGAATGTTAAAGAATTTCAGAAAATGTTCAAAAACAATGTGATTACTGGTGTGAACTTATTACACTGTGACAAGTTTGTATGTGAGGGTTGTGCTTATGGCAAGCATGCTCGTCAACCATCAAACAGAGGACCACAGCAACCAGGTGATATTGTATACAGTGATGCTTGTGGACCACTTAGTGTGCTTTTTGTAAGGTATGAAATATTTTGTTATTTTTAAAGACGGTGCTACAAGTTTTAGGTATGTGTACTTTATAAAAAATAAATGTGATGTGTTAAACTGTTTTAAAAAATATAACTTGATGATTAAAAACAAGTTTTAACATAGTGAACGCATATTACATACAGATAATGGTGGACAATACACAAGCAAAGACTTTAAAGAATATCTTGACATTGAGGGTATTTCTCATGAACACACTGCCCCTTACAGAATGGCCGGGCAGTAAGCGAAATAAGGACAATTGTTGAAAGTGCTCGATCCATGCTTTATACTCGTAATGTACCACTGAATCTATGGACAGAAGCGGTCAATTATGCTGTTTATTTATTAAATCGTACATCCTCAAATCAGACACAAAATATTACATCTATGGAGTTGTGGAGTGGTACAAAACCTAGTTTAGATCATGTCAGAGTGTTTGAATGTGAAGGCTATGTTCATGTGCCAGATCAGTTGAGAATGAAGCTTGATTGTAAACGTCGTAAGATGATGTTAGTTGGATATGATAATACAAACTATAAAATGTATGATTCAACCACAAAAAGAATTACAATATCAAGAAATGTTATTTTCAATGAACAGAAAAGTCCAGAATTACAACGGAATGAAGCTCAATTTTTGGTATGTGATGATGATGAACAAAATGGTGAAGCGGTGATAGATAACAATGAGATAGATACAAGTGATCACAATTGGGGAAGTGATGACAGCACACATACTGCCATTGATGAAAGTAATGAGATCTACGAACCTTCACAAGAAATTGATCTTACTGATATAGATCATTCAAATATTTCTTCGCGACCGCGAAGAAATATTTTTTTCGAAGCAAATTTAATGGAATTGGATGTGCCTGTGACTTATAATGAAGCAATTAATAGCAAGGAACGTAAGTTATGGCTAGAGGCCATAAATGAGGAATTAGAAGCTCGTCGTACCAATAACATTTGGAGTTTTGTGGATAATGAAAATCAGAGAACTATAACATCCAAATGTGTTTTCAATATTAAAAGAAACCAAGATGGTCAAGTAGAAAGATATAAAGCTCGACTTTGTGCCCGTGGTTTCACACAAATTGAAGGGATAGATTACAATGAATTTTTTTCACCTACTACAAAATATGAGTCAATAAGAATACGGTTACCTATCTCTGCTGAATATTATTGGCATATACGACAATTAGACGGCAGGACGGATTTCATGTATGGAGAATTAGAAGAGGATATTTTTATGGGAATTCCAGATGGAGTGAAAGCGCCAGAAAATAAAATCTGTAAATTGAACAAATTACTGTATGGCCTAAAACAACTTATTGTTGAAAATCTCGTTGCTGGAATAATAAATTTACAAATTTTTTATTGAAATTTGGTTTTGTTCAATCACAAATACAGTCACAGATAATTGTGTATTTGTAGGTAACTTTAATTGTATTAAAACCTTGTTAATTTTGTATGTAGATGATGCTTTAATTATGTCTCAATCAAATGCAACATTAGATCAAATTGTAAGTTATTCAAAACAAAGATTTAACATCAAAGAGTTAATTTTTAATCGGTTTGTTGGTTTAGAAATTGTAAAAACTGATAATTCAGTGTCTATCAGTCAAAGACAATATATTGAACAGTTATTAAATAGATTTAATATGAGTACTGCACACCCTTGTAATACACCTGTTGATGTAAATGTTCAGTGAACTAAAAATATTGATAATGAACAGATTAATTTTCCTTATAGGGAAGCCATAGGGTTATTATTGTTTTATCTACAGCAACAAGGTCAGATATCTCATATGGTGTAAATCTATTAAGTAGATATATTATTTATCCAAGTATACACCATGTTAATCAGTTAAAGAGAATAATTAGATATCTTATTAAAACTAAAGATTTATGTATACGGTATCAAGGTCATGAAAGTTTAATTGGATATTCAGATGCAGATTTTGCTGGTGACTTAGATACAAGAAAATCGACCACTGGTTATATTTTTATGTTAAATGGTGGACCTATATCTTGGTCTAGTCAAAAACAATCTTGTATTGCCTTATCAACGACTAAAGCTGAATTTATGGCTGGTTGTGAAGCAGCCAAGAATCTTTTATGGTTAAAACAGTTTTTCAAAGAAATTAATATCAGCCAAAATTGCACAACTATTTGTATTGATAATCAGAGTGCTATCAAACTAATAAATAATCCTGTTTATCATAAAAAGACAAAAAATATTGATGTTAAATTCAATTTTATTACAGAAAAGGTCAAACAAAAGTTAATTATTATTAAGTATGTGCAAAGTTCAGATCAACTGGCTGATATTTTAACTAAGGCTCTGCCTACTGCTAAATTCGAACATATTAGAGATGAAATATTGTCAGATCTGTAAGTTGTTTATTATTATTAAGTTAAGTTTTTCTTTTAACGTTGTTTTTCAAAGCATATATTTTTTGTTGTATAGAATTTAGTGGTATAAAATTTAGTGGGAGTATAGGATTAAATTTTAGCTTAATACCACCCTGAATTTTTGTTTATCTATTGTAACACTGACCTTTTGTATCCGGCTAGTTAATGTTTTTTTTAGGTCTAACTGTACAACGTGTTAATTTAGTTTTGGTTAATAAATTCTTTTACTTTAGTTTCAATTAGAAATCTTATTTATTATTATTAAAATAACCTCAATATAGTATGGTATTTTCTGCTCTTTTTTGGTCTTATGTGGTTTTGTATTTTCTTGTGTAAGCTTGCCTGGTCCTGTTTGGCCTTGTCTCGTCTTGAATGGTCTTGTCTGGTGTCGTCTGGTCTTGTTTGGTCTTGTCTCATCTTGTCTGTCTTGTCTGGTCTTGTCTGGTCTTGTCTGGTCTTGTCTGGTCTTGTCTGGTCTTGTCTGGTCTTATCTGGTCTTGTCTGGTCTTGTCTGGTCTTGTCTGGTCTTGTCTGGTCTTGTCTGGTCTTGTCTGGTCTTGTCTGGTCTTGTCTGGTCTTGTCTGGTTTTGTCTGGTCTTATCTGGTCTTGTCTGGTCTTGTCTGGTCTTGTCTGGTCTTGTCTGGTCTTGTCTGGTCTTGTCTGGTCTTGTCTGGTCTTGTCTAGTCTTGTTTGGTCTTGTCAGGTCTTGCCTGGTCTTGTCTGGTCTTGTCTGGTCCTGTCTGCTCTTGTCTGGTTTTGTCTGGTCTTGTCTGGTCTTTCAGACCTTGTCTGGTCTTGTCCGGTCTTTTCTGCTCTTGCCTGTTCTTGCGTGGCCTTGTTTGGACTTCTCTGGTCTTGCATGTGTTTTATGGTCTAGTCTGGTTTTGTCTGGCCTTGTCTGATCTTGTCTGTTTTTTATGATTTTCTGCTATTGTCTTGAATAATATTGAGACAAAAAAATCAATTTTTGTAAATTCTGTATAACATAAGACGAATATAACAGTAGAAAATAAATTGATTGATTTTTTGTGAACGTGTTTCATATCCGTTTATTGAATTTCTTTGAACTTTCTATTGCACATTTTATTTGGAATTATCATTTCCATTCGATCAGTTCTCGCTTTCATTTAGCAAGCATCCTCTTCATTATTCCATCAGCCTTCACGTTTCATTAGTCTTCAAAACCGAACGAAACTTTAAAAGTTTGTCTACAGAAATGATTTATAGATCTACATTGTTTTATTTTTCACATTTGATATAATAGTAGAAATTCGTATAATATGAAATAAAATATAATATTCTACAAAAGACAAGAGATGCAATAATTACACCATTTAGCAGATTTTGTGGTGCCGGCTATTATTTTGCTGTGACTAGATAAAATTTTGGGTGCAGAATCCAAAATAGCCGTTTGATTTGTTCCGCAAAATCTAGTTTTTGTGATAAGCAGAACATTGGCTTCTTTTAGAACATTCCTCAGTTTTTAACAGTTGCTGCTAAATTTAGTAGGACTATAATAATTCATAAATTCATTTTCTACAAGCATGCAATTTATTATTTTCATTGTTCAATTTATAAAGGGGCCAATCACTGCATTTTACCCCTATTGATTATAGGATCAATAATAAATTTAGTGATTTCCAATGCGCAGTTTAATTTAATTCAATGCGAAATAGGAAAATGTCTTATATTGGTTGTGTTTATTCTGAAAATATGTTTATTCGGGAACTTTTACGAAGTGACGTGAATTACAAATTAACTGATACATTTTATTCACACGCTCAAAATAATTATAAATGCTGCTTTCGAAATAAATATATAATACAATAATTTTTATAAATTCTTGAAATTCTTTTATATGCATCTAGTCCACCTGCCTGTAGTCTATGTGTATGTATCTGTTGAGTATTTGTCGAGTCTAATTTTTTTACTTTTGTCTGTCTTGTGGTGTTTGTTATGCGTTATGTATTTGAACTTCCGTCTGATTTTCCCAGAATGAATTGTCGATTTAAGTGTGTACGTCTAATACAGCATTTTGAACTAGATTTATTTCTATATTTTTGTTTTATCCATCTAGATAAGTCCCTCTTATCTATTCTGTCTAATTTTGTCTGATTTTTTTTGTAGGCATAGCTCGTCAATCTAAAATAGTTTTTCTATTTCATTCTGTCTAGTCTTGTATAGTTTCTCGTACCTACTACTAACTCTTTATCTTTATATTTTTATCAATTCAGTTATTAATTATCGTTCATTCCTCCGTTGAAATTTGTCCGTCTATCATTATAGAAAACCCATAAAAAACATAAAATGTAAAAACATGCCATGTCTCGTAACGCAGTTCTATCGCTACCAAAAAGTTGTGAAGTTTCATGTAAGACCAAGTCAGTTTTAGTTAGTGTCTATGGAAGCACCTTATCAACAACTTTGTTATCTAATTAATTACCTATCAACATTTATAGTGACCGTAACAATATTAGACACCTTTATTTATATTATAATTATAATGACCTGGCAATTGCACGGCAAAATATTCTATTAATTAAAATGTTTTATTCTTAGGTTTACTGGTGCCTCCGATACAATGTTTTTCGTTGGTAAAGATACCTACCATACACTCTTTTTTATTATCACCTGTTATCTAAGCAAAACTGTTTTGTATTTGAACCTTCGAAATATGTATTTACTGAAATTAACTTATTATTACTATTACTGTTTAGATTTACTTACAATTAGTAATCGAAATAGTAGATTATTCTTTAATAATTATGTTGCCGTGCAATTGCTTAGTCATTATAATTATTATAGAAATAAAGGTGTCTCATATTGAAACGGTTATTATAAATGTTGATAGGTAATTGATTAGATAACATAGAATTGGAACAGCCATACTACGTTATAGATAATCATACAAACATAATACAGTTGGAACACGGCCTGAATATATAAATATATTCAACCTCTCCGGAGCTCTATAAAAATTACGGAGTTCTTTAGGACTAACAAAAAAATCTCATGTGAAATTTGTAAGTTATTTAATAGCTTTGAGTTCACCTTCGTGGCAACCGAAACAAACCATAATAATAACACTGTGTTTAAGATTATGTCTATCCGATAACTTAAGTAAGTAGCCATCTGCTGATACGTTACGAGATTTATCTCTCATCATATACGCGGATATTAGGCGCACGAACGAAGTGCGCACATTCGCTCGAGAGGGCAATTGACAATACCGCCCATGTTACAAACAATATTTTTTATTACGCATGCGAGGGGATGTATCTTACAACAATGGGATTCAGGGGCCAAACAAAATAAATGGAATCAAAAATGTCTCCGGCTATGTGGATTCGTCATAAGAACTCTACACAGTCTCCGGTATCACCATTGAATTTACACTCATTTTATAACGTTTCCTTTAATTTTTATTTTTATTTGGTAATGAAAAAAATTTCTGGCACGTCACTTTTTAATATCGAGATCTTGATTGTTTTAAGTTATTTTTTATTTATTTGTGTGTTCTTAATGTAACCTAGCGATATTGAATATTGCGTGAGTTACCCAGGTTATGTGGAAAGATAATGCGAAGTGGCATTTCTCGTATCAAAAAACGTGCGTCAGGAAGTACTTCACACTCATGAGTATACTGAAATTCACTGAAATTCACAGAAATAATCTATAACCTCCAATAAACTTGACACAGCATTTTTTTTAAATATAGCAATACATTGAAAATCAAGTCAAGTTGACAACCTCAACATTAGCAGTGTCATTTATTGCTTATATTTTTTTTATCGGACTTTTAGTGACATAATCTTGCTAAGTGTTGCTAATTGCTTGTCTAAAAGCAAACTCACTACAATAGGAGGAGTGATATTAGAAATCAAGAGTTACCAACGTGTATAAGAGGAGGTTATTATATTTTAGGAATTGACAATAATAAATAAAGCACTTACAGCTTTGACAAACAAGTCCTTTTCGCAACAGCAGAATTTTCTTGACTTGGTTGTGTTATTTGTCAAACTTGAAAACAACAACGTCAATTTTACAATTGGTTTTTGGGATTATATTTGAAAATGTTGGTAACCCAACAACACAAATTACCAATTTGATGATGAAAATAATACATGTTTTTTATGTTGAACATTAAAGTTGACAACTTCAATATCAGTTGATTAATTCCTAGATTATTGAACTTTCAGTGAGATTTTTAGTAACTTTCACGCCAAAGCTGGTTTCCTTATTCGACAATGTTTTAAGCCTCAGTAAGCCTCACATCGTTAGATGTAGTAACTTTTTTATGAACGTTGGTAACTTTTCATTTCTAATATCTCTCCTTTAATTAAACTAACTATGATTTCAGACAATGGGCAACACCATATGATTAACTTCATTTCAAAAGTGTTTGACTATACAACACTGAATTGAAAAATTCACTATTCTTTAACCATAGAAAAGCTTTAACCATTTAACGAAGATGGAGTGATATGCGTTGACGCGATAAAAGGAAACCGATATACAACGGGTCCTTCCTTCTCTTTTTAGCCGTGATTGCACATTATGAGTATTTTAAGAATTGCGCATCAAGATTAGTTATATTCTCCATATGAAGTGCTAATACTAGTCTATAATACGTGGATGGTTTTTACATGCTCGCGTTTTGTTATTTAACAGGTTATTCTTGTTTATTTAGTGTTTTCAAACACAAAGCAATAAATAAAAAATAAATAAAGAAAAAAAAAATTGTAAATAAATAACAAAACGTAAGCATGTAAAAATCATCCACGGAAATATTCTATAAAAATTCACTTGCCCTATCGGAACTCCCCAAACTAATAACAACTTCAATAAACTCCAAGCTTGTATCTTTTGATTTTAAAACCATAAAATAAAATAAAATCATTGTCGAAATCATAAAAAAAAATAATTGATAAAGCTAATTGTCACTATCTTATCTTATGAAGTCACAACTTTATGAAGCCCTTGAAACATGTGCTAATCAAAATTACTTCAAATTTAATAACACATATTATCAGCAGCAACAACAGGTTTAGATCAACGGGACCTCCATTAAGCCTTTTTTTTTTCTATCGATCTATTCATGGGGAAAAACCATTATACTCATGTCTACTATCGAAGAAAAAAAAATTGAAACTAGATTTCTCTAAAAAACATATATCATATAACACGTAATAGCGTGTTTTAGTGCTACAGCACGTCAATATGACCAATTTTGAAATCTAATGAATAACGTTCATCCCAAAATTAAATTCACCATCGTGGTAGAAACCGACAACAAAATAAACTTTTTAGACCTTACTCTGATTCACAAAAAGAACTCTAGTCTAGTTAACTCTACAATACCGTTCTCATCATTTCACCCGATAACACACAAACTAGCTGCCTATCATTCAATTCAAGAAAAGAGAAACAAAGAGTTATCATTTAAAATGGCTACGGAGAATCGTTTCCCAATTAAACTCATCCATAACATAATAAACAATAAACGAACCCAAATCACAATGGCTCAAATATATCCTAAAACCTCAAATTCAGAAAAACTTTCATCTCGCTGGCATATTTTGACAAAACAAGTGAACTAATTGCAAACGTACTTCCAAAGCAAAATCTTCAAGGAGCATATAAACGCTCCTCAAAGATTGATTGTTTATAGGGAAAAGAAATTGTTTATAGGGCGACAACCTAGAGCAGGGGTCCTCACTAGGATTTTTTAGAGAGCCTAATTGTTTTTGTCAGATTTTTCTGAGGGCCGCAAGTAAAAAATGTAATTAATAATAAATATAATAAACGTCTTTTAGGTTTGTCAACAGCTTTATTAAATCAGAAATATCTTGCATTTCATCTGGATTTTCATCAAACAGAGTTTTATCGGAAGGAAAGCTGGAATAATCAGCCTTTGACAGTTCTTCAATATAGGAAAATATTGAACTTTTTTTCCTGTGAAAAAACAATACTCATCGTCTTCGTTACAATTTTGTTGTAGTTTCCTTGCAGTCGAGTCAGGGTTTCATTCACAATGCCCATTCAATGCCCATTCCTAACTTACGTTTTTAAATTTACGTTTTTATTTACTTCCCTAACAGCCGAGGGCGGCAAAAAATCGTTCCGAGGGCCGCATGCTGCCCTTGGGCCGCGTAGTGAGGATCGCTGCACTAGAGTCTAGATTCTGTTCCCATCTTCAACTGGGCTCGGGCATGCTCGGTTTGCTCGGGTTCAAATTTATGTAGAAAATATTATACTCGGGCAAGTTCGGTTTGCTCGGGTTCAAATTTATGAAGAAAATGATACGGCTGCCCGGAACGAGATTAGAAACGAGACTCTCGTGTGCAGCCCTAATTGTTTAATGCTAGACACAAAATTGCCCCCCTCAAAAAGTCTGACGTATTCGAGATTCATTATCTCGAATGAAATATCGGACAGGACGAAGTTTTTCAACAAGGTTTTCAGAATATTCTAGCGCTTTCATCTGAAAAAAGACAGTAGATCTTTTCCAAACAATCGTCTCAAATGTATCAAAATTGCCAGAAATAGAAAATCTAAAAATCTTGCATAATTGCAACAAAACCAAGGCACTTAATCTCTTGGGGTCCTTAGAAATCTTCAAACAAGTAAGTAACCCATCCGTTAATCTCAATGGTCTCCAGGTAATTTCCTAATTGCAAAAAGCAACTGCCCCCGCCCAAAATCAGGTAGTTTAAATACATTCAATCATCAATTTGTCTCCTTTAAGTGACCTTTAACAGTCTAAACTGTGTAAAAAGTGTAGAAATTTATATAACTGTATATAATATGTTATGTAATATTTGTACTTATTATAAGTGTGGTTAAAATATAGTGATTTTATCTATTCAGTGATCATATACGTTCATATCTATTCACATCTACTAGTTTCTAGGCTTACTTTCCTAGATTAATCCCTTTCCTTTACTCTTCCCTGACTTGTCATATATGCCAATATTTTTTAGAGCGATGACTAATCTATTTTTAGAAGTAACATTAAAAAATAATATTGAATTGATTAAATAACGAAACTATCTATTTGCATGTTTAACTGATTTAACTGTTTATGTACTTGCGAATGCATAAAACTGTTTTAGAATATAGAAATAGATTTTCGCTTAATATAGAATTAATTAGATACAATTTGATCTAAAATAAGCCTCACGTTATATAAAAGTGCTGAATATAGCATTAGAAAAGAACGCCAGTAAGAAAGTAGGACAAGATGAGAGTGACCTGCGACAACCATATTACTGCGGAATGAGAATTGATCTTTTTTCCACTTCGTCAATTATTCGTTGAACCCACGCGACAATCATTCATTGAACTACTCAGTAACAGTTTTACGAATTGAAATTGATATATTTTTCAGCGATTCTTGCTTGGTTTATTAAAAGTTGATACCTTGCGATATAAATTTATCACTTATTGAGTAAAATATGAATGTTTATAATTTCATTATACCATTAGAGAGTAACATTCGAAAGATTAAAAGTTTAGGTTTTGTAAATTTAATTTGGTTTTATCGAATTTCGACAATACAAAGAAATCATAAATTTAAAGAGATTTATAATTTGTTTCTTTGGCATATATACATTTCTCAAATCTCGTAAATATTGAATTTCTTGAAAATAAAGAAATAAATTATTAGTGTCGATTAATATTATTATTAGTTATTATTAGTATCGATATAAATATAAATATATATATATATATATATATACATATATATATATATATATATATATATATATATATATATATATATATATATATATATATATATATATATATATATATATAAATATATATATATATATATATATATATATATATATATATATATATATATATATATATATATATATATATATATATATATATATTCGGCTACTTTTATCCTATTCGGCCGAATACCGAATATCTAGGTACTATTCGGCCGAATACCGAATATCTAGGTACTATTCGGCCGAATACCGAATATCTAGGTACTATTCGGCCGAATACCGAATACTTTAGTAAGATGTTTTGTTGTGGTCAAATAATTGATAAAATGAAAATATTGATTTATTTTATAATAATAATTTATTTTTCTTATAATCATTAAAGTAGTTATAGTTACATAATCAACTTTTGGATTATAAAAATTAATAAAAAGCTAGGTATTAAATAAATGTCTATGTCTATGTACTTGAATTCTCGTAATTAAAATTTACAAGTGGAAGATTATGGTGCAGAAAGACTGCGATTATGGTGCAGAATTTTTCTGCATTTTCAGGCAGTAGTTTGCTTCTTTTCTTCTCGTAGACATTCCCAGCTTCGGAGAAAAGAGGCTCTGAATAAACACTACTTCCTGGCGTAGACAAATACTTTGCTGCAAGATTTACCAAACATGGAAATTTATATTTTCTTGCATGTCACCATGTGTATGGATTGCCGTGACGTGATATGTTCTTAATACTTAAATAAAGGTCTATTTCAGTTGCAACTGCATTCGTTCCTTTCGGTGTCCAGGTATGAGCTGTGTTTTTTTCTGCAACCACCTCTTCGAAGCAATCCATAAAAGATGAGTGAATAGCCTGGCTTAGACTCTGCTCTTCGGTTCTCATCTTCTTGGCCGGAATTGGAGACGAATTTGCGCTATCGTCACTGCTTGTTTCACAGTTCATCTTTAGGCTATCGATCAAAATATATTGCTTTACTTTTTCTCTTTGCAGTTCACTGCTGAAAACATTCATTTTAAAGCGTGGGTCTAAAGCTGTAGCCACCAAATAATTTTTGCTTGTTGTGATGTCCTCAAATTGTTCTTGTAACCCTTGTTGTATAACAAGCCTCGCTTGGTTTAATTTGGGTGTTAGCTATGATGTGCACGTTTTATCGCAGTATCGCATTAATGTAACAACATACGGAATAATTTCAGAACTGCCAGCGTATCCGGAACTTGTAATTTTTGTTATTTCCTCAAATGGTTGTAATAATTTCAAAAGTTGCTCTAAAAGCTCCCATTGTACAGCAGTCAGATTGGCAATATCACTGTCCGTGAGATAGAGTGAAACAGCCCGTTTTTGTTCCATTAACCTTGCAAGCATATAATAGGTGGAATTCCATCGCGTAAAGACGTTTTGCACCAATTCATGCTGCGGGAGATCCAAATCTTTTTGGATAGAATGCATTATAATCTGTGCAGTGCCAGAATGATTGAAATGAGTTACAATCCTTCTAGCTGTTGCTATCATTTGAGTCACATTTGATTGAGCCTTCAGACAATTGTTAACAATTAATTGAAGAGTATGAATGAAACAACGCACTGAGGCCAACTCTGCATTACTAACAGCTTTTACTATGTTAACTGCAACTTACGGTGTTCGTCGCAGTGTTTATTTTTCAAATGATTTATCATTCCTGATGTAGTCGCCTTCTTTCCAACGCCACCACGAGAAATTTTTATTTCACACAATTTACACACAACACTTTTCGCATAATTTTCATCGTCCTCGAAGTATGTCCATATATGACATACTATCGATTATATATATAGTCGATTAGTCTACTAGTCGATTTTTTTAGAAGCCATAATCGATTATTATTAGTAAGATTTTGCACAATTTTATTTAAAAAAAAAAAAAAATCGTAGAGAATACGACAAACCGTGCATACGTATCAAACTTGTCAAAACACACGGAGCGGTAACAATTGAGAGCGCAAGACAGCGCGGCGTTAGTTCAAAACAAACGTACGGGAAACAAACAAGTTTTCCCGCCACACGCCGGCCGAATACTTTTGCCTAATATTCGGCTATTCGTCTAGTAAGCCCGCAGAATATTCGGTATTCGACTTGTGGCCGAATATACTATTCGTTGCAAGTCTAATATATATATATATATATATATATATATATATATATATATATATATATATATATATATATATATATATATATATATATATATATATATATATGTCAACATCAAGCAAATATCGAATGATTTTATGCAAACACGTTTTTTCACGACATTCCAAATGAAATCCAACTTAAACAAATAGGTTTAGCCCTCTGTCATCCAATTTAGCTACGTAAATATCCAATATTTATTTCAAGACAACTACAGTCATGTTTATAGTACTATATTAGTCCCAATGACACTAAATCTACAGAAAACATTAAATGACTATAAACCATAAATCCTGTTAATGAAACTTAAATTATTTGTTTAATATATTTGGGATTTGTCATTTGGAATGGAATATCATTTTCTGTTGTAAAACTGAACGGGCCTTCAGATTGGGACCCGTGTCGGCCTACCGCTCGCACACGGCGTCCTCCAGGTGCTAAAAATTAGAAATCGTTTCTCGCACCTTTGAGGAGCAATTTTGGTCCGTGGCTTGATTTTTTTACTGCGTCCTCTTGCCGCGTCGATTTCGCGTTTTTCTGACGGCATGCGAAAAAGTACGCGACCGTACGCGAAAATGGAAGCGAAAAAAAAAAACGTTTTTTCGATCACATCTGTGGATGCAGTTCTCTTGATTGTAGCGCGCCGTGTCTCCAAGGCGGTTTCTTCGATGCGAGATAATTACCCGAAACGGGCGATGGAAGAATCTGGAACCTGCCGCATCCTATTCCCTCTGTGGGTAAATTTTAGCACAAAAATAGGAAAAACGCGGGTTTTTTTCACCTAATTGGCGGAGATCCTCCTCCTGGGATAACCAACAGTCGGATCGGGACCGGACCGGCAACAATGGATTCGGCATAATGCCTTTTAGTTTGTTTTGGAGTTTACTTGCGATTGCTCGCCGGATGGCGCCGTAACGCCCGAAAAACCATGTTTTGCAGACGTCCGCGAGTATCCTCCGGGATTCGCTAAATTAAAGAGCAGGGCGTCGCTGTGGCGGTTTCTAAACCCCACGTGTGTACTTTCGAACGACACCTCTCTCGGCGCATTACAATCCCAGAGTCGTACCGCAGGCCCCAATTCGGAAAGTCACTTCTCTTCGACCTCCTCAAACGGAAACGCGAAAAGTATGAATTGCATTTCCAGTCTGAGGAGTGCATGCCCGGCCAAAAGGCCACGGTTTGGCGCTTAAATTTCTCAATCCCTCAACGGATTCGCACTCCAGGTCAAGAAAGCTACGACCACTGCTTGCCACTGAATCGACAATTTGCACTTACAGCTGATCAGTTTGACACTATTTTCGCTCAGGTTATGTGCAGATGTCATTTTTGAAGTTTATCCGTTTCTGATTATTCGTGTGCTTATGAAAAGATTATATTAAAAAAAAAGAATTTAAGTTAAAATGCTGATTTTTCGCTCTTTGCTAGGTTCAGATTCAAATGAAATTCAAAGAAATTTCTTTAAATCTCTGAATTGCAGATTTCAGAGACTCTGGCTCCTGATTAGCAACACATAACAACGTCAAAATTCGCAAGAAATACAAGAATCCGAAAATTTTACACTTTTCTTTTTGCAGATTCTTAAAGTTGTTAAAGTTTCTTAAAATTTGAATCACACAATTTGTCCACATTTGAATTCAAAAAAATATTTCTTAAACGGCAATATTTACGAGTTTTTTTAAAAACAATTAAAGCTTTTAAATTGTATTTAGATTCCAACGGTACTAGTAGCGTTTTCCTGAGATGTACAGCCACAGCGTTATTGGTGAAAAACTGCCAGTTTTACCCTTTGACTGCGAAAGGAACAGCCATCTCAAAATTTATGGTCATTTTCGATTCAAATTCGAATAGAACTGATCAGGTACTATTAATATATGTTGCATGAGTTTTCTGCGGCTGACGGTCCAGACGTGGCCGACGTTTGAAATCTTCCTCCATTTTTTTTGTGTTTACTTGAGTTTCAAACTTTTGCGCTTCTGATTTCTCTACATTTCTAAGAAATTATTCTAGCATGATTCACAATTCACAATTCTTCACACTTTCCTCTACCAGTGGAGAAAATTTTATCATTTTTGCAAACCGTATTTCCAGGGGATTTTTTTAATGCAAGTCATCTACAAGGATTCGACGTGGCTATCAACGGTATCATGGGTTGCATAGGCGACTCGGTCCCACAGAAGTTTCCATTCATTTTCAAGTTAGAAAATTCTACGTTAGAAACAATTGAACGTTCTTGCAAATTTGCCACACTTTTGCCAAGTATTTCGTAAGCTTTAAACATTTCATCAAAGAAAACTATTGTTTTACAAATTTCTGCTTGGATATTCTTGAAATTCGGCTAATTTTACATGGGAGACGATGTACATTTTGACATCTGGTAATTTAAAATCCATTTTCCAAACGATGATATTTACTAGTTTTCTACAAAAATAGATAAAAATTACACATTTAAATTGGAATCTAACGGAATATTTCCCGGCTTCCTAGCGTGTCTTACAAAATAGTTAAGGTTGAAGAACGGCCAGTTCTACCATTTGACGGCTGATGGAACAGTCCTTTAAAAATTTTCTTTTTTCCGATTTTTTTTAAATCGGATGTGGCTCAACGAGGCCTATTGAAATGAAATGCATGAACTTTTTGCGGCTGATAGCCTCGATATGACGAGCGTTTAAAAATGTCCTCTACTTTTCTGCTTCATTTTCGAAAAATCACATGGCTTTGCATTTGAAATAATTTTGACACAGATCGATAGAGCGCACTTTCTTTTAACAAACGCATCAATTTCATCGCTTCGGTGTTAATTATTTGGTCATGGAGTTTTTTTTCGTGCACCTCCGAATTCATTCTCAATTTAAACCTATGTAAATTTTAAAAACAAATTCAGAGAAGGGGAGATGCGTGCCGTACTCTCTTCCGAGAGTATAGGCGACCTCACGCACATACTATTGGAACGCATCGTCATGCTAATTTGCGGGACCTAGCAGTTTATCGCCGGGTACGAACGGCACTATTTGAGAGGTTCTTTTGGCAGAATTACTTAATTTTTGTCTGAGCGTACATTTTATGGTTATCCATGTACAGTAAAAATTTCGTTGGAATCCTTCGACGGTTAATGCAACTTTTCGCAATTTATGAATATTTTGAAATTTGCTTGTTCGGTTTCGGCTAAAATTCGTGATTGACAACTTTGATTTCCTTAAAAAATTGCCTTTATAGGTTTTACCCCACGTAGAACATGTAGAACAAATAAAATTGTACACATTTGTACAGAAGACATCGTTCTAAGAAATCACTGTCAAATTTTCAAAATATTTTATCTTGCCACGGCGGCCCCCTTTCCAAGCCAAACCGGAATAGGAAGCAATAAATTCAAATATCTATAGGTTGATAACTGTAACAGATTATCACAAAATTATTTTAGTTCTATATATACCATATTTTTTTCAATATATGTTGATATTTTAACATCTTCACAATCTATAGGCGTGATACAGGATTTTTTTCTTAAAAACAGTATATGCTGAAATTCTATATATGTTTATTTTATTAGTTCAACTTTCCATATTTTACCCAAAATGCGTTTAACACTTTTGAATAGAGCAGATTTTTTAGGGATAGAAGGTGCGGCGCGAAAACGAAATTTCGCTTTCTCGGCCAAATTTGGACCAAAAATGGCCGTGCAGTAGACTTTTTTGCAAAACCGGACGTTTGCGGCTGCCAGACCGGAAGTGGATTGAATGTTGCAATTTCTTCTACACCGTTCGATGGAGGTCGACAGTATCTTGCGAACGATGTGCCGATTTGCCAAATCGCAGAAACTATGAGGTCGCCACGGTCGATAGTATGAAATCGTTAGGATGTCTATCCGCAATCGAGATCCACAAAACTACAGATGGCACAACTTCCTGCCCTTCAGTGGCAGATCGAGAACAGACTGGATGCTGCCATAGGCTATTAAAAATTGCAAAAAAACGAAATTCGCATTTTGTGTCCTAGCTGGGAGGCGCATGCGAATTTTTCAGAATTTTTTGAACGGTGTCCTTCCGCCAAAAATTGCCGACATTCTGAAACCAAGTCTGCACGTTGCGCTTGCACGGTGCGCCCCCAGAGCCCTTTTTCAACTTTAGCCACTTTTATCGCGGAAATTTGCAAATTTCAACTCTTTTCTGCAAGGGTAGTAATTTTCGCTTCTTCGCCGGATGCGTTACGGTGAGGGAGAATTTTACAAAAATCCTCAAATTTCGGGTACGTCAAAATTGGTATTTTCTTACCAGGAAATCTAAGCTACAACGAAGAACACCAATTGGTGTTAACACATTTCCAAACTTTCACCTGCAAGTCCCGTCGCAAGATGATTTGAATTTTCGATTTTTTTCCCCATTTTCTGAACCAAGAATTCAGCAAGAAAAGACACCGGCACTACTGGCGGGACGCAAACACAAACGTCAGCCCAACCGTCAGTCAGTCAGAAAGATTTGTTTTCGGACAAGACTCAGACTTTTCGAACAACTCTGACCGATAAGAGACCCCCAAGCAAGTCTCACAGAAAAGTTTGTTCTTGAAATCAGTGAATATATTTTCATTTTGGAACATTGGTGATATTAGTGGAATTATGTGCCAAAATATTTGTGGTTATTTAAACTGTTATTCTACTCCGAGTTTTAGCGCCCGCCGTGATACAATTCAAACTAATGGAAATTGACATTGCGTACATTGGATTGCCTCTATCTATGAGCACTCTTATTCCAGTTTAACCCATTTCAGTACTAAATAATAAGGTATGTAACCATTAAGAATGCATTTCTTTTCATGTCTATCAAGTTAAATAATGTCGAGTAACAGTTATATATGAAAATACAACTGTTTGTTTATTATAATGTTAAATAGTGTACCTAATAAGAAATAAATTTGTTCCATTAAATATATATTTCTTATTTAACAGAAACAAAATAGTGTGGTCGTAGAGAAAGTATAGTACATAACTCGAGTTGTAAGGCAATTACGTGCTTGCGGAATTACATACTCCTCGCTACGCGGGTCGTGCGTAACTGTTTCGCTCGTACGTAATATGCTTCTTACAACTCTCATTACGTAATATACAATTAATAGGTTCCACACCATGTAGAACAACACAATTGTACACGTTTGAAGAGAAAAAATCGATCTGTGTATCACCTCCAAATCAAACACATCAATTTCTCAAAATATTTTATCTGGTGGCGGCTGCCTCAAATTCAGACCAAAACTGATAGTAATGAATTAAAACAGTTTTAGATTGAAAACTGTAACAGATATGTAAAAATTATTTCAGGTCTATATAGATCATATTTATATTTAACTATTAAAGTTATTATTTTAGCATCTTCTTGGTAGATAGCCTTGACACGGGATTTTTTAAATTACAGAGTTCTTATCCCTCATTTACTTTTGCAAAATATTCTATCTGGCTGCGAGCGCCTCTCAAAGTCAACGCAGCTGAGAAGGCAACAAATTCAAATAACTATATTTTGAAAAGTGCAACAGATGTATTGAAAAATCTTTCAGTTCTAAATAGCACAAACATTTATCTGTTGAAATTGTCATTTTGGAATCTTCGTGGCCGATAGCCTCGACACAGGGTTTTCTTTAAATACACGAATTTGAGTTGAAATTCTTCAAGTATTTTTTCTATCCAACTTTCCAAATTCTACCAAACATGCATTTAACACACTTTCATCTAAAAAGTTTGTAATGCGCTTCTTTCCGAAGCGAACTGTTTTTGCAGAATCCATTTCCATTCCCTTCTCCATTTAAACCCATGTAAATTGAAATACCAAATTCCGAGAAGGGGTGTTTATTATTTTTGTGACAAAACCGAGGAAGATCTAAAATAGGATAATATGGCAAGAACCGTTGGTTTAACCTAGGTTAGATTAGGTTGCACACCGCGAAGCGGCATACACAGGAAGACCACATACGCGCGTCAGCGCAATCTCTTGATCCAAAGTAGGATAATTTGGCATGAACTACTGGTTTAATCTGGACTAGACTAATTTGAACACCGCAAAGCGGCAGATGCGTCAAGACGACATACGCGCGGCAGCGGCAACTCTCGATCCAAAGTAGGATGATGTTGGAAGGACTGTTGATTCAACGCGGGTTATATTAGGTTGCACACCGCAAAGCGGCAGATAAATCAAGACCAAATACGCGAACTCTCGATCCAAAATAGAACTTGCTACATTAAGTTCTGCAGGTTGCCGCTCAATTTTTTTTAACCTTTTTTTGTCACATTTGACAAGAACTTTCTACATTTAGTTGGTTCTGTTATGTTTAACAATGTTGGGAATTCAACAACATAAGTTATCAAATTGAATAAAACAATATATGTTGGTTATGTTGAGCGTCACAGTAGACAACATCAATGTCCGTTAATTAATTTATTGGTTATGGAGTTTTCAGTTAGATTTGTAACTTTTACACCACAGCAGTTTTTTTTTTCGTAAATGATGTAAGGTTTTTAACTAATAACACATCGTTAGTTTCTCTTATGAGAAGTAAAAACATTTCTAATATCACTTTTTTAAATATAGTTACTTTGATTCCAGACAAGAAGCAACACTGTATGAAAAACTTCATTTGAAAACTGATTTTGTTGTTTTAAAAACCTAACACCAGTAAAATTTTTTGAACTGGATGTATGTTCTAATGTATGTTCTAAATATTAGGAGTCGTGCAATTTGGCATTTCCCTTAATTTCCAAAACAACATAAACCAGACACACCCAACCCAAGTGGCACTAAAAGCGCCAAAAGAGTCGCACATCCTTCAAATCTGCTTGAACCACTCATGAAAAATCATGTGACACACACTTCAAGATTTTAGATACTATTCCACCATTACAGCTATTCCATTTAAAACAATTGTTTCACCTTCAATCTATGGATGGAAAACTATTCCATCTACAACAACTCTTCCGTCAAAAGAATATGATCAGCACGTACTAGTATTTTTTAAAACAGTTAAAGCATCATAAATGTCCGAAACCCAATTAAATGAGTAAAAATAGATTAAAATTAAATGTAGATCATCAAAGAGTGAACGATTTTTGCCGCTGAAACAATTCCTTGAAATTTCGTAAAATAAATGATAAACTACAAGGACAGACTAAGTTGAATTAATTGAAACTCATTTTCCTACATCATTAATCCTCAAAACTGCTGATCAGAAAGTTAAATTTTTTTCCTCCCGCAATGAGGATATCGGGGCTATTTTTCAGCCCTACAAACACTGCGGTCATGTGGCCTATTGTATTTTCCCACATTTTCGATAATTCATCCGTTGGTTGGTTGTTGGTTGCATCCGTTGTTTGCTTATATAGATAGAGTGTATGAGAAGTACGACAGTTGCTTTCTCTCTTTGCAATGATGGTTCAAAGTAAACTTGCCCGATATATAATTTAAACAATATGGTTTGGAAGATTACCTTCCCACAAGTTACCGCCCCTCATCTTTTTTAATATGGTACCCTTACTGCCCCTTATCACTGATATGGTACCAGTACAAGGCTGTTGATAGTTGCTACCTCTCTTTTCATTGTCTATGAAAAAGTCCCAAAAATTACATAATCCCCTATCGTTGTTATGTTTGAAATGTTTGTTGTTGATTAATCTACGGATACGATGGTTGATGGGACAAGTTGCCTTGGTACTATAATCGTATCATAGCAACTAGTGAGAAGCAACCTTGGAACTTATCATCAACAATGACGAGGAACAAGCAACCATTCGCAAGCAATGATAAGGGACAGGCAAATGTTAGTGCTTGGTACCAAATCACAAGCAGTGACAAGGTGGTAAGCAGCCTTCCAACCTAATAACCAATAACTAAGAGGCAAAGAACCTTCGAATCTATCATTAGCAGTGACAATAGGGAGGAATCAATTTTCGAATCCCTCATACACCTTACTTTCTGCAAAGAAAAACATCCGATGGATGAAAGGTTAGACTAGGCTTGTTAAAAACAAAATTTTGTATTACTTTTCTCTCCATAAATAATCATTTTATTCCTTATTAACCCTTATGACAATACCAGTGTACCCGGGTACCCTTTTGCATCTTCGTACTTAGATATAGTATTAGTTAGTAGTTAATACTTTATTGGTATAATTTTAATTTCACATAATTGTGTTTACAAATATTACAGTCAAAAAAAAACAAAACTAAAAACTGTGATCCCTTCACCAGTCCCAAAAAAAGGAATTAAAAAAAATAAAATATATAAAAGCTCTAAAAAACAAACACAAAAAAGAACAATAAATACAAAAAAGAACACGGATGGCTAAAATAAACAAAAAACAATATATACAAAAAGGACGGGGTTGGATGAAACAAAAACAAAACAAAACGATGATAAAAAAGAAATAAAAACAAACTACGCTGAGTACATCGAGCCAGAGTATTTACATGTTAATACTTTCATCATGTAAATGACACCCGATCAACTTTCGTCCATAATTTTTTCCAAGCTTCTTACGGCTTCTTTTTGTCAGTCATTCCATACATATTTCCTACAACTCGCCACCTAATGCTGTCACAGTCCTTCACCTTCTCCACCTGCTCGGAACGTTCTATCACTTGAAACCATCAAAAATCTCTTACCACTTTCTTCACATCCACATCTAAAACGAGCAATAGTCGCTTGTGTGACATCATGATTGAGGATATATTCTGGACATCTGCATGTAATTTGGATCTTCCTGCAATCCTTGTTATATGCACCCTCGTCTATGTGTTTCTGTCTCTGCTGCAACTCTCTATGTACCTCTATGCGTCTCTGTTCCAAAACCCTTTCGACTTAGATTCCCTCATTCATCAATGTCTCAACTTTTTGAGTTTCCATTCGCCTCTTTCATACATTATCTTTCCTTCACATTCCCACTTTGTTTAATTCTTACTTTCTTTCCTTTATCACTTTCAGCACTTCTTTCACTATTCTTTCGTCATTCATACTATTCACCTTTTATCAATGTTGTCCACTCTCGTTGCTGCATAACTAGAGAATATGTTGCTGTTTAGCTCCTACATAACAATATACCCTATTGGAGCTGTATCCTCTCTTTTTCATCCTTCCCTTTCACTCCCCAGATGTCTGCCCCATATATCAGATTACTTCGTACAAATGTCTTCCAAACTACAATTTTAGCTCTATATTATTATTTCTTGGACACCTTCGATGTAATCTGGCTCTGTATTATATTCTATCTCCTTCACTCCGGTAACAATCCCTCCTTTTACTCTTCCTCTGTTTGCAACTCTCTTGGCAAATTGGCGTTTCCATGCATATTCCGTAGGCAATACGTTTCTTATTTCTTCCCAGTCATTTTCCTCTCTCCACGTTTCCGTCAGTCCTATGATATGGAACTTCTGAATACACTGCGCAATCCCTTTTCTATCCTCTCCCTTTACTTTCTTCTTCAACCCTGCCAAGTTCCACGCTAATATAATAAGTTTCTCGCTCACCCCTTTTCCCTTCCCTCTATCTCTTTTGCATGTTATTAAAAACTAAGTTTTTCCAGCGAGCTTGTTGCTGGATTGTACTTATGCCATACGTTATCTATACTAATCCTGTTGTATGCAACTTTAGCCTCTTTTCCCGCTTTTCTAATTTCCTCCACTTGTTAAAATAGCTTGTCTTGGAATAGCTTGCATTTCGCTCTCTTTCTTTCTTAAATCATCATCGACATAAACCTTCTTATCCTCCCATTTCTCCACCTTAGCCACGATTGAACTATCTCTTCCGTCGCTCTTTTGTCCTATTATATACATTTCCTTCATTGCTGGTGATATTTTCATCTTCTCCACCATTAATTTTTTAACGTCGTCTTCCCATTTTTCTCCTTCTTTGATCCCCAAAATGACGATGTTGTTTCCTCTCTCCCTCTTTTCCCTGTCTTCTTCGGCTTTCTCAATTTTTCTAATCTCTTCTTAATGCCTGAGTTTTCTTTTTCTCATGTGGATTTCTCCTCCTTAGCTTGATTCTTGATGAGTCTAAGCTCCCCTTAGGTTTATTCATGTGTTCTTTTGCTTTTTCGTTCTCCAGTTTCATTTCCTCTAGCTTTTCCATCAGCTCTCCTTTCCATATTTTATTCTCGGTCCTCTCCTCCGGTAGGTTGTTAGGTTGTTAACAGTTTCTAATTGTTCTCTTACATCACTCAGTTATAGGAGGATGTCCTCCATCATTAAGCGGTGGGACTGGCTGCTCTTTGGGCTATACTCCTTCTAGTTTTTTTTCTAAAAGTTTTTTTTTCCGTAAATGGGTGGAGCTCACGGTTTTCGCTATCAGCCGACCTGTCCCCGTTCTTCTCTCTCTCCATGTTTCTCAGAATTCACCGCCTATCTGCGCACTGCGCTTACTCTCTCTTCACAATTGCAGTTTACTTAATACCTTCTTTGTTTCTGCGTACCAAATTAATGGGGCCTAAATGGTCTTTGACGATTATGAGTCATTTGGGGCTCCGCTAGAAATTCGAGACTAGCGACCTAAATAACGGTTGCTCTCTTAAATATACAAATTGTTCACACTACGATCACGACATGACTCCAATACTACTATACTATTACATACTTACATATATTTTGTATTCAACGAAAAATGATCAAATTCTTTCAGATTCTCGTTATTTGAGTCTCTTGGCATCGATTCGTATACATTATTTTTATATGCAAAAAATGCACGTATTGGATACTTGGATACAAATACCCTTTCGATCAATATCCGGGGATACCCGGGTACCCACATATAAAAAAATAATCAGACTTATTTGTATGGATAAAAATATTATATAAATAAACGAATTTATTTATCATTTAATTAATTTTTATACGAAACTTATTATAAATTATACATAAAATATTTTCGTATATGCTTTTGAATGTTCATCGAACGCAAACTGGTTCAACTGGTTCAAAAATGTTCGCAAACATTCTTTACATGATTTTCGCGTTTTTCTTCGATTTTATAGATCCTCTGGTAACAAATATCCCATCAAAAACATAAAATGCTGTTCTTTTGCTACAAGTTGTGGGATCTCATGTAAGACCAAGTCAGTTATTTTATTAAGTGTCTATGGAAGTAACTACTTTGTTATAAATTGTTATCGAATTAACTACCTATCAACATTTATAGTGACCGTATCAATATTAGACATCTTTATTTCTATTATAATTATAGTTACTTGGCAATTGCACGGAAACATATTCTACTAATTAAAATTCTTTATTCTTAGGTTTATTGGTGCCAGAGGCGTATTTAACGTAGTTGAAATCGGTGCATGGCACCGACGGGCCCCAAGCTGGCGGGCCCCTGTGACAATATTTTACAATACACATGTTTGTCCATAAGAAAAGTAAAAAAAAATATTATTTTCAATCAAGGTTGAAAGCTATTCTTTAAATACTCGAAACGCATCCACAGATAGCTATCCACTTAAGGTATCGGAAATACATGATCTTAAAAACAACGTTATTTTTCTGGTTTTTGTTGAGTGCCACGAAGGTGGACTGAAAGCCATAAAATAACTGACAAATTTCACAAGAGATTTGTTTTTGGTAGTCCTAGAAGGACTCATTCGTTTTATAGAGCTCCGGAAAGGTTGAATATTTTTATATATTCAGGCTGTGTTCCGACTTTATTAAGTTTATATGATTTCGTGTAGGGGCTTACCAACCACGAGGTATTGCCTACCCTAAAACCAAGAATCGCAGTTTTTCAGAGAAATACTTCATCTTTAAGAATAGCTTAGGTTAAAAACGTAGCAGATGGTGGCATTCATATTCACCTAAAATGGATGTAGCTTATTGCCATACATGTTGGTTATTTGTAAAGGAAAACGTGGTTTTGTGAAATGATTAGGGACATCTATCCACCAGAATTCATGGACATTCCCGAAGTAAATTTGACCTAATGGCTACAACTGGAATACGGGAATATTTTGAGAAAAAGTCAATTGATTCAATACTTAAAAGACAGAGCAGACAACCACCATGCTCCTGGATACGTTTCGTTGTTGTTAGATGCATTAAAACGTCATAATTTATATACGGACAACATGATTGCGCACGCGTATTATGGAGCTAGTCTGATGAGTGGTGGTGAAAAAGTTTTCCATACCCTATTGCGCAAAGCTATGAGTCGGGAAAATCATAAAGCTTTTGCTTCTTACGTGCATTGCTCACCACATCAGTTGAACCTAGTATTAAGTCACGCGACTGAAAAAAGCCTGAACACAAATACTGATTTTTTTTGTAAATGTCCAAAAATATTACAATTTTTTGCTGACTCACCCCAACACCGATGGGCTATGCTAAAGGCAGCTTGTAAAGATGATAGAATCTTTTCTGATATGGAAAGCGAACATAAACTAAATAAAGAAGATCAAGTATTTTCAAGAAAGGAAAAATAACACACATTTAAAGATCTGTCTAACACAAGGTGGTCTGCAAGAGAAATGGCAACAAGTGCTTTATTACAAAATTTTAAAACAGTTCTTTCGTGTATGAAGTGGCTACGGACTCAGGATTTTTAAACAGTTTCACATTTGATTTCTTGATGATTTTATTTTTTTGGAATTATGTTTTGCAAACTATCGATGTTACATCAAAAATATTGCAGAGAAGACATTGATTTAGGTCAAGTCGTTTTGTGCATGACAAAATCTAAAGATAAACTTGCATCACTAAGGACTGACGCTTAGTTCAACTAAATTTTGGAACTCTCCAAGTCAAAATGGCTTCAATGTGATATGGACGAAGAACATATGCAACTAAAAGAATTGGAAGAGTTTCGAAGAGAGAAAAATTTCACGATGAAGGCACCAGAGACGATCCTGTTATAGATCCTGCAATTGATTTTAAAACTAATGTAATAAATATAAACCTAGATGCAATGGTAAATGAAATGTCTGACAGAATTAAGGCTCTAATTAACGCTGCCCATAGGTATAGCAAGTGCTGAGAGATCTTTAAGTGTATTGCGTAGACTAAAAACACACCTAAGGAGCACAATAACTCAAGTTAGAACTTCTGAACTCTTTGGCATTACTTTCAATAGAACGAGATACTCTCAATAATTTAAATTTAGAGGAAATTATAAAAAAAAATATATCGGCTAAAGTTAGGCAAGGCGTTCGCACAAACATATTTTTAAATCTTTGTTGATTTTCTCTATGCTGTATTGCTTACTTTTGTTTACTTAAAAGAAAAACAAATTTTCAGTGAATTTTGCATTATATGCTGTAGTTTTAATAGCTTTAATGGCTAGATCACTCCACTACGGAGTCAGACGCAAAGATGAGAGACAACTATAGAAGAACTATCTTTATAGGAGCATTTGAACGTTTGAACGCAAATGTTTCCGTAAGTATGCAAGGTAATTAGCTACTGAACCTTAAGGTACTTGGCTAGTTCCAGGCTGTGTCACAAATACTTTACAATGCGTAGCAATAAATCCGCCATCTGGTTTTGTAGTTTACAGAACTAGCAGCGTAACTCCACAATGTGTGCCTAAAAATTGTCCAACAGAACTCTTGGTGATGGTTCTTCTATGTACGTTTATCTTCTCTGAGAGCGGGCCCCGCCAAAAACTTTCACCGAGCCGCTCAATTGCTTAAAAACGCGCCTGACTGGTGCCTGTGATACCATGTTTTTCGTTGGTACAGTTTTTCATACTCTCTTTTATATTATCACCTGTTACCTAAGCAAAACTATTTTGTATTTGATCGTTTGAAATGTGTATTTACTTAGTAATCGAATTAGTAGATTAATCTTTTATAATTACGTTGGCGTGCAATTGCCAAGTCATTATAGTTATAATAGAAATAAAAGTGTCTAATATTGATCGGTTCACTATAAATATTGATAGGTAATTGATTAGATAACAATTTATAACTAAGTAGTTGAATAGGTGCTTCTACATACACACTAACTAGAATAACTGACTTGTTCTTACATGAGATCCCACATATTTTTGTAGCGAAAGAACTGCGTTACGAGACTTGGCATTTTTTACAATTTATGTTTTTGATGGGATCTCATTTCTTTTTGTAGGTCATGTTACTTTTTTTTCTCGTGTAATATACCGTGTCCGTCAGCTACTGATTTTCTTAAATCCCACTCCCTGTCTCTATTTTAAAGTTAGCTATGATGTCTTTAACAATCCTTATTTTTTATTCAATGGTAAATGAAATTTGGGGATTTTTATTTTCTTCCTACGTTTATAATCTAAAGGATAACTAAAATTAAAAATTCTTCGTTTGTGAGATTGAGAAGTACCTACCTTAGAATTTTTATGATCGGTGACAAAATTACGAAATTTTTAAATAATCATAATTTTTCATTTCATGGATAATGGCATTTGGGGATTTTTGATTTTTTCCTACCTCTATAGGCTAAAGGCTAACTAAAACCTCACGCGCGAGCGTTCGTAGTGAACAGTCGACACAAATTAAAATTACTTACGTTGTAATCAATCTTGTTTTGTGCATTCCACTATTTATTTTAACTATGTCACGGGAACTAAGATCCAAAGTTACTCAGTGTGATAAGTTTTTTGAGTTTTTCCAAAGTTCAAAATTTAAAGACGTAATCGCGGAAATAGAGAAAATTCAAGTGGAACCACTGCAAGAAAAAATGTCCATACTAAACTCACAAAGAAAGTTGTTAACCACGACTAATGAAAAATGATTAATAGCTTGTCAGCTGACAATACAAATAAAGGTCCAAAATATCCAAGAAAACCTAATCAATGTGGATATCTCACAGGTCGAATTAGAGGCCACTGATAAGTCAATATCACCGACTGATGGAGCACAAGCTAGTGTAAAAAAGTTCCAGTGAGAACTAAAATTATAAAGCCGCGGGAATCTAAGTCGGACAAATCCAAGTCAAATGAAGATACGGAAACTAACAAAATACATACGGAAATAATACTTAACGAAAAAAAAACACAAGAAAACCTCGACGCTCTAATGATGTTATTATTGGCTCAAATCTGGATAATATGGAATTAAGAGCGATAACTAAGCATGCTCATCTTCACGTCTCGAGGCTGGAACCTCAACTCACAGAAGAAGATGTAATCAATTATTTGAGAGGGAAGAATTTCGAAACTGTCCTCTGCAAAAGAATCGTCTTAAGGTACCCTGAATTTTACTCGTCTTTTAAAGTGTCAATTCCATTTGACAAGTTAGAGGAAATAAAGAAACCGGATGTATGGCCCCGCTACGCAGTTATTAATCGTTTTTTCTTAAACCTGGAGAGGAAGAAGAACCAGAATTAAGTTATTCATCGACGAATAATACTATTAGCCAAATGGACGCCAGAACCGATAATAATAGTAATAGTAAGAAGATAGCGAAAACCAGTCATACCTATGAGAAGATTTCTATAATTATCCAAAATGTACAATCAATTGTCAACTGCTTGGAGAGGATTCAGGATATTCTAGAATCCAAACTGTCATGTTTTGGCATTAACTGAGCAATGGAAGAGTGAAAATCAACTCCAGCTATATAAAATAAACCATTTTTCACACTCATCGTTCCATTGCAGGGAAGAAGGTAAACATGGAGGAGTAGCCATTTTCTGTAAAGATGATGGCAACCACAAACGAAGAGATGACATTAGTAAGTTAACAGAGGATTAGGTGTTTGAATGTTCAGCAACACAGATATCGTCAGGTAATTCACCCATAACAATTGTCACACTATACAGAGCCTCCCTTACGTGCTATAAATCGTTTATTAATAAACTCCACCAACTATTAGTGACACTGCATAACGATAAGATGCTATTTTTTATTACCGGGGATTTTAACATCGATATCTCTAAAACAACAAAAACGAGCACTCAATTTGTCTCACTGTTAGACTCTTTCCAGTGCGTTTTGGCATTAAAGGAGACGAGCCATCCATCTATAGGGACTTGTTTTGACAATTTTATTATAAAATCTGGTTTTAACTTTAGATCACAAACTTTGAACTAACACCTATCGGATCATTTCGCCCAAATTATAACTTACGAAACGGTGAAACAGCCCACAATATTTATATATACTCTGCATTTTAAGCGTGACAATGTGGTATATTTTGGACAACGCCTGCAAGAGGAAAGCTGGTCGCAAATTTTACAAAGTTACGAGCTGCAGGTTAATCTACAGTGGAACCTTTTCATGAAAGTCTTTTTATTGTTTTTCAATGAAAGTTTCCCTCGTGTCCCAAAAATCAAGCGCAAGTGTGTCCACTCTATTTATAAGAACACCGAAATAATCCTCCCCAAAAAACGTATTGATATGCTACAAATCTTGGTTAAATATAACCCAGAGTTAAAAAATATCTATAATAAACATCGTAGAGATTTTAATTCGCCTCTTACGAAGCATAAGAAGATAGGAATAGAAGTTCAGCTTAAAAATACTGAGTTCCTGAGCAAAACTACATGGGATGTAGTTAGACAACTAACCCATTTAAATTCAAAACCCAAGGATTTTTTTGTAAGCATTGACGGTAACCCTACAGACGTTGTATCAAATCTTAACAATTTCTTCACAGAAAACGCTGTAAAGACAACGTCAGTGCTTTCAATTGTTCCGTTTAATAATGAATTACCAAATACGGAGAGGACTATCAGGGTTGATCCACTCACCCTAATAGAGTTGCATAACATTGTAATGAGCATGAAAAGCAAAAAAAGCGTTGGAAATGATGACATACCCATGTTTGTAATAAAATAGGTCTTCTGGGAGGTAGCAGACCCTTTATTATACATAATCAACAATTCAATTACCGCCGGCATCTTCCCAGAACTGCTGAAAATCTCGACAATCTTTAAGAAGGGAGACAAAAATGGTGTGAGCAATTATAGACCCATCAGTACCTCAATCAGACCTCATATCAGACATATCATATACAGACCTCAATCTATAAAATCCTTGAGAACGTATTTCACGTCAGGGTGGAGTCATTTCTTTGCAAATATAACATCATCAGCTTCTACCAACATGGGTTTGTGAAACGAAAAAGTGTGGAGTCGGCATGCTTCCAGTACATTAGTAATATCTACACGCAACTAGATGATCAAAAGATCCCTTCGGGTATTTTGGTTGATCTCTCGAAAGCGAACGATACTGTTGACCACAACATCTTACTGAATATAATAGAAAAGTACGGAATCAGAGGAGTAGCTCTTAACTGGATTAAGTCATATCTATCCAATCGTAAACAACGCACCAATATACAAACCGTTCATGGGGGCTATATTTCAAAGACGAGGACAGTGAAGATGGGTATCCCACAAGGGAGTATTCTAGGTCCTGTTTTATTCATCTTATATGTAATGATCTACCGTCATCTATAGAAGACACAAACTTTAAGATGGTTAATTATGCTGACGACACTAGTCCCTTACTTTTTAACCAAACTATAAATAAAGTCCACCTAAATTCCATATCTGGTAAACTGGTTTAGTATGAATCGTCTTGTCCTCAACAAGCACAAAACAAACATTATAATCTTCAGGACCAAAAGAAGTCTGAGGCAATACCCCGAAGAAATCAGGATTGGAGAAGATCTTTTTGAACAATCTATAAGATTACTAGGTTTACTGGTGGGCAAGACTTTAGACTGGACAAACCATATAGCTTATATTACGCCTAAACTAAATAAAGCCACATATGCTCTTAGAATTCTCCAAGCAACAGTGGACTCAGTAGTGTTAAAGAAAGTATATTACGCAAACTTTCACTCTATTTTGCGGTACGGTATAATGTTTTGGGGCGCAAGTAAAGATAGGAAAATTCTTTTTAGAATACAAAAACAAGCAATCAGACTAATATTCAAACTAAATTACAGAGAATCTTGCCGAGGGAAGTTTAAATGTGCGAGAATTTTAACATTAGTCGGCACATTTACGAAATACTGTTTTTTATGTATAAACACAAAAAATATTTCGATACATATATTGTAGCACATGACCAACACACTAGACAGCGTTTTCATTTTCACTATTCACGCCCAAGCATATGCTAACAATGACGGAGAAGAGCCCAACATTCATCGGAATTAAACTCTACAACTCCCTTCCAAAGTACATAAAACTTAGCAGTAATCTATATAATTACAAGCATAAAGTATTTGAATATATCAATAATAGGGAACCATACACAATGCAAGAATATATACACATTAAGTTGTAATATCTTTATTCACAATTAATAAATATATCTTCTAAGATATATCGCTTCTCGTAGCAACTTTAACACCTACATGATTTGCTTAGAATTTAGGTTGTTTTGCAATTGGTCGAGTTTTGTTTTTTGTGCTCACACAGCGTTTGTGAAATTGGATTTGTTATGATTTGTATGCTCTGTTTTGATTTGCCAATTTTACAATTTCGCGAGCGCGGGGTGAAGCATAATTGCATAAGTGTGCTACTTATTTGTACTTTTTGTTAACTTCCATTTATAGGCGATGTTTGCTGTATTTATTTGAATATTAAATGTGTGTTAAACATTACTAATGTAAGTGGTACTACAATCGAGCGAGCGTCGTTCTTTTTTTTGCTCACATATCATTTTTGAAATTGGTTTTGTGTTATGCTAGTTTTATGTATGTGACGCATACTTTGCGTGCGCGTCTTACTTGGGTGCCACTTATTTTAGATTCTTTATTTTTATTTTATTTTGTTTTTGACATATTTCATTCAGTTAACATTTGTGTATTGTAAACTTAGATAATGAATTAAATGTATTTGATTTGATTTGATTCAAAATTCAAAATTTGGCGTTTGTAAGATTGCTAGAAGTACCTTAGAATTTTGATTATCGGTGAATGTTGTCACTTACAAAATTAAGAAATTTGACTGGCGATAATTCGTAAACTATATGGTATAACTATTAGGTATATTGCCAATATAGCCAGTTATAGTATGCCTCTTGATATCTGAAAATTCAAACTTCCTGCTTAATACACAATGAAGTTACAGGGGGTCAAAAGTGTCGTAAGTTGCTTCGAGAAAAAGTAGTACGGTTGTGCTCGACTTGGCGGGTACTGCCGTGCCCCAATATAACATGATCCTACAACAATTTTTAGTAAAATGGAATCTGTCTGTTGACTAGACCCTGACTAACTCACTTGATGTTGTTGCCCTGCTTGTAGAATTTATTGGTTTTCCATAGATGCTTTGACCGTGATTGTAGTCAGGTGAAATTTCTCAATTTGATTATTTCTAGATCGTTCTTCAATGGCTGGCATACATAATTCTACAATTAATTGTTGCAAAAATATTCTAAGCTCGTTTCTCTTTTTTTATCATTATGGTATTTTGATGATAAATTATGTAGCTTGCAAGATTGGCGACATTAAGAATATTAAAACAAAATTGCGAGAGACTATCGCTTAGTCCAGCGTTTCTCAGCCAGGCGTACGTGAAATGATCTCCGGGGGTACCCAGAAAATATTATATATTGACGGACATTGATAGATAAATTGAACATAAAAGAAATATTACTATTAATAATATTAATAATTACTATTAATATTATCAAAAGATGTTACTAAGAGAATTTTCTGAACTGTCCTTCCATTTTTATTGTTCGTTATATATTGAAAAAGTTTTACATCGTTAATATACATAATGTGGGGTAGGGTAAGGGTAAGTGGATTACAATTCATAGGTCAGGGGGTACGAAAGTATAAAAATGTTTAGAAACGCTGGGTTAGTCCGTCTGTGGGTTATGTACTTTAGCCCGGGTACCCAGGTACCCCGGCAATTGAACAACGTTGTGACGACACATTGTAACAATAGACATAGTACAGTTGTAAGCATTTTTTTAACACCAAAAAATTCACAAACAAATTTTTTCATACGTGATTTGAGCGGCATTTAGCATCGTACTGTTATCAATTACAATATCATTGAGAATTGGTAAAACTATACCACATTATGGATAATCATATTAACTTAAGTCATAATAAAGTCTGGAGTTCTATAACATTATTAAGTCTTTTTAGGACTACTCAAATAAATCTCATGTAACATTTATAAAAGTTATTTTATAGCTTTCAGTCCTTTGTGGCACTCAACAAAAACCAGAAAAACCACATTGTTTTAAAAGATCATGTCTTTCCGATAACTTAAGTTAAGAAAAGCCATCTGCCGACGCGTTTCGAGATTTACTACGCACTGATGAGAGATAAACCTCGAAACGCGTCTGCAGATGGCTATTCACTTTTTTCTCGAAAAGACATGATCATACAAAATATGTTATTTTTCTGATGTTTGTTAAGTGCCACAAAGGTAGACTTGTTTTGGTAGTCGCAAAAAGAGAAATGAATGTTATAGAGCTCCGGAAAGGTTGAATATTTTTATAGATTCAGGCTTTGTTTCGACTTTATTAAGTTTAAATGCCATTGAGTTTTACGGACAATATTATCAATCAAGCTCTGATCGAAATCGAAGACATAGGAATAACCGTCATCGATAAAAAACTCATTCAACTTCGTATGATTGCGCCACAAGGTTTTGCATTTGAAGTTTTTGATCGAGATTTTGTAAGAGTGCAGCAGCATAATGCTAATGATTTGCGTGCAGTTGTTTATCCAAGCGAACAACTTTTCTTGCAGTTCAAAAATTGGCCTAGAATATAATTACCAATGATGTGTCAAATGACAGAAATTAGTCAGTTTTTTTGGAAAAACTTTTTCCATCAGTTTACTATTGGCTCACACTCGATTTTAAACTGGAACTGCTTTTTCTCCTGCTTCATCAAGTATTGAGGCTACATTAGTAGATGGTGCACGAAGAGCGCATTCGGCGCTCAACATGCAATTCCATATTTCCCATTTATCGAAAGTTTTAATATATACCATTTCAAAAGGGTCGGGTATAAAGTTCTGCAGATTTGCAAGGTCATTGTGTGGGACGAATGCACCATGGCTCATAAGAATTCGCTTAAAGCGCTTGACCGAACTCTTTACGATCAAATGTACAACCGTTCGGTTATGCTCTCATTCTATTATCTGGCTCAACATTCAACAAACTCTTCCAGTGATTCCCAAATCAACACTTGAAAAACAGCTAATGAGTTCAGGTGAAGAAAAATGAAGCTACACCGTTGATGCTACCACAAAATGTATATAATTTCCATTGAACGTTTGCGTCATTGTACCAGCCATCGAACTACTCATTCAGAAAGGTCTTCCGTAAATTGTCACCAAATAAAAAAATGATAAATGGCTTTGCGCCCCTACTATTTTGGCACAAAAAAAACAACGACGTCAATGCAATCAACCTAAGAATGATGATTTATTATCTTTTTAATGTATGTTAGAATTATTTCCTATATGGGAATTATTAGTGTCGCATATAATCATAAGTTCTAAAGAATTATCAATATACTTTCGTTAGCCGATATATAAAATTTTGCAATGCTAATATTTTTTTAATTATTCTAAAAGATTATATTTGTGCGTATATAAGCAGCGTTCAGCAATGGGATATTTAGTCTGCTTTCAACCGAATAAAAATGAATTATCTTACTATCATTTGTTGTGTATTGTTAGTTGCCACTGGCATTTCGCCAAACAAAGCTGGTAAGTATACGAAAATACCTATTGTAGGTTCCTGAAATATGTGTATCGGATACAGATACAGATTTATGCTGTTTTTCATTTAAAGTACTCAGGTACAAATCACAAAGTTAGTAAGTAGTTGGGTTGAGTTTAGATTCTATTTACTTATTTATGGTTTCTAAGTTTATTGTGTGAATAGTAAATATAAAAAATAAGAAGTTATGGTATGATCTAGTTTGATCTCAAGAATTAGGATACATGGAATCATCTATCGTCGTTCTATCGCTATTCATATAGATATTAAAATATAATCTCATTGTCGCTATCAATCCATAAAATTTAGCCAGATTAGATTTACGTACAGACCGAATATGAAATCGGTTTAGTGTTTTCTTAAACTAATCGGCCAAACTATGAGCATTTCGGGAGTATAAAAAATGTATTCGCGTCAATACCGAATTATGTAATTATTAATATTATTTAATAATGATTTATATGATTTTTTATGTGTTTCTATTCCATGTTTAAAATGTTACTTTTCCTACTGTAAAATTGGTGAACCTAATGTGTTTTTGTTTGTAGCTGTGCAAGAATGTATCAAAGACGAAGCAATTTGTATATCGAAAGACTTATGTCCGACGAGTTACCTTGCGCCGGATGTTTGTGGTGAAGGAGAATCCTGCTGTTACACTAGTTCGTATTTTTTATGCTTTTAAACCAACTGCGGTACTTACGTATTAACATCACCACCGCTATATATTGGATCGAGAGTTAGCGCTGACTTGCGTATGTTGTCTTGATTTAACTCTCCGCCTCGCAGCGGACAACCTAATCTAACCGGGGTTAAAAAATACAGTATTTTGAGTTTTAAGAATGTTTTAATTTTAAATAAAATGTTTTATTTTATGATTTATCATACAAATTTTAGGTGTAGATTGGCGCATTTAAAAATGTAGTGGTGGTGGCGTTAATACGTAAGTACCGCAACTGCCATTGGTGAAATATAACCCCTTTTAGAAAATATATATGACATATTATTTATTTAACATTGCTTTATACGTAATATAAAATTAAGTATTAGACTATTTTGAGAGAAACGCGTTTTTCCACGGACAGCAATTTTTAATACAGGATACAGGATAAGGGGACTTTCAATTAATACATGAGCATGTCAATGATTTTAGACCCCGATTTTAAGCAAAAATAAGTATATCGTAAAAAGTCTCATTATTTTGTAATTTCTTTATCTTAGGAAAAAATCTAGAACATTCCGTCGTTCCCATTATCACAAAAAGTAAAAAAAAGAAAACTTCCCCTCCTCCCCTTGAGTCTGTTTATATATTCCTTGTACGCCCCCTACTGTAACAAAGGATTCACAAATAAAATTCGTTGAATTGGAATTATTTATTGCATGTTATTCAATAAAAAACTGGCAAACATGATCGAAGTTCAAATATAGTATAATTCTTCATTTAACATTTATCGTTCTAATGATACAGTTACTATACTGAATTGATAAATTCACTATGTTTTACCACACTTATAATATATAAAATATTATATAACTTATGTAATATTTTTACTAATACGATGTAGTTAATATTGAACATATTAAGAATATATTTTCATAATCAAATATTTGTTTGCAGCTTCTTGCAAGAATCTAGGTGGTGAATGCATCGACGACTGTCCTAATGCTATCATCGACCTTGGTGCTAGGAGCAATGATTGTCCTACGGGAAAGGCTTGTTGTGTTTGGCTATAATAAAAGAATATTTATTTCAAATGAAGTTATCTTTATGCATACTTTATAATTATATTTACTATTAGTACATTTCCATATTTGTTTCGATTATTCTGATATTCTGTTAATTATAGAGGGAAGAATAACTTACTGCAAATAAATTACTGCAATATCTTAATTTACATGTGGTTTATTAAGAACCTATTATATTACTACTGATACAAGATGCCAAATTTTAACTCAGGAACTTGAGTCTTTATTCCACTATTTTATTGCGGGTTTTTACTTTGCTTTATTTATTTAAAATAAACATAATTACTAAAAGCCGGATTGTCTTCACCAAAAAATATAGGCGCATATATATGCATCGATTTTTGAGGAAATATGTAATTAATTCGACCATATAAATATGCAGTAAAATATGCAAAAGTGTAACAGAAATTGATGCAGAAAGGGTGAAATAATTAAGACCATAAAATATTTTTATTCACACAAAGTTTTCTTAATTCTAATTAACAATTATTAACTAAACAAAAATATAAGTACACTATTTAATTTAATCTATATTTAAACTTGAACACTAGTCAAAGCATAAATTTTACGGTTTTTTTTTACAACATATTGCTGTAAAAATTGATAATTAAATGTTTATAAAAAACTTTCTTGCAGAAATTTTTGTCTCCTGTCTGAAAACCGTTTAAAAATGTTTAGAAATCGAAAAATTTCTTTCAACATTCCTGGTAGAAATGAAACCGGGAACCTTGTCGGGCGTGGTAAGATTATGTCCCATTAGAATCGGGCTCCTTCGAAATGCCCCTTCCGGGTGCCCGATAACAACTGTAAGGCGGTTTGAGGAAGGTACATTGATAGTCGGGCACTAGTTTAGTCACCCGATTCGGGCATGAACTAGGTTGCCTGTTATAAATCCCATGGGGCGCATCGAAACCGTGCCCCACTATACACATGATCGGGTTTACCGCACAGGGGCCTTTTCAATAGGGCATTACATTCTAGTTGGTTACCCTTCAGGGGCTTTACAAATCTGGAAATTGAGGAGTGTAGTTAATTATTTTATTCGACATTCGTTGATGATTAAAAATTGTTTTATAGTTTAACAAAACCAAAAACAGGTAATTTTATCATACAAAAAAAAGTAAAAAACCAAGTCGGATAATTTCAAATTTATTGTTTATTCGTGTAAAACATTTTTATTATAAATACATTGAAACAATCAAAGGTTTATTTTGGTTTTAGTTATTAAACTTTATTTCTTTTTTTACGTTGTCCAGCCCAGTGTTTTACATTATTTAAACCTTCCCCGATACCTTTAAAGGCTTTTACATTTTAGGGAATTTGAGTATTATTCTTTAAAACCCTGGTAGAAAAATCGTAGCGTTTGCCCGAGCACTGAACTGCACCCGCCAGCGACCGATATAAAGGCCCGATTACATTAACCTTGTTATAGACCCGATCGGGGAAAATTCCAGTTACCCGATTGTCGGAAGCCTGATGTGGTAACTGAGCAGGGTAAAATACATTATCCAATTTCGATGAGCCCTGTGAGCTTCCCGATTGGGAACAACCAAGTAACCCTGTTTCCATGGGCCCTATCAGGAAACTGTTCGGGCTTAAATTAATATGCCCGATTAAAATGCCAGGGTTTCAATTTGTTTGCCCAATAAAATATGCGAGATGAGAAGCTTTACTGTGGATAAATATAAGGAACCTAGTTATATAAAGATATCATATTTTCATACTTTTTTGTATAGGATCTAGACCAGGGGTGGGGAACCTGCGGCCTTAAGGCCGCATGCGGCCTTTTTGATTTTCCTTGGCGGCCTTCTTAGATATTTTAATTTTAACCTATAATTTCGAGCTACCCACAGAGAAGTACTAGTGAGACCGAACTGTCATATACCGTCTTTGTTTAACACAAAACTTGGGGGGAAATTAAATCACGTGATCTGCTAGAACGGGCCAATGAACGTGCAGCAAATTTCCCTCCTTTCTAGGTGCTGCGTTGTGATTTATATTTCAATATTAATACTTATTTAAAACAATTGGTTGTTGTTTCGACTGACCTATCGTGCCGGATGCAAAATTTACATTTTTTGTTTGTTGTTAGTGGCGTCTGTTAGTGTTAGTGTGTTTTATTTTTATCAAAATCGTTTAAAGTTAGTTATTAGTTATTTGTTAATTTATGTTTTACCCATTATGTCAAAAAGAGAAAATTGAATGAAGAAAACAGAACTTTTAACGAAGATTGGGAGCTACAATATTTCCTCCTTTCTGTGAAAGATAAAATGGTTTGTTTGATATGCAATTCTATAATAACCACATTAAAAAAATACAATGCAAACCAGCATTATGTTTCTCACAAAGACCATAAATATGCTAAACTAGAAGGAGAAGCGCGAAAAGCTGCTCTTCATAAGCTAAAAAAAGAAAAACAGCATCAAAAACAAGCTTTCAGTAATTTTATTAAGCAAAGTACTACTGCAACTGATGTTACCTATAAAATAGCATATATTCTTGGAAAACGGGGAAAACCATTTAGTGATGTGGAAATTATAAAGGATTGCATTGTTGAAGCAGTAGGATGTTTAGATCCAGAGAATGTTGAAAAATACAAACAATTACCCCTTTCCAAAAGGACCATAACTGATAGACAGCACGAGTTAGCGCAAAATATAACAGAACAGCTTCACTCAATTATACAAAATGAAGATATATATTTTTCGCTAGCATTAGATGAATCTACTGATGCAACGGACTCAGCTCAGGTTTTGTTTTTCATTCGTGCTGTCACTGAAGATTTTACTTGTTTCGAGGAACTACTGGCATTGGGTACTCTTACCGGATGAACTCGTGGAGCTGATGTCTACAACAGTTTTAAAGAAAAATGCCAAGAAGTAGGACTAAATATGGATAATTTGGTGACTGTGTGCACTGATGGTGCACCTTCCATGAAAGGATCACGAGAAGGCTTCGTTTCATTGCTGAAAAAAGACAATTCAAAATTAGAAAATTTCTTGTGCTAAATCCGCTACTTTAAGCAATACTATGGATAAAGTTATTCAAATTGTTAACTTTATACGTGCAAATGCGACTCGACATCGTCAATTTCGAAATATGCTTATGTCTGATGATGAAACATATAGTGTAGATTTGCCATATCATTCAAAAGTACGCTGGCTATCAAGAGGACAAGTTTTAGCCAAAGTTTTAAGGTTGCGAAAAGACATTTTGAGGTTTTATGAGGTACAACAACATCAATGCGAATTGTTGGATAACGAATTTTGTAGAAATGCTGCATTTTTGTGTGATATCATGATAAAACAAAATGATTTAAATATTTCTTTGCAAGGCAGAACAAAACATATATATGATATGTGGCAAAAAATCCCGGCGTTTAGAAAAAAGTTAGTTAAAAGTCTCGTCTCTCAATCAAAAATTTCTGAAGAACATTTCCCACAGTTAGCTAAAATGATAAATGAACTAGAATATGTATGTGAAACATTCCAAGATTACATAACTGTTTTGGACTTTATTAATTGAAGAATAAACTGAAAGGTTTTCTGATTTTGATAAACATATTATAACAATGAAATTAGCGTACGAACCACATTTAGTTGACATTTCGAAGGCACCTAGTGAACTACAAATGGAATTGTTTGAGTTATGTGAAGATACTATTATAAAAAATCTTTTTGATTCCAAAAAAGACGTAGTGGAAATATGGAAAAATGCAGTTGAATATCCAAAGTTATGTCAACATGCTCGTCGATTGCTTTGGAACTACATACTGCTGTGAATCAACTTTTTCATATTTAACACAAATTAAGAACGAATTAAGGACCCAGATAACTGATGCACATTTAGAAGACCAATTGAAGTTACGAGTTACAAAGTTGGAACCTAATATTTAATTTCTTTCCAATAAAAAACAAACTCAAAAATACCATTAAATTACGAGGGTGAGTCAAAAGTTATTTGCAATGTTTGGCATATCTCTTACATTGTTCATACTGACGCCTGACCTCGTTTATTTTGATCCCAATTCCTCAATTTGTCTTCCTTTTATAGCAGATAGATCGTGGCCGCTCCATTAGAATTTTGTACCAAAGAGGAAGAATTTTGTACCAAATCACGAGCAGTGATTTTTTCAGTGGGTTTTAGTGGTCGGAAGGTGTACCAGAGGCCGCATTTCATGAAAGACTTTCGTATTTTTCCGCTACAGAGTGTCTACGAAAGTATTGACAAATTAAAAAATGGCCCCGTCATGGTCGTACCATTTTCGAATTTTTCATCTATTCGTAGACACTCCGTTGCGAGACATTGTTCCCAAATTGTGCCCAAATTCTTTGATGGATTGCAGCCCCTGATACACAACAGCATATCATTAAAATAAACGAGGACAGAGGTTCGTACTTGCAGACTATTCAGTTGTAAAAGTGATCGTAGTCTTTCTGTTAGTTCTGTATCTATTTTTTTCTAACAAAATGTTAATAAAGTGCTGGCCTTTTTTTAGCTTTGAAACCCCACACGTTCAATAATTTTCATAATTTTATGCGGCCTCTGTATTATACCCGAAATTTAAAGTGGCCTTCCATGATAAAAAGGTTCCCCACCCCTGATCTAGACTGTTGTGGTCCAAATTAACTCATGAGTATTCTAGTGCATACAACAAGCAAAGTTTTATTTTAATGAATTTGTGTTAAAACTACCATGCTTCTATGGAGATAGGTTTCTGTTAGGTATAGGTATCTGTTTTGTTAAATATGTATCATTTAAAACATGTGCCGGATGATGTTAATTTTACAGGTTGTAGTTTAAGTGAAATAAATGCATTTGCCTTTGAGACTTTTTTAATGAAAATTAAACATTTCATACGCTCTCCACATCGCCCATTGCAGCAATTTTATTGAAGAAATGTTCAAGAAGTCGTCGACCTCAAACAAAAATCTACCGCGGTATCATCAATAAAAATATCAAAGAAGAAAAATAAAATCGATATTTTAAAATTGCATTATAAGAGGGCAATATTACAATAATACAACAAAACCACCAAACAATACTGCACTCTTAGATAATCAAAAAATTATGGTGGAAGGTTAAGCTTTGGATAAATAAACCATATTTTTAAAACCTATCGATTCATCAAGCTTAGGAATGTGGGAATTGAAAAAAAATAAGTCGCCTCCGTTATCAACTGTTTCGATACGTGAACTTAATTGTAAAGTTATGAAATTATCCTTTAATTATGAGCCTAATGGCATAATTAAACATTTTGTGATCCCATTCCTTCATGCATAATTAACATTTTTTCAAAAAATATTTCAATCATTGCTAGTGATTCAATTTTCTGAACTCACATCTGTACTAATCATAAAGAGCTTTATTAGTTTACAAAATGTTTACATTTTACATCCGTGTTTTTGGAAGAAACCAAAAAAGGAACTGCTCAATTAATTTTCAGTCGGCTTAAATCGTTAATCGTAGTTTTAATAATCTAGCTTAAGCAATCGGTTGTGTATAGTACTATTAAATAAAATTTTGTGGTGTAAAAAGTTGAGAAAATATTAAGCTATGGAAGCTAAAAATAAGATAAGTTCATAAAATTAATTTGTATTAAAAATTGGTTAAATATTGTTCCTATTCTTGTAGGTTGTATTGGCTACGCAATATACGAAATGGGGTCCGTATATTCTTGTTGAATTGAAAAAAAAGGTCAAAAAGCAGGAAAAACGGTTGAAATTGTTTTAAACAAATGGTTGGTTGCAGTTTGATCGAAAAAAAGATTTATTACCAAATGTATGGCGAAGACGAAGATATGCGCAATTATCATTATTTAGTTCAACAACTATCTGGTTTAGCGGTTTTATGCTGATGGTCATAATTTAAACAAAGCATTGGAAAATGAAGAATGCAAAGAAGAACTGGAATGATAGATAGCAAAATTTACAATATTTATAATTTTACAATATTTATAAATTGATTTTAAATGATAATTATCCAATTTTTTTTATCTACATATAGAAATTAACTATCCACAACTATTTTCTATACAGCATAACATTCTGAAAAACTCTATAAATCGATTAGCAAGAGTTGGCAAAACAACAGAATCTTACGTGTTACGTTTATTATTGAGGATGGGAATGGCACTGAAACTAACTGCCCAGAAAGCAATTAGGGATAAAATATAAATAAAGGATATGCCGGTTACAACAACTATAATCGGTAAGAATATCGGATAACATTATTAATCTATGAAATTTTAATACGTTTATATTGTTTACAGATGTTCCCTGGTAGAAATGAAACCGGGAACCTGGTCGGGCGAGGTAAGATTATGTCCTATTAGAATCGGGCTCCTTCGAAATGCCCCCTCCGGGTGCCCGATACCAAATGTAATGCGGTTTGAGGAAGGCTCCTATAGTGGACCCGATCGGGCAAATAGCCGAGCATTAGTTTAGTCACCCGATTCGGGCATGAACTAGGTTGCCCGTTCTAAATCCCATCGGGCGGAACGAAATTATGCCCTACTATACACATGATCGGGCTTACCCCACAGGGGCCTTTTCAATAGAGCATTACATTCTTTTCGGGTACCCTTCAGGGGCTTTAGAAATGTACCGGAAAAAGATACTAATCAGACAGAATCATACCACGCCCTATCAGGTTCCTAGGTTCACTATTATGTTTGTGTTTTTAACTATAACATAATTTCTTGTCATGTACAAAAGTCAAAATTCATAATTTAGAACGAATCAGTTGATGTTTGTTTTTTTACAAAAATTAATTAAATTTAATAAATTGTATTTAATTATTTTATTCGACTTTCGTTGACGACTAAAAATTATGATATACAAAAATTGATATAAAAAATTCCGTCGAATAATTTCAATTTTATTTTTTATTCGTGTAAAAACATTTTTATTATAAATACATTGAAACAATCAAGGGTTTATTTTGCTTCTAGTTATTAAACTTTGTTTCTATTTTTACGTTGTCTATCCCAGTCTTTTCGTCCCATCCCTTTGCGTTGTACATCCCTTTTACATTATTTAAACCATCCCAAATAACTTTTAGGGCTTTTACATTTTCGGGAATTTCAGTATTATTCTCTAAAACATCCGAGATTCTTACCGATTATAATTTCTGTAACCAGCATATCATGAATGAAAAGCACCGGATTGCCTTTGAAGAACCTGCTGCTCTAAATTTTTTCAAATATATCAGCTTTTTTTGTCCGATTCACAATTTGAATCTGACGTGAATGCATTTTCCTTTTCATTCAAACGTTTAATTTTCTCCACATGCCTCTTTAAATTAAGTCGTAACAAAAAAAAATGTTTTAAGTAATTTTGAAAAAATTATTGTAATTATGGGGTGAAGTAAGTGAGTTATTGCTTCACCCCTGACGTAGCAAATATAATCCAGCCAACTTTCAGGGGCAGCACCATAAAACAGCAATAATTAAGCGCCTATCTTTGTTTTCGTACGGCCCAGCCATACATTTGGTCATAAATCTATTTTTTTTTTCGATAAAACTGCAACTAACCATTTGTCTAAAACAATTTGAACCGTTTTTCCCGTTTTGGGTTTTTTTTTAATTTAACAAGGATATACGGTCCCCGTTTCGTATATTGTGCAGCCAATACAACCTACAAGAATTAGAGCAATATTTAAGCAATTTTACTGCGTCTTTAAAATAGAAAGACTATATTGAAGAATAAATTTTATATTTACATACAACATCATGTGATTAGCTTCCATAGCTTAATGATTTTCAAACTTTTTGCACCACAAAATTGTGTTCAATTATTTTTTTACTCAATAGTATTAAACACAACCGCTTGCTTAAGCTAGATTCTTAAAACTGCGATTAACGATTTAAGGTAGGCGTCCACAGTTCCGCATCGTATGTATCGGACGCATCGCATTAAACGGATCGCAGTATACTTTCTATAAGAACTAATGCAAGTGCGTCCACTGTTCCGCATGGTACGGATCGGACCGTCGGCAATGCCTATGCCGTTGCTCCGAGGGGCAACTTTTCCGATACGTGCCGATGAAGTCATACGGAATACCGATCAGTAGACGGACTCGCTCGCTCGCTCCGCCTCCTCCGCCAGTTCATACGTATTTGATTCCGCTTGAGATGTATTCATCCAATATTCGATTACAAGTTTACATTACTCAACATACAATAAGTGGAAGAAGTTCTACAATAAATAGCTGGATAAATATAAAACTAATTAATCAATTCAAAATTCGGTTACTTCGTACAAAATAAATTACTTAACCTAAAAAAGGTTAATTCATCCAAAATAAAAAGTAACCATCCAATAATTGTTTTTTTCGTAGAAACTATAATTTTTCTTACAATAATCGATTTAATCGTAGAACATAAAATCAATTCATCCAAAAAAGATTTACGTGTACATAAAAAGGTTGTTTCATCCAAAATTTGGATCTCTCTCTTTCGTTATATGCAGCGTTAGTTTGAAATTAAATTTGAATGGATCGAGTAGTTGTAAAATTCGTTTATTTGAAGAAATAATTGTATTGTGTATAAAAAAAATTGTTTGTAAAGAGCAATCCAATTTCGAATGCATCAACCTTTTTTTGTACAGTTGTTAAAACCCAACAATTTTATTTTTATTTGGTCTTAAAACCATTTTTCTTTGTTAAGTGTGTTTCAAGAGGTAGGTATTATTAAATTACATTAAGATTATGTTAATGAAATCCGATGCGTGCCGATGACGTCATACGGAATATGGTATTTGCTAGTAGTTGCGTCGGCAAATCCGATCGCTGCCTATGCTGTGCACGCGCTGTACAAAAATAATCCGTTTGATGCGATGCGTTCGATGCGTAAGATGCGGAACTGTGGACGCCTAGCTTTAAGCCGACTGAAAATTAATTGTTCAGTTCCTTTCTCGGTTACCTCGAGTGCACGGATGTAAATGTAATGCCCGCTCCAGACTCTCGCGAAGTAGCACGGAGTTGAGCGAGGAACGAGAGTGTGGTCGGGTTACTCGACTCGCATTGTGCTTCCTCGCCTCGCCTTGGCTAACTTCGCTTCATGAAGCGGTTTTTCGTGCCCGAGTCAAAGGGACACGAGGTGCGAGTACTGAGGTCCTCGCGAAGTAAGGCGAGAGTGTGGATTAAACTCACATTAAGTGACCCAGGCATTGATTTTAGAAGTTTTAGAAATGTCCAATGACGCAACACTTCTATTATTTTCTTATTAAAGTTTCTAAACCACAAAAGTATGAATATTAAATATATCAATAAGAAATTTCCTCTCAAATTATTATATTTTAAATAAGTTTTTAGTTATGTTTAATATATATAATTTTAATATATCCCTGTAATATGGCTGCTGTTTAATATATCCCTGTAATATGGCTGCGGTTAAAAAAATAAAAATAAACGATACATATCCCAGATCACACCAAACAGAATTGTTGGATAAATATTGTGTGATTGAAGAGAATAAAAAGACTCTGTGTGTAAGTTACGAAAAAGTAACTTCAACTATGTAAAAAGACATTTTCAAAAGTTGCATCCTAATCTCGGCTTTTCCACAGATGAAGAAAGACAAACATATTTTTCATTAAAGAAAGAAGAGAATCATTGTGTGTTTTAAAAGTGTTTTTGATTCCAAAATAGTAGTTTATGATACAAGTGTGTGAAGACTCGTTGCGATTAAAAAGAAATTTTGCAAGTCATGCACAAAAGCCTTTCACACACGAGTATTATACATTATTTTACTACCAAGCATGTTCAAATGCTGTTGCATCTACAAAAAAATAATTCTTTTCCACCGATAATTTTGAAAAATTGTAATTTTGAGACACAATAAAGTTAGAACGTCCAGTGCCTTCTTGACAAAAATTGCTTACTAGTAAAAATCTAGGATATCTAGTTAAACCTAGTTACCTAGGATATCAGACTACAGTGACGGAAATACTATTTGGTCGTTGTCGATGTAATCTAGACTAACCTAGATTTAATCTAGATTAGGTTATGGTTAGGTTAAGTTATATTAGAGCCAGATAATTTCAAACTGAGAGGCAGAGACATCTTGATTCAAAATAAAAAAAATTAATTCAATTTTAATACACGTCAGTTATTTTCACTACGTCTGTCATGTTTTTTGTTTAGTGACGTGAGTTGTTGCTATAGTAACAACAAACAGAAATCGTTTAATAATGAAACTCCTCATTTGATTTACATTGGACTTTTACGCACGATTTGGATACATTTACACACTATTAAAATAATGGCATCCTTCACATACAATAATTTACTTATTAATGTGTTTATTTTGGTGTGCCAAAATAAACTCCGTGTAGTTCCTCGCCTCGAATAACTTCTCGCGAGGATCCTCGCCGAAGTTACTCCGCGAGAGTCTGGAGCGCGCATAAACATTTCGTAAACTAATAAAACTCTTTATGATTTGTAAAAACGTAGTTCAGGAAAATGAATCACTAGCAATGATTGAAATGTTTCTTGAAAAAATTGTTAATTATTCATAAAAAAATTATTTATATATATATATATATATATATAATATATATATATATATATATATATATATATATATATATATATATATATATATATATATATATATTTATATATTACAAATTATTCACGCCAGTCAAGGCTCATAATTCAAGGACAATTTCATAACTTTACAATTAATTTCATGTATCGACATGTTTTTTTCAATTCACAATATTCCTAAGCTTGATGAATCGATAGATTTTTACCACTATAATAGTTAAAAATAGTAGAAAACTATTCGGGTTGATTTGAATATATTTTTATAATGTAAGAGTGCAGTATTATTTGGTGCTTTTGTTATAAATATTGTCCTATTATATTGAAATTTGAAAATATAGATTTTATTTTTCTTCTTTAATATTTTTATTGATGCTACCGGAAGGTTTTTTTTGAGGTCGCCGACTATTCATACAGTCTTCAACAAAATTGTTGCAATGGGCGATGTGGAGAGTGTATGAAATTTTCATTAGAAAAGTCTGAACAAATTTAAACCCTAGCAGTTCCTTCCTCGGGCCCATGTATACAGGGTTCCTTATATTTAACAACGGTTGGGCCCTTGATCTGGCATTTTGAATTCCTGATCGAGTCCATGATAACAGGGCTCCTTATTTGTTCCCAATCTTGAATTGAATTGAATTTTCCCCGATCGGGTCGATAACAAGGTTCATGTAATCGGGCCTTTATATCGATCCCCTGCCGGGTGCAGTTCATTGCTCGGGCAAACCCGACGATTTTTCTACCAGGGAATAATTATTCAAAATTTCTTATTTTTTTCACCTATCATCAAAATTCTAAGGCACTTCTAGCAATCTTAGAATCACCGAATTTTGAATTTTAGTTAGCTTTTAGCCTATAATGAAAGGAAAAAATGAAAAATCCCGAAATTTCATTATCCATTAATTGAAAAATATTGATTTTTAAACATTTCTTAATTTTGTCACCGATCATCAAAATTCTAAGGAAGTTCTAGCAATCTTATAAACTCCGAATTTTGAATTTTAGTTAGCATTTAGCCTATAAAGGAATGCAAAAATGAAAAATCCCGAAATTTCATTATCCATTAAATGAAAAATAATGATTATTTAAAAATTTCGTAATTTTGTCACCGATCATCTAGATTCTAAGATAGGCGAGATCCGGGAGACTTGCCCAGGTGGGAGTGATGTTCCGCATCGGTTAAATCGTTTTAAAAAAAGCGGCATCGGGTTTGCTAACAGTTGGCAGCACGCGCAATCATAGTGCAACGCATGTGCGATGTCATATTGGCAGCCATTAAGCCGGTTTGATAGTGAGTAGAATAAACGCGAAATAAAATATTTGATTGATGATTTTACATTACTCCGCTAAATATTAAGTTACGTAATGTTTTTTATATTAGTTGAAATAATATAGTTTAAAGAACGTAGTGTATTTTAATCCTTTGATTTAACCAATTTCTTCAAACACTTGATGAAGTGAAGATGGTTAGGTTGCGGAGATTTGATCCATAATACGTGAGGGAGAAATGAAGTTCAACTGTCCCTCAGGTATATTCGACGGATAGACTGTATTTAATTGCTTTCAGGTAATACTGTCATGCCGTTTCAATATAAAACAAAAGAAGATTCTACCCGCAAAAAGTTACCAAGCAGGGATTACAAAACGCTATCCAAGAAGTCAAATCCAGGGCTTCTCTTAGAAAAACAGCAGTGAAATATGGAATCGACAGAACTACCTTGCGTCGATACACCAAAAACGAAACAAAGTTAGAAGTGTTTAGCGAGAAGGGTAGATACAAAGCTGCTCAGATATTCACAATACCAGAGGAGAAGCTTTTAGTCAAATATTTAATAAACTGTAGTAAAATTAATTATGGTCTCAATAGGATATAAGCGATGAATTTAGCTTTTGAGTTTTCTTCATCAAACTCTAAAAAAAATCCAGATAGTGGGACAAAAAATTGTTCATCTGGAAAAGACTGGTTCCGCGGATTTCTTAATAGAAATTCTGAGATAAGTCTACGGATTCCGGAAGCAAGTAGTATTGTCAAGAGCTACTAGTTTTAATAAAAAAATGTTGGCGATTTTTTTGAAAATATAAGATCTGTTCGAGAAGAATATAAGTTATAATGTTCAAGACTGCCCTAAGGTGCTAGCAAGCAAAAAGTTGAAACAATTGGGAAAGGTTACATCTGCTGAGAGAGGAACTTTGGTTACAGTCTGTTTTGCAGTTAACGTAATTGTTAATGTCATACCACCATTTTTTATATTCCCTCGAGTGACATATCGGGAAGATATTGTATCCGGTGGACCAGAAGGGCCAGATGGAGACGTATATCCTACCAGGTGGATGACTATGAAAAGCTTCTTAAAATATATGGAACATTTTAAGAAATACTCTTGTGCGTCAAAAGTAAATCCAGTCTTGCTGATCCTTGAAAATCATGAGAGTCATGTAAGCGTAAATGTGATTCAGTTCGCCAGAGACAATGGTCAACATAACATTACTGACGCTTCCCCCGCATTGCAGCAACAAATTGCAGCCATTAGACGTTGCCGTTTATTCTTCGTTAATATCAAGATACAAGAATGTGATCAACTGGATGCTGTCATATCCCGGTAAAACCGTAACAGTCTACAATATTCCTAAGTTTATAAAAAGCTTTCAGTCAGTCCAATATCCTAAGTGGATTCAAGAGTTCCGGCATCCAACCGTTTATTCCAGATATATTTGGAGAAGAAAACTTCATGTATTCTGCAGTCACAGACAGAAATTTGTCGAATGATGTTGAGTTACTTCCTGCAGATTTCACATCATCTCAAAACCGTCAAGCTCAACTTACCTTCCCTACCGATATAGGAGGTTCATCGTCTGCACAGCACGATTTGGATGATATTCCTCATGTTTCTTTTGATCTAGACTGTTCCTGTAACTCTGCATCATATTTGAGCATACTCCAAACCGAACCAAATGATCAACGGAGCTCGGTGATTGTTCAACCTTTACTTTTACGGGAAAAAAATGCTGAATCCGCTGTGACTGACCGAAGTAAAACCGATAATGCTCTAACTTTGTCCACTTCTCAAAACATCTCATCTGTAAGCTCACTTTCTTGCGAAATAAATTATGATAGTGGTTTGCCTATATCACCATCCACTTGTATGAAAATCTTACTCATATCTCCAGAAACAATAAACCAATACCCAAAAGCTGCACCCAGGAAGACTATACGACGTGGCCATCAACAAGGAAAAACAAAAATTCTAACCGGAGTTTCAGAAAAAAACGCTACAGATGTTGCAACACCAAGTGAGACTGTGATATGTTATCAAATACAAAATAGCAGTAAGAAACAAAAACAGAGAAAAAAGTCCAATATAAGAAAAACAAGAAAAAAGACTCTTAGGGATAGTGGAAGCGAAACAGGGTGTAACAATGATGGTACCAAAGGCGTTGGGGGCAAAATTAAAGCAATGAAGAAAAAAAAAAGATTGAAAGTAAAAAAATAAAAACGGGTCAGTAGGTCAAGATCAAAAAAACGCACTGAAACCAGTGAAACCGAATCTGAAGAAGAATGTAATGTCATTCCATATGCTGATAGCTCAAGTGATGGTGATTGGGAAGAAGGTTCGAATCTAGATAACCGTTGGTATTGTTTCGTATGCCATACAGAAAAACTTTTAGACAAGAGACTGTGTATTTCATGCAACAGATATGTTCACGAAATATGCGTTAGATTGACCAACCAAGATAGTGATCATTTCATACGCCATGAATGCGAAGATAAAGAACAGATATAAAAAAAAAATGTGAATTTGAATGTGCCAAAAAAAATTAAGACGGTTTGACCTATTTATCTAAGATGCTTAATTAAAGTTGTGTTTGGTTTTTCATATCTATATGTTTCTCTAAAAAGCCTAAGAATGCCTCTTGTTCTGTCATTTTTATTTAGAAAGTAATTTGTTCAGAATTTTAGAAGAAATAGTTGTTGATGACGTTTAAAGTAAGTATATTATTAAAATATTTGAGATTAACAAAATATTGTCATTATATTCCCTATAAAAATATATATGGTTGATTTGAACCATCAATTGATTTTTAGAAAAAAATGTTTCCTGCTCAAGTTACTAAATTAATAGTAACTTTAACAGTAAAAAATGGTAAATTTCATACCAGTGCTTTGTATACATTCTTGAGCTCTATAGTTTCAAGTCAAAATTACAATTTTATGCATGTTAGAGTAGGGAAAGATCCTATGTTCTAAAACCGCCTCCGCCTCTGACCTTGACCTTGGAACTTCCGGTTTCGACTTCCGATTTCGACTTCCGGTTACGACTTACGGTTTCCGGTTTCGACTTACGGTTTCTACTTCCGGTTTCGACTTCCGGTCTCGACTTCCGGTTTAGACTTCCTGTTTCCGGTTTCGACTTCCGGCAGCCATTTTCGGAACTTCCAGATGCGCGGGAAAATTCAAAATATAGACGCGGGGCAGGGAAATTGAAAATTAGATCGTGTTGAGACAAATGAGGTGTGAAGTTGGTTGCATACATCAACGGGGCTAAATACACGAGACTAGATAGACGGGCTAGATACATGAGACTAGATACATGAAACTAGATACATGGAGCCAGACAGACGAAGCTAAATACATGAGACTAGACAGGCGGGGCTAGATACATGAGACTAGATAGACGGGGCTAGATACATCAACGGGACTAAATACATGAGACTAGACAGACTAGACCATTTTAAACCATTTGATGAGAAAAATCAAATCTGGTGTCAGAACGGCTCTAGCATGTGCCTTAAGCGAGATGCCGCCCGACCGCCTACCTCACAGTTGATGACATCATCCGCCGCGGCAGATATTGCTAAACTAATTACCTCGATGCTGATTGGCTGATTAACGAATAAATAATTACAGTTGACCTTTTCCCTCAATTTATATGTAATGGACAAGACTGGACAGACAAGACTAGACAGACAAGACTAGACGAGACTAGTTAGATGAAGCTAGACAGATGGGGGCTAAATACATGAGATTATACAGACCAAGCTAAATACATGAAACTAGATTAGACTGAACTAAAATATATAAGGGATTCTTTAACTTAAATAAAATATATTCTCGATTGTTTTTCTTATAATTGTTAATAATGTTTATATTATTACTTTCATTTTGTTATCTACGTTTTATTTTGATTTACGGCTTGTTGATTAGACGCAACCGGATGTTTGTCAGACATAACTCCAGGCAAGAATAGAGGGACTAGACTAGACAGACAGACAAGCGGAGAAAATTCAAAATGAGTTGTGGATGGGTAGCGGACAATCCTGCATGCATACATAATTGATTGCAAACATATTACGAATTGATTCAAATGAGATTATTGGTTTTAGGCCGGACAATACCGAACAAGGTCGAACAAGAACGGACAAGACTATACAGACCTTATATTTATCCGAATAATTTCCTATGAGTAAGCGAAATTTCTTATACTTGTCTGTGAACCAGATCGTATTAATGTTTTTCATTTATATAAATACCAAAGAGTTAAATTTTCTGGCATCCACTTTTCATCTACTTGTATCCACTTTTCATCACGCCAAACAGGGTGTGAGGTCTATGTGACCCCACGCCAAACAGTGTGTGAGGTCTATGTGACGCCACGCTAAACAGGGTGTGACGTCTATGTGACCCCACGCTAAACAGGGTGTGAGGTCTATGTAACCCCACGCTAAACAGGGTGTGAGGTCTATGTAACCCCACGCTAAACAGGGTGTGAGGTCTATGTAACCCCACGCTAAAATCCGTCCACTTTCCGTCCACCCCATCCACATTCCGTCCACTTTTCATTCTTTCAGCTTCAATCTCATTGGGTTAGTTGGGTAAGCATTGGATTAGGTTAGCATTAGGTTAGGTTACGGGATGTTAGAAACGAAGCGCACTCCATTCCCGACCTCCCGTAACCTAACCCAATGCTAACCTAATCCAATGCTTACCCAACTAACCCAATGAGATTAAAGCTGAAAGAATTTAAAGTGGACGGAATGTGGATGGGGTGGACGGAAAGTGGACGGAGTTTAGCGTGGGGTGACATAGACCTCACACCCTGTTTAGCGTGGGGTTACATAGACCTCACACCCTGTTTAGTGTGGGGTTACATAGACCTCACACCCTGTTTAGCGTGGGGTCACATAGACGTCACACCCTGTTTAGCGTGGCGTCACATAGACCTCACACACTGTTTGGCGTGGGGTCACATAGACCTCACACCCTGTTTGGCGTGATGAAAAGTGGATACAAGTAGATGAACAGTGGATGCCAGAAAATTTAACTCTTTGGTATTTATATAAATGAAAAACATTAATACGATCTGGTTCACAGACAAGTATAAGAAATTTCGCTTACTCATAGGAAATTATTCGGATAAATATAAGGTCTGTATAGTCTTGTCCGTTCTTGTTCGACCTTGTTCGGTATTGTCCGGCCTAAAACCAATAATCTCATTTGAATCAATTCGTAATATGTTTGCAATCAATTATGTATGCATACAGGATTGTCCGCTACCCATCCACAACTCACTCATTTTGAATTTTCTCCGCTTGTCTGTCTGTCTAGTCTAGTCCCTCTATTCTTGCCTGGTGTTATGTCTGACAAACATCCGGTTGCGTCTAATCAACAAGCCGTAAATCAAAATAAAACGTAGAAAACAAAATGAAAGTAATAATATAAACATTATTAACAATTATAAGAAAAACAATCGAAAATATATTTTATTTAAATTAAACAATCCCTTATATATTTTAGTTCAGTCTAATCTAGTTTCATGTATTTAGCTTTGTCTGTCTAATCTCATGTATTTAGCCCCCATCTGTCTAGCTTCATCTAACTAGTCTCGTCTAGTCTTGTCTGTCTAGTCTTGTCTGTCCAGTCTTGTCCATTACATATAAATTGAGGGAAAAGGTCAACTGTAATTATTTATCCGTTAATCAGCCAATCAGCATCGAGGTAACTAGTTTAGCAATATCTGCCGCGGCGGATGATGTCATCAACTGTGAGGTAGGCGGTCGGGCGGTATCTCGCTTAAGGCACATGCTAGAGCCGATCTGACACCAGATTTGATTTTTCTCATCAAATGGTTTAAAATGGTCTAGTCTCATGTATTTAGTCCCGTTGATGTATCTAGCCTTGTCTATCTAGTCTCATGTATCTAGCCCCTTCTGTCTAGTATCATTTATTTAGCTTCGTCTGTCTGGCTCCATGTATCTAGTTTCATGTATCTAGTCTCATGTATCTAGCCACGTCTATCTAGTCTCATGTTTTTAGTCCCATGGCTCTAGCCTCGTCTGTCTAGTCTCATGTATTTAGTCCCGTTGATGTATGCAACCAACTTCACACCTCATTTGTCTCAACAGGGTCTAATTTTGAATTTCCCCGCCCCGCGTCTATATTTTGAATTTTCCCGCGCATCTGGAAGTTCCGAAAATGGCGGCCGGAAGTCGAAACCGGAAACAAGAAGTCTAAACCGGAAGTCGAGACTCGAAGTCGAAACCGGAAGTCGAAACCGGAAAACCGGAAGTCGAAATAGGAAGTCGAAACCGGAAGTCGAAACAGGAAGTTTCAAGGTCAAGGTCAAGGTCAGAGGAGGAGGCGGTTTTAGAACATAGGATCTTTCCCTACTTGTTAGAGTATATAACACCTATTCAACTATGTACTTTGTTACAAATTGTTATCTGATCAATTACCTATCAACATTTATAGTGACCGTATCAATATTTGCTAGAAGTATGGAGAGTCCGGCAGAGTTGAGCCCCCTTTTTCAACTCTGCCGGACTCTCCATACTTCTAGCAAATATTGATACGATCACTATAAATGTTGATAGGAAATTGATTATATAACAATTTGTAACAAAGTACATAGTTTAATAGGTGCTTCTACATACACACTAACTAAAATAGCTGACTTGGTCTTATATGAGATCCCCCAACTTTTTGTAACGAAAGATGGAATCAGTTTGTCTGCACGTACAGTAGTTCGACGAATTGAGAATATATCAACTAATGTTTGATAAATTTAAAGAAGATACTTCACAATTTGAGTATTTTTACTAGCGCTTGATGAAAGCAACGATATAACAGGCACAGTGTGACACAAGAACGTGCTGCATTAAAAAGCTGTCATGGAAATACAAAAGGCGAAGATATGTTTTTGCATCTATTAGATGTTTTCATTATGTACGATCTCAAGTAGGAAAATATAAAAAATAAGACAACTTATGGTGCAAAAACTTCTGGGTTGATATAATTTAGGGTTTAATATAATTCTGGTTGACAAGAAATATTGAATTGAATATTATACAGCCTCCTCTACAACTTTATTGTATTATCCATCAATATGCACTTTTGCAAAAGTTGTAAATTTAACAAAAATTGTAGCATTCGTCAAATGTATTCACAAAAACCGTTTGAACCATCGAAAATTTCGAAAATTCTTAAACGAAATAGTTGCAAAATATGAAGATGTTGAATGTTTTTCTGAAGTACGATGGCTTGATAGTCGAAGAGTTTTGAAAAGATTTTTGAAGTTGAAAGACGAGACTGAAATGTTTTTGACAGAAAAAAAGGAAAGAATATATAGCAGATCTATCGAATTTGAAATGGATAGGCAAGTTAGCTCTACTTGTTGACATTACAACTTACCCCAATTAATTAAATATAACACTGCAAGATAAAGGAAAGTTAATCTACGAGTTATTTTTCAATTAAAAGTTTTGAGCTTAAAATAAAATTGTGTATTTTACAACTTGAAAATAATAATTATTCTCATCTTTCTACTTTGCAAACGTCTTTAACTAACAATGACAAACAAAGTACTTGAAATAATATTATATTGATTCAATAAAATTATTGGACGAAAATTTACGTTATCGCTTTCAAGATTTTTATGCAAATTAAATCGATATATTAATATTTGAAAATCTTATAATAATAATAATAATAATAAAGGCCTTTATTCGTAATCAACAAAAAAATATCAATAAAACATGCAATTCATTGGGCGAGGTTCAGTTCGCTAAGTTCAGTTCAACTAACCCAAATAATTAAAGTAAAAATAGCCAAAATATTTAAAATAATAACATAATAATAACATAACATAGATGTAATAACATAATAATAACATAACAAGAAAATTAAAAAAAATTGTATTATATAATGAAAAGAAACGAATTTTTTTATTGAAAGAAAATGCTATCCAAGCCAAATAATTACTACAACTTTCCTGAATATAGTCAATTAACCATATACAATTAGTTACTCACACAATTCTTATAAATGAGTTTCTTAAAGCTAGGTCCGGACAAATTAAGAATATTATTAGAATATTTATTTTACATATTAGCAATGCTATACGAGAAAGAGCGCTGAAATAATTGTGTTTTATGCTATGGTATTGTAAGCTTACCCTTAAACCTAATAATAATGTTATGCACATCAGTACGAAATCTAATTTTCTTGTAGAGGTATATGTAAAATTTATTTTTTATTATTGCATGTTAGTGGCAAATCGTATGCATATAACGTCTTTGGCCCATGCTTAACCAATTGTTATCTTTAATTTTATACGTAATACGATCGTATCCTTGTATGCCAAATATGAAACGCAAGCAAGAATTTTTGAATAAAACACTTTTTGAATAGGTTTTGAATCCGTCTCGGTTAAACATGGTCCATAAACGGCATCTCAGTAATTAAAGTATAGTGCAAGTGCATAACATAGCAACGATTTAACATTTGTGTTAAGTACATGTCTATTTTGATAAATTAGCTTTAAACTGGCATAAGCTTTTTGAATACATTTATTAACATGAGTTTTAATGAAAACTTTAAATTATTGTCAATGTAAAGACCTAAATTTTTCACCACAGAACTAAAATGAATATTGTGGCCTTGAACATTAATTTGATGACTATATTGCTCAATAAATCGTTGTTTTTCCAATTTTGCTCCAAATACCATGGCAACTGTTTTGTTATAATTTAATTTTAATACAATGATCATTACTAAATTCCAAAACATTTATTAAGTCAAAGTTTATGGCGGTGACTGCTTGTGAAGACTCGTCTGGATAAAAGGATATATACATTTGAGTATCATCAGCATATAAATGACTACTACAAGAAAGAAACGCTAATGGAAAATCCGAGGTATAGAATGTAAATAATCTCGGGCTCTCAATATTGAGCCCTGTGGGATACCATTAGTAACATTTAAAAAACAGAGTTTTCTTTATTATAACACACTAATTGCATTCTATCCTGCAGGTAATTTACCATAAGATTAGTAGCTTGGTCTTTAAACCCCACATAATTGTACATTACTTTTAAGATGTCATGATTTACTGTATCAAATGCTTTAGAATAATCCAATAAAATTAGAATGGCTACTTTTCCCTTATCCAGGTAACTTATTATATCATCTGTTATATTCATCAAATCTGTATTACACCCCAAACCCTTCCTAAATCAAGATTGTGAATCAGGTAGTATTTTATTTTCAATAAAATATATTTCTAGCTGAGTATCAATGAGTTTTTCAAAGACTTTAGAAAGAGTTGGGAGAATACTAATAGGGCGCAAGTCATTGAAAGTAGACGGGTTGCCAATTTTAGGTAATGGTATCACACGAGCTTTCTTCCACATACTAGGAATTAGATATGCTAAATATTATAATATGTGTTATACATATATGGAAGCAGAAATGGAAGACACAATTTTAACGTCAAAATATTTATTCCATCCAGACCTGTAGCTGTACTTTTTATTGTAGAGATAACTTTTAAAACTTCTATTTCTGTTACACTTTTAAAATTGAAACTATTTCTATGTTTTTTATTATTACTGTAAAAATGTATTTGATTCTGATTAGTTGTTAATTTTGGAACAGCATTAATAAAATGATCATTTATAGCATTAGGGTCTGACAGGTTTGGTGGAAATACTAATTGTTCTCGAACTTTATTATTAAAATTTAGTCGTTTTAAGTCAGCCCATAAGTCTTTAGGTTTCTTAATTTGGAAAGAATTCTGATAAAAAGCTTTTTTCTCTCTTCTTATTGCCAGTGTGAAACCATATTTCAAAACTTTGTATTGTGACCAATCAAAGAAGTATCTAGTTCTCTTAAACTTACTCAAAGCCCTATCCGTAAGCCAATGAGCATACGGCTTAGTTATTCTATAAGTTACATAAGGCGCATGTATATCGAGTAAAATATGAATATTTTTACATAGAAAATCAACTTTACAATCTACAACAGTTAAATCATAAATGTTTCGCCACGGTTTTGATTGTAAATCACTGTAAAATTGTTGTTTGTTATTATTTTTAAAGTTTATGACTGTTCTAAACTGAGTTCTTGGTTTTTAGGGTTCCGTACCGAAAACGGAGCCCTTATAGGATCACTTTGTTGTCCGTCTGTCTGTCTGTCAGTCTGTCTGTCTGTCTGTCTGTCTGTCTGTCTGTCCGCCTGTCTGTATGTCAAGACCATTTTTCTCAGGAACGCGTAAAGGTAACAAGTTGAAAATTGTATCAAATACTCGGGTCTGCGGGCCCTTTCAGCTGTGAAAACATCAAACCTGTAAGTCAACGCGATCAAAAGATATGACCGTTTAACGCATATTTTGCGATTTAACAAGGGAATCAAAACATGTAGGGTACTTCCCGTTGACCAAGAATCATGAAATATGGCAAGAAGCAGTGTCTTACAGCACATGTAAAGGGAAAAATCTGAAAACCGTAAATATGTAGTTTAATTACAAGAAAAATGCGAATTTACTATTAGAAACTTATGAAAATATACTAATGTTCTCGTAGTGGTATTGTCAGGCTCCAGAAGCATATGGGTTACATACAGTTAGGTCCTAAGGTTAAAAAGTATGTGTTGGCACCAAGCTGTTTATACTGAATTTTCTTTGTTTATATTCGTTATGCATTTCATCACGTACGCTCTATATCAGGGATGTTATGGAGATCCGTAACCGTAACCGAGACTATCGGATATCCGAAATAAAAATATATCCGTAACCGTAACCGAATCCGATATAAAAGTTTCGAATAATTTCGGATAATTTTTATTGATATGTTGTAATAATTCCTAAAAAAATATTTCAATATCTAATAGAAAATATATAATAGACAAAAAGGAATAATGTTGTTTTTGTTTATTATAATTATGATTTTGCATTTTTACATAGATAAAACTTATAAATATTAATAACTTATATATCTTATATGACATATAATTGTAGTACCTACTCATATTGTAGTACTTAGTTGTATGACATATTATTGTAGGTAGTACAAATAATAACATAGAAATAAAATATTTTTTTTTTTAAATTAGCATTCTACTTTTACAATTCCTTAGAAATCTGATATCCGCAACCGAAACTATCCGAAACTAACGGATTATCCGAAAAAAATTCATATCCCTAACCGTATCCGAAACCGGTATAACATTATTCCTATATCCGTATCCGCATCCAGATCATAAATTTCATATCCATAACATCTCTGCTCTATATACATAATATATACAGGGTATATATTATGTCTAAATTTTGCTTGTTTATAACCGACATGCGACATACTCAACTCTCGTAACGTCCTGTATAAATTATATTTCGTCTAATTTTTCTTTATAATCTACATAATATGTTGATAATCTACATAATAATAATACTATAATCTACATAATCTACATAACATGTTGTAGATAATATTATTTAAGTATATTATACTTAAATCACGTTCGCCCTATATTTTTTGGTAGTCAATTGCCCAAAAAGCAGTCAATTGAACAACTGAATGTTAGGAGTATCGAAATAAATCTAAAAATAGTTAATATATTGGTTTATATTAAATCTAGAAATAGTTAGATCTTAATATAAGTTAATGAATAAGTCTAATACTAAAATAAAGTTTTCTTTTTATAAGTTTAAAAATATTCGCGTTATTTAAAAAAAACACCCTGTATACCTTTATACAGGGTATATAGGTATACAGGCAAAATTGAGCAGTAAAAACAAATAGTGAAGTTCCACAACCCCTAAACGCTCATAGTGAATGGGGGATGTATGGTAATAAAATATAGGGTAGAATTCCATTGTACGACAGCGAAATCTTGAGGTTATGCTTGCAGCGGTACTAAGATGGCCGTGATTTTATGAGGGCCACTTGTCAAGTTAACTGAATGTGCTTGCTACGTCTTCCACAAAAAAAGATACCTTTGTACGGAACCCTCGGTGCGCGAGTCACAACTCGCACTTGGCCGTTTTTTTTTAAATTTAATGTGTATTATACACGAGACTAATTCATGATCACTAATCTGTACATAATTCACGCTGACTGAATTTACAATATCTACGTTTGATGTTAAAATATAATCAATCAGTGTCGATGTTGTTCCTGTTACTCGAGTGGGTTAGTTTATAATTTGAGAAAGTCCGAGTGTTTCGAAACAGTCAAGTGCTGAATCAGTATCGGTATTTCCAATTTTTAAAAGATCGATATTTAAGTCGCATACACAGAACACATGATCTACAAAGCCACACAAAGAAGAAACTGTGGTCTCAAATGTTGTTAAAAAAATCATTATAGCTCACATTCGGAGGTCTATAAACAACCCCTATAGCTAAGCATAATTTCGATAATATAATTTTTATCCACAATTGCTCAATATCTAGAGACGTGTGAATTATAGTGTACGGTACACGATTTGCTATGTAAAATCCTACACCCTCACCTCTACCTTGTCTGTCGTTTCTAATAAAACCATATCCATTAATATGTACAGCATTATCTACAATTGTATTATTAAGCCATGTTTCACTCAAACCTAACACGTCAAATTTCCTTGACCGCAGTAATTCGCTTAAATCATTAAAGGTGCAATCAAACTTCTTGTATTCGAATGAGCTAATTCAAAAAAATCAGTCATATATCTTTCTTGATTATCTTTTCTAATAAATAATAGGTGAAATAAAAAAAAGAATAATGTAGTTGAATAATATAAATTTTGGCTTTAAGTCGCTGCTTTTAGGACTCTTATATACTAAAATTATATCCATATTTGTTGTGGTGCTTACAATTTTTCTTTTTAATTAATTTAAATATCATTCACTGTTAGAATCCGTTTTTTTGAACCCTTAGTATTTACAAAAATATTTCACGCCGAAGTCCAACAACACTTTACCCCTTATTTTGCGCACGTTTTTAGGTATAATTCTAATTTTTTTAGTTAAATTGCGATGGAAATCATCTTTTGGGGATCTCTGTATCTCAAACCCAACTTGATATAAATGAATTATCGAAAAACATTCAAGATCAAAAATCGCATTCAATTTTATTTTTGTTTGAAGAAAATAAATTATATATATTTTTTGTATATTTGGAGTTTTATTTTCTTTTATAAAAAATGTCACTCTGTTTTTGTTCTCCGATGGTATTATAGTATGTAAATAAATTTGTTACAACGTTTTTTCTTTTTTATATTGATTCCCAACCATATTTATATTCGATTAAAAAAAACTATTTAAACTTTTTAACATTCGAAAACATCTGACTGTGTGGCTCGCTTAATATTTGTTTTTTTTTTAAATGGCCCGCCGTCTGAAAAAGGTTGCCAACCCCTGCTGTAAACCAGGATATGCTTCGTAGTATCCTGCAACACATGTTCAACGTATGCCGTAAACAAACAGTTGTTTAGTGTCACAAATTTATTCCGAGTTTTAAATGTATTTAATTTGGTAATAAACTTTTTTTTTGTAACAAACAAATTAAGAAGTATTTTATTTATTCTGGGTGAAAATCTAAATCTTTGACCACGTTTCTCATTTAAATTGATGACTGGTTTCATTAAAAAAATGTTTTAATAGATTCTACAGCATGTGTAACAATAAAATTGTACACGCTTCTAAAGAAAAAGTCGATCTGTCTAACACCTCAACATCTAACACATCATTTTCGAAAAATATTTGATCTGGCGGTGGCTGCCGTAACATGTTGGAATTCTTTATTGACGTCTGGATTCATTTAAAAAGTTATTTTAGTAAGTTTCACACAACGTGGAACAATTAAATTTCACACATTTGTCGAGAATTAGTCAGTCTATGATATCCCTCAGTTAGTTTTGCAAAATATTTTATCTGGCGGCCGCCGCCGCCCCTCAAACTCGAACATAACAAAAAATAATAAATATAAATAACTATAAATTGAAAACTGTAACAGATATATAAAAATTGCTTTCAGATCTATATGGATTATAAATTTTTCTATTCAAATTGATGTTCTGGTATCTTCGTGGCCGATAGCCTTGACACAGAATTTTTTTTATAATAAAGAAATACACATTGAAAACTTGCAAATATATATTTTTTATCCAACTCTTCGATGGTTCCCAAACATTCATTTAGCGCTCTTTCATAGAACAGATTTTCATCTAAAAATATTATGTCATTTTCATCTTTCCAAGGTGAACCGTTTTTGACAAAACCTATGTAAAATGAAAAATGAAATTCAGAGAAGTAACAGAACATCTGGTGCAACAAAATTGAATACATTTGTAGAGAATTAGTCAGTCTATGAAGTTACTTTACTAATTTTGCAATATATTTTACCTGTCGATGGCCACTGCATTTTAAAGAATCTCTCGAATAAAAAGTAATAGATTCAGCTAACTTTAGAATAAAAACTCCAACAGATTTATTCAAAAATCTTTGAGTTTTATATATATTGTACATGTTTCTGTTGATACTAACATTTTGGTATGTTTGTGCTCGATAGCCTTGACACAAGATTGTGTCGGATTCATTGAATTTTTTTTCACATCACTTGGAACAATGAAATTCAACACGTTTGTAGAAAAATAATTATTCTATAAATTGTCTGGGTCAATTCTGTAAAATATTCTATATAGCAGCGGTCCTTCAAAGTCAAAGCAGAACAAAGGTTAAGTTTCTATTCAAAAATCTTTCAGTTTTATATAGATTGTACATGTTCCTATTGAAATTGATATATTTGTGGTCGATAGCCTTGACACAGGATTTTTTTAATAAAGAAATACTTGTAAATATATTTTTTTGTCCAATTTTCCGGAGACTAAGAAACATGCATTTAGCGCTATTTTATATAGCACATTTTCATATAAAAGTTGTGTCAATTTCATTTTTCCAATGCGAACCGTTTTGGCGGAAGAGCCCATTTAAACCCGTGTAAATTGAAAAACGAAATTCAGAGAAGGGGTGCCCCTTCTAAAATATTTTTAATTTTATATTTTTTACTTTTGCGACCAAACCAAAGGTTTTTGCAAAATTTTCAAAGAATACATTTTTGTAGACACCGACGTCTTACATGCGGATATCCCAGATATAATTTTCCACCTTGAGGCGTTCACGAGTTATTTGCAAATAAGGTTTGATGCAAAAATAATTTCTCACGACGTCCCCATTGGAGTGGGAGCATTAAAATTTTGTCAACTCATACTTCTGGTGGATATCCACATTCAGTATAACTTTGATTGAAATCCTTCAAGGATTAATATATTTTTTTGCAATTTTTGAATATTTTGAAATTTTCGCATTCGGTTTTGATCGGACTTTGTGATTGACATGTCTGGATTTGTTCAAAAATTATTTTAGTAAGTTTTACACAACGTGGAACGATAAAATTTCACAGATTTGTAGAGAATTAGTCAGTCTAAGACATCCCTTAGTTAGTTTTGCAAAATATTTTTCCTGGAGGCGGCCGCCGCCCCTCAAACTCGAACATAACAAAAATTAATAAATTCAAAAACTTTAAAATGAAAACTGCAAGAGATATATTGAAATTTCTTCCAGATCTATATAGATTATATATTTTTCTATTGAAATTGACGTTTTGGTATCTTTGTGGCCGATAGCCTTGACACAGAATTTTTGTAAATACAGAAATTTTGAAAAAAACTTGATATTTTGTGAAATCTTTTTTCTGTCAATTTTTCCAAACTCAGATAAATCAAGACCACATACGCGCGGCAGCGCCGCGCGTATAGTCTTGATCAGATAAATCAACACCACATACGCGCGGCAGCGCCGCGCGTATTGTCTTGATCAGATCACAATCAAGACCACATACGTGGTATGTGGTCTTGATTTATCTGATCATTTTTTCTCCAAAATCTACGTGGTCTTTATATACCTGGTCTAAATTTATCTGGTCTTGATTTATCTGATCAAGACATAGCCTTGAAGATAGCCTTGACACAGTATATTTGTAAATACAGAAATTTAAAAAAAAAATGAAATTTTGTCAAATCTTTTTTCTGTCCATTTTTCCAAACTCTAACGAACATGCGTTTAACACTTAACACGCGATAGAGCAGATTTTCATAAAAAAAGATTGGGTTGCACACCGCGAAGGGGCAGATAAATCAAGACCACATACGCGCAGCAGCGCCGCGCGTATAGTTTTGATCAAATAAAACAAGAGCAGGCAGCGCCGCGCGTATGTGGTAAACCAGATAAATCAAGACGACAAACACGCGGCAGCGCCGTGGTGGTCTTGATCGTATGCGGTCTTGATCAGATAAATCAAGATCCAAAAGCTGAAGGCAATGTGGCACAATACATTTTTTATCGAAATATTAAAAGACTATACCGCCTCCATTTATTTGTACAGTATTGCGTGAAATTTAAAAATAAAGCGGGTTTTGAATGGCACATTCTTTCAAAAACTCTATTGCTAGGGAACGCTTCTAAAGCGTGTTGATTGGCACAGTCTGGCAGTATATTTACAATAAACTATAGTCTGCCACATGCCGCACCAGGTGGCGATGAAAGCGCCAGTGGCACTTTTACTCTTTTAAATTTTCCATATATTGTGGCATACAGGGCTGCATACCGCCCAGCGGCAGAACAATTGCCAGATAAAAAACACCACATGATTCCTTCATCGTCACCAGTGACGTGCACATCTAAATTCTCCACATTATTCCATCCTCATCAACTATTTCACCCTCTACAACTATTCCACCCTATTTCACCCTATTCCACCCTAAACAACAATTACACCCACGACAACTATTCCATTTTCATCACCATTTCACTTAAAAAGAAAACGATTAATATGTACTAGTAATCTTAAAAAGACTTTTTATATTAAATAATTTTTTATATTGGAGAACTATTCCTCTTTAATTAGTTGGTATGATTGCATATATAATTAGTTTTGTATCACCCCAATATTTCAATTATTATCAATAGATAATAAAAATAAGAGAGATTATCAATTAACTCTTTCTATTGATTTTTTGCTAATAATTTTTGTTTGAAAGCGTTAATATTATCAAATAGCGTTGTAACAACATGATTTTTTCCTTAAACTTTAAGATTAGGTTGATTAAGATGACTTGTATTATCAACGGAGCAAGCTAAGTCCTTTATACATTGTCCATCTTTTAATTCAGCACATTCATACGTTTTTGTTTGCAAGGAAATTTTGATTTCGTCCAGCAATTTAAAGAATTGTTTTATCAATTATGACTGGAAAGCCATCGAACGCCATCGAAGCCATCCTTATAATATGGTAGATCGGTGTACTAACATTCTATATCTTCCAAAAATAAAGCAAATTGACGAAGATTAAGCCCACGTGCTAGAATATAATTTTGGTTACTTGCTGGTGAATAATACCATGAAAATTTTCAAAATATTATCACCACGGTATTTACATTCTTCATTTAATCCCTTAAAAAATCATTTAGAAATACCGCTCAGGGTAGGTGCACCATCAGTTGCAGGTGCACCAACTTTTTCAATGGTAACTTATGCTTCATTAAAACACCCATGAGCGTAACAAAAATATCAGCTTCAGTAGTTGTATTATGCATAGGAATGACTTCCAAAATTCTTCACCTAATTTTAAATTAAGATCGCATCCGCGAATTAAAACGGCAAGTTGAGCGATATATCGAATATTACTTACGAATATTACTTATATAATCGAATGTACTTTCATCAATTGCAACAGAGTAGGCTTGAAGTGTTGATATTATTTAGATATGCTGGTTTCTCAAAATCTCGGCTATTTCATCAACTCTGTTTTTTACAGTATTTCAACTTATTTGTGTTAAACATAATTCTTTCGTCGTTTATCAAAAATATTTTGAAATGTCTTGGTGGGCCGCAAACTCTGTATTGTCGGGCTGCATGCGGTCCACGGGCCGCGTGTTTGACATGCCTGGTCCAGAGGAAGATGACAGATGCATATTCTGCGGAGCACAGAGACAAATGTATTTTTGGGCCCATTGCTTGAAACCAAAGTACGTTGCAGTTCTTGAATCCCACCCAGATCCTGACATTTCTAAAGGAATCAGGGCTAAAGGAGGCTCTCTAAATAGGTAGGTATAGCAATAACTAGAGGAAGAGAGTGAGGTCAAATAGATCTATGAAGGTCGCAGTACAAGTCACCACCGATATATACAATCTACAAGACTTGGCTGACAGCAGGTGCCACACTTATTGGCTTTGCTGAAGAAATAGTACATGTGGTTTTAGCAAAAGCAGAGATTATTTTAACCCAAAGGGCAAACTGCGCAATAAACCAAGTTATTGAATGGTTGGCAAGTTACAAGCTAAGTCTCGCGCCCAAAAAGCAGCGCTCCTAACTGGACTAAAGAGAATAAATTGAATGAAATTTAATTTTTTTTGCCAAAACGTAATACACGTAGGATCTTGGGTACTGTCGTTCAATCAAATGTTCTATACGCCGCCCCAATCTGTGTGACAAGTATGAGCAATAAGAGTAATGCGAAGATTTAGAATCCGAACAAAGGAAACTAGCAATAAGGATTTGGAGTGCTTACAATACCGTTTCGGGGGAAGTTGCACTAGTAATTGCGGGTAAAGCCCTAGCGGAAGAGAAAGCTGAGCTGGACGGCTGCAATAAAAAAACTACTGCACGAAAGAAATTGGTTAGGGAATTACAGACAAAGTGGCGGGCGTTTGAAAAGGACTACTGGACTAAGCTAATGATTCTAGACAACAATACATGTATCAACAGAAAACATGGCGAGCCAATCTTCTATATTATATCTATAGCCAATTCCTCAATTCCCCCACGGGAGTCGGTTGCTTCCGCGACTACTTACACCAAATACGCGCTGCCACAAATGACCTGTGCATCAACAGTGGCAAAACAGATTTCGTTATCCACATATTCTTGACTACTGCAGATAGAACACAGAAAGGCAAAGATACACAGGAAACATGGAATTCACTTCAGGAAAAGTTATGCAGTATATGCTAGAAAAGAGAGAAAAATGGGAGTAGATTCAGGGGCTTGTTAAAGACATCCTATCATACAAGGAAGACGGCGAGAGACGTAAACTCTCGACAAAGCCACAAAAAGTACTTTTTTCAATACAACCATCACACTGAAGATATGCTATCCGCGGTTCCAGTATGGTTGGTTTATTTCTTACGGGCTTTCTCCTAGCTGCCAGCTACGCCCGGGAAACAATAAAAAGGACCTTTTCTGGCTAGTCTTGTCTGTCTAATCTTGTTTGTCTAGCCTGGTCTGCCTAGTCTGTTTTGTCTAGTTTTGACTGTTCTGTCTTTTATGTTTACTCTTGTATGTTCAGAATTTCCTACCTAGTCTTGTCCGTCTAGTTCTATCCGCCTTGTTTTATATATCCAATCTTCGGTGTCTAGTTTTGTCTGTCTACTCTTGTCTGCTCAATGTTATCTGTCTTGAATTGACCGTCTTGTGTTGTCTGTATAGTCTTTTCAATCTAGTCTTGTCTGTATAGTCTTTAGTGTATAGTTTAGTGTTTTCTGTTTAGCCTTACTATATAGCAGTTATGTCAGAATAATTTGTTAATTTATTTTCTATTATCTTTGTAAACCATTTTGAAATTACACGTTACGTTTAATTAGAAATAGTAGAGATAAATAAACTAGGGACCGATAAATAAACTCACAACGTACATTATTCATAATAATATTTATAAATTAATTCATGTATCCTCGTATTGCCTCAGAGAAATAAATAATTATTAACTGATTTATGAGAAATTCTGTTATATCTGTTGTTCTATATTATATATGTCTTGTTAAAGAAACAAACGTTTACTTTTAATCTTTCATGAAAATGTTGGCCGCATACAAATGACCTTGAATTTAAAATGTATTGACATCGCAGAAAATAACTGGAAATAGAAATTCCCAAAAAAAAAACCTATCAATGATAATTCCCCCATAAACAAAATAACTGTATGTCATCATCCAAAAAAAAAGATAATCGAAAAATGATTATATATTCAGTTCACGGACGAAATTAAAAATAAAACTTTCACTCCAAAAGCAGTCGAACAGTATAGCGTCGCACACAATATCACCGCTAAACGCTTATCTTAATAATAGTTTTTTAGCCGACATATACTTTTTTGCATTCGCTTTAATTTTCTTTATTAATCATAAAGATTATACTTGCACATATAAGAACGCAGCGAATCGCATATGAACATTGGTGCTTGTTTTAAACTGAGTGAACATGAATTACCTTACGATCGTTTGCTGTGTTTTTTTGCTAGCCGCTGGGATTTCTACCAATAAAATTAGTAAGTATGCAAGTTCTTTAAATATGTAAGGCGGATAACTTCTTTTTATTAAAAAAATATCTCCAATTTCTCCTATAGCAGTAAGCAAATATATACATTTTTTAATTATTTAAATTTTGTAGAGTTATTTGAGTATTTGATTATATACTCTAATGTTGTAAGGTTGGCTATAAAATCAAATGTTATTAGGTTGATAATTCTGATAAAATCCACAGTTTAAAATGGTGGCAATAATACTCCCAAACGTGGTTGTGAAACTCCACGCTTTTTGTTATATATGTCATAAATAAAAAACATAAACGTAACATTACTGACTTTGTAAAAAAAAGTTTACTTAGCATATATTGTTGTAGAAATCGGTAATTAAGACGTAGAAGTATTGGGTTCCTCACAAAGTATGTTATGTTTGTGTCGAGGATCTTGTATAAAAAAAGAGGAGATAGCTTTTAAATTTGCAGTGCTTGTGGCATGGAGAGAGCACACAAATCATTTAAACGATTTTTATTTTTGCAGTATAGATGTTACTAGATTTAACTCTAAAAATAAGAAAGTGATTTTCTATGCTAACGTTACTTCAGCTGAAAGGCCGGTGGAATGTAGACCAACGTTTCCTATCCCTATTCTACCGGTCTATTTATGACGTTTTACAGTCTATTCCCGAATTTAATCAAAGTGCACCAAGTGATGACGATTTCCAATGTTCTCCAGAAAACTTAAAGCCACGGTTACTTACAAAAGCTGAGTTAGATGATTTAGTTAGAGATTAGGGTCTGACTAAGGAAAACGGAGATTCTCTAGATTAAAAGAATAAATTTGGCATTGAATACAAAAGTAGGAAGGAGACTTTTTATAGAATCATCAAAAACACCTTTAAAGGGTGTATTATTACATAATGGAAATACTTATGCTTGAATGCATGTTGCTCATTCAGTTTATATGAACCTCTTAGGTCAACAAAGTGTCCACGTTTAATATGGGAGTGGGACAGCAGAGCAAGGGATTAACGTTGGTTTTAAAAAAAATTGCCATAAGAAAAACTTTGACACCTGGCAAGAAGAACATTTTGTATGAAACTATAGTTGACACGAAAAAGATTCTTCTACCACCACTACACATAAAGTTGGGCTTAATAAAACAATTTCTAAAAGTTTTGCCTAAAGATGGTGATTGTTTTATATAATTTTGTAGAAAATTTGCTGATTTATCAGAAGATAAACTGAAAGAAGAGATTTTCGTTGGGCCCGATATTCGTAAATTTATATTCGATTCCAACTTCGACGCCACGACGAATAAAAAGGAAATGAGGCTTGGATATCATTTAATGTAGTTGTGACTTTGAGAAGTTTTTAGGTAATGTGAAAGGCTCCTAACTATAAATTAATCGTAGCCAACATGACAAACAAGTTTAAAACTCTTGGTTGACTGATGTTGTCTGAGGTTGTCACGGACAGTGAAATATCAAAATGATAGGTGATTATCTTTGGTCACTTCACAGAGAACAACAAAACCCGTCACATTAGCGAAAAAGCTATGGAAGAAACTTTACTTTAGAGAAATCTCTTTACAGAGAATGAGAAAATACAGAAGAATAAGAATCTTATATTCACATTTTAGTAATTTAATATTATTGTAAGAGAAAAATGTAACTAAATAAAAAAACTCTTTAATTTTTATACATCTAATTTTCTCTAATTTTTGAAATATATAATAATCAGTGATGACAATGGAACTTATATCAAATTAAAGAAAAGAATTAATGAAACCATGTCCTTTAATTCACGAATTGACTAATAACATAAATAAAATATAATAATTAGTACGGTGTGGCTCCTGCATTTTACTGCTAAAAGAGACCAGGAGATCACAAGAAAAAGACATAACTTGATAAATGAAAATGATCATGAACATCCAGAGACGCGTTTCATTCCATACTGATGAAGCCAAAGGCAGAAACGCGTCTACGGAATTTCTACTATTTTCATTTATCACGTTATGTCTTTTTCTTGTGACCTCGTGGTCTCTCTTAGCAGTAAAATGCAGGAGCCACACCGTACTAATAATTATATTTTAATTATGTTATTAGTCAATTTGTGAATTAAAGAACATAGTTTCCTTAACTCTTTTCTTATAATTTGAAAATTCACATAGTGATTTTTTCCTATTTTTAATATATCAAATACGGTTGCGGCAAGCAAAAATAGATAAGATTTTTGGTAAATTTGATTTAAAAATTTTGAAGATTGAACATTTTTTATCGTTGCCATTGTAATTATTAACATTCTTTAGTTTTAAATTCCAATATAAATATTTTTGCGTGTTTCAAATTTTTAGATTATTATGTAAATGTATAATAAACTGGTTTCTAAAGTGACGCGATAAATAAACATTATATTTTAAATTATGCATTTACAACATTGGTTGATCGACTAGTTGGACGAGTTAAAAAAATATGGTATTATCTTGTATGGTCTCAATAGTTACGATATATAAAACCAGTTTCTCACTTTTGGAAATAATGAATAATAGTAAATTAAAAAAAAAAATAGTAAATGAGTACGCGTTTAATTACTCTTTTAGGTTATCGATGAGAATTTTGTGAAAACAAAAGAAACTTTCAACATTTCATAGAAACTTTCAAAATATTTATTTATAAATCTAAAACTTCTCTAGGCGCTACTTGGGGGGAACTCGGCTCTTTTTTTTGCGGAAATAACGTTGACTAAATTATATAAGCTGCTTACAAGTATACGTTATTGAGAATTTTTTATTTAGTAGAAATTGATCAAAAGATTTCCTCTAATGAAATGAGTGCATGTAATCATCACGAGCGCAGTTTACGGATGGTACACAACTTCTTTGTTTGTTGTAGTAGGTATTATCAAAAACATGAAAATTTAATACAATTTAGAGATTGAATGAGATTTAAATGTTAAGTATCGTTCGATAAAACTCGACCGTTAATTGATTTTTTAAGTAAAAAATTTATTTACCATACTTGTTCAATAATGTCAATAATGTCCAATAAACATCAATTAAAGTGGTTTATTCTAGGTATTTTACAAATTTTGAGAGTTGAGTTTGTTTCTCGTCTTAGTTGTCATAATCGTTTAGTTTTTTATTTAAATAAGGATAATATTTGAATTAACTTATCTGTGATGCTTTAAATTATCAATTTATTTGTAACATCTCTTATTTAAATTATCCATACCATATGTATATAATAGTTACTATGTATATATATATATATATATATATATATATATTTATATATATATATATATATATATATATATATATATATATATTATCAATATATTGTAAAAAGAATTTACGATTTAATGTGTCAGTGCACAAGATGTAGGTCGTACATACATAATTTTTATATTAATATATTAATCATATTAATATGTATATTAATATTAATCCTTCAGTATATATATATATATATATATATATATATATATATATATATATATATATATATATATATATATATCAAATCAAATCAAATCAAATCAAATCAAAATATTTATTTATCTTTTGGATGTACAGTACAATACATATTTGATACGTCAAAGAAAAAAGCGTGCTCGTGCAAGACACAAAAACTAACACAGAAAAAAAGCATCACAATATAATATCTACAATTAAAATATATCTACAGACACAAAATAAATAAAGTATATATAGCTTAATAATTTATTAAGTAATATATATATAAATTACTTAATAGATTATTAAGTAATTCATAATAAATTTTTATAATTTATTAATGTATTAAAAACTCATTAATGTCATAGTAGCACATTTCAATTAAATGTATTTTTAATTTTCTTCTGAAAACTTTGTATATTTTTTCGTTTTTTATGACATCTGGTATGTGATTGTATATTTTAATTCCTAGTCTGTTAACTGTTTTAGAGCATAGAGTTAGGTTGCTCTTCGGTGTATATAGATTTAGGCAGCTTCTGGTATTGTACATATGCTGGTCTATATTTAACTTGAAGTGCTTTGCGTTCTCATGCATATAGCACGCAACCTCCCATATATATAATGCCGGTATTGTTAACAATTCCAGCTCTTTAAAGGAAGGTTTGCAAGATTGCCTTCTTGTTTTCCCGGATATGGCTCTTACTACCCTTTTCTGGGCTATAAATACCCTCTTCAGCTGTGTGGAAGCTCCCCATATTAGAATCCCATAGGATATCACTGATTTTATTTCCGCGTGGTATATGTCTAATATTGCAGATTAGGGTAGGAGTTGTCTAATCCTTCTTATGAGGTATCTTTTTATATTTACTTTTTTAATAATGTAGTCTGCCATGATATTCCAGATGAGATGCTCTTCCAGGAACAAACCTAGGAATTTCAGACACCCTGTTCTTTGAATGATGTTTCCTTCGATTCCTAAAGTAATATACTCGGTTGGTTTTCTTCTGTGAGTTTGAAATCTAATGTACTTTGTTTTATCACAGTTTAAGCGTAGGTTATTTCCCGAAAACCAATTGTATAAATTCAATATAACTTCACTTGCTTCAGATTGTAGTTCTTCCATGGATGCTTTGGATATGAAAACACTAGCATCGTCGGCATATAGTGTGATCCGATCTTCTCCAATATATTTAATTAAATCACATGTATACAGTGAGAATAGTATAGGGGCCAGGACACTCCCCTGTGGCACACCAATGAAAGTTGGCAGTATTTTGGATCTGCTATTCCCAACCCTCACATACTGATTTCTACTATGAAGGTACGATTGAAACCATCTCCCAGCTTTTCCTCGAACTCCATAAGTATAAAGTTTTCCAAGTAATTTGGAGTGCGACACACAGTCAAAAGCCTTGGTGAGGTCGCAAAAGATAACCAGTGGGCATTTTCCATTATCCACCTCCGATATTATTTTTCCATGCAGTTCTTGAAAAGCTGTGATATTGGATTTATTTTTACGAAACCCATGTTGTTGAGGTGGAATCACTTTATATTTCTCGAGAAATGGTGTAAGTCTGTCTTCCATGCAGTATTCGATTATTTTCGCCAAGACTGAGATAAGAGCTACAGGTCGGTAATTGTTGATATTGTTTCTATCTCCTTTTTTATATATCGGAATTATTGAGGACAGTTTTAAAATGTCCGGAAACGTTTCGGTATCAAAAGAGCAATTCACTATGTCGGTTATTGGTTTCACTAATTCCATACTAAATTGTCTAATCAAATTGCATGGCAGGTCGTCAGGTCCGCTACTTCTTTTGTTTTTTAATTTTAGTAATATTGTACTCATTTGCTGCGATGTAAATTCTTGTAAATACATGCTATTGTCGTTGTGCTGCATGTGCACATCTCTTAAAGTTGTTCCTTTAATCGTTGTTGCAACAATCTTTGGGGCAGTTATGAAAAAGTTGTTGAAGGTGTCAGCTATCCTGCTAGGCTTGTCTAATATCTTGTTGTTTTCTTTTAATTCAATGATACTCGTGCGTTCTTCTTTGTTGGATAACTGATTTATTATTCGCCAAATAGTTTTTTGTTTATTTGGTGAATTTACAATAAGCCCACAATAGTACTTCCTTTTTGTTTCCCGTATCAGTCTTTGGTGTTTTTTCTTTTCCTGCATATATTTATCCTTAAGAAATGGAAACTTTTTTTGTAGAACAAAGAGATCTTTTAATATATTACTAGAGCATCTTAACTCTATATCACTATATTACTAGAGCATCTTAACGAATTTACCCAGGGTTTTCTTTGATTATTTAGATTTACCAACGGGAAACATAGTTCAAAATGATTTCTCAGAGTTTTTAAGAATTCCATCGTTTTTTCATTGGCATCTTGATTGTTGTACACATTTTCCCAAGATTCTTGTAGTAGAGCTTGTCCAAATCGCGCTTTATTAGCTTCTCCAAAATTCCTGGTTTGTTTTTTGGTTTGTTTGGGAAATTCAGTTTTGTTGGTTGTATTGCTCATTAGTATCAGTCTATGGTCGGATATTGTTGTATCTTTTACACTTATTTGTCTTACATTATGTAGATTCGTAAAAATGTTGCCAATTCGACTTTGACTTATATATATATATATATATATATATATATATATATATATATATATATATATATATATTTTATACTTATATATATATATATACATACATATATATATATATATATATATATATATATATATATTAAAAGAATTTCTAAATTTGACGTTTAATTATTTTGACATTTTATGAAAGAAACCTACTAGAAATTATGAATAAACAAAAACATCTAAAACAGATCTGAATTAACAGAACATAGTAATATAATAAAACGAACCCCTTGAACACCTGGGAAAAGTGGGGTGGACAGGACTCCTTAGCCGTAGTGAAGGCGACCTACCTAGGGGTGACAACCCCGAATAATTAGCCTCCCAAGCTAACATCTTGGGTAGTATCTTGGACAGTGGCTCGCCACTGTCCCATGAAGAATATTCTTCCACTGAGCACGAAGGAAAATTTCGCTAAATGCACTACCCCAGGTGATAACCAATCCACCGTCAGCTATGGTGACGTTAGCGGAAATATAATTCTGTGGAGTCTTCGGATTCTGTGGAGTCCGCACAAACATGCAAGGATGAGTCGGAGAATCCTGAAATCACCGGACGTAAACTGATACCAAGACGACTTCTTCGCAACATTTAATGCCAACTCACTGCTAAAAGTGGATAAACTGAAATATTAGACGGATTCACTAACACAACACAACATAATACTGACAGCAGTACAGGAAACCAGATTTACGGAAGTAGATGCCTTCGAGTCCCAAGGCGAGAGAATCCTCAAAGGAAAAGTGGGTCAGCGGGTAATGAAGAAAGTATCCCGTTAGGTACAGAATTTATCGGATCAATTTATTAATCGGATTTATTGTCAATCACAAGACACTGGATTCAGTCACCGACTTTACCCCCCCAAGCAGTCGTGCATCCATCCTCTCTCTCAAATGCGCGAACAAGGGCTACAGTATAAAAAATATACATGCCCCAATCAACCAGGGCAACAGGAAATACAAAACGTGAAGGTACTAAGAAGTGCCAATCTGGACTTAGACCACTACCTCTCAAAGATCAAAATAAGACTCCAGCCTAGAAACACTAGATTACATGGAACCTCCAAAATGGTAATATTTGACGTGGAGGGACTCAAGAACAGTCAAGAATTTAGTCAGAGACTGAACAACACAGACCTAAACAGCTAGGACCATCTGAAGGAGACTCTTGTCAAGGTGGCCAATGAACTCGCTCCTCTCGCTAGAAGAAGGAAGCATCCGTGGTGGACCGAAGACTGAGACAATGCAGTAGCCCAAAGACAGATAGCCTGGGTGAAGTGGAGTTCTAAAAAGACACAGGAAAATTGGCATAAATTTTTGGTGAAAAGAAATGTTACAGCCGAGATAATTCGAGGAACCAAACGAACCTTCACACAAAACCAACTAACCCAAATCGAAGAGAGCTTTGCTAAGAATAATTCCAGATATTTCTTTGGAATTTTCAAGCAGGCATTCAGAAAGTACGCTCCGCCAAGCCTCCACTTCAGAGACTCACAAGGCAAACTGGCTTATAACGACAAGGACAACTGCCACCTTTAGGTCCAGTACTTTAAAAATCTACTCAACTGTGACCCACAAACCGAAGACTTAAAAGGCTATAAACAAACCACACCAAACCCGGACTCGCTTCCCCTTTCATGGGAAGAAGTTGGCCAGATCATTTAACTTCTTAAGAATAATAACGCAGCTGGAGAGGACTCTATCGTTGCTGAACTGTGGAAAGGTGCTGGAAATGTCGTGCGCAGGCTAACCGAGATCCTCCAGGACATCTGGCAAACAGAGAAAATACCACCAGATTGAAAATCTGTTCTGATCCATCCGCTTCATAAAAAGGGAGATTTTACTGATTTAAACAACTACCGTGGAATTTCTCTCTTCCCGGGAACATACAAGATTCTCTCAATGGCTTTACAAATAAGGGCAGAAAATCAGTTGGATAGTCAACTGGGAGAATACCAAGGGGCTTCAGGAAGACCCGATCCTGTGTTGAACAGATCCTTAATCTTAAAACTGTACTTGCATACTCCAAAATGGGAAACCGCAAAGTGGTCGTCACATTTGTTGATTTTAGGAAGGCCTACGATTCCATTGATAAAGAGACGCTCAACAAAGTAGTCTAGGAACTAGGGCTAGATAACAAAACCTGCAGACTCATTCAAGAAACTTTGACCAACACCCTTTCGATGGTTAAACTTAGAGGTGAGATTTCAGAAAGTTTCGAAACAAAAACTGGAATGAGACAAGGAGATGGACTTTCCCCACTTCTCTGCAACTGTGTCCTTGAAAAGGTTATGAGAAAATATCACAAGGAACTGTACAATTTGGGTGCTCAGAGTGGTATCTACCTGGGACGTAAGAACAGTAGACTGGTTGTAGATTTCCGGGCCTTTGCAGATGACATGGCACTGTTTGCTGATTCTCTTGAGATAGCAACAATGCAGGGAAACTGCCTCCAAAAACAGGCTGCCGAAGTGACTCTTCAAATGTAGCTGGAGAAAGCAGAATTCTTCACCAACATCAGAGAAGCAAACAGAGATATGTTACTAGAACAGGGAAACATAAAGAGGGCTGAGAAATTTAAGTATCTTGGCGAATGGATTGAACCCAACTTATCAGAAAGAGCATCATTATCCAGGAGAGTCAACAAGTTAGAACTAGCCTATCGACTGATTAAGAACACTTACAATAAGAAATGCCTGTCACGCAATCTGAAACTTAAGCATTATACATCAGTCTTACGACCAGAAGCCCTGTATGCCATGGAGTGCCTTTCATTGAACCGAAGCGTTTTAGTAGAGAAAGTCGCAATCAGGGAGAGGAGAATCTTCAGGGAGATCCTAGGCCCGGTAAAGGAAGATGGGGAATTCCGAAAGGGGCATAACTGTGAGATCTACGAACACATTGAGATGCTCTCTGACTGTGCAAGGAAAAGAGGGCCTTCCACCGCCTTTTGGTTTTCTATGGCTTCGTTGCAAGTATGCCTCCAAACCGTCTAACAAACTGTCTGTTCACCTTCTGGCAAAACAATTAGGTTCGTACCACTTAGTTGACAGAAGCCGAGAAGGATATTAAAAAACTAGAAATAACAGATCTTCAAAACAGACAGTCTGTGAGACGCACCCTGATGGAAGTTCGTGGATTTCAGGAAAAACCCCGTAGGAAAAGTGCCCCTGGACAGAAGAGAGAAAGGAGTTACAAACGCAGAAGATGTGACAATACTGGGCAAATATCAAAGCCCAACAGTTGAACAAGCGTGTTCCAAAGTAGGCCTATTCGAAAGAAGAAGAAGAAGTCACTCTGTCATATTTACTGTAAGTTTACTTTTTTTAGTAAAATCTGTTACACACACATTAGTTCAAATAAATTTAATAGTTCTAAAATTACAAACAATATGAGATTTTTGTATATAGATTATTTTAGTTGATAGATTAAATTAATAATTATTTATTTGAAATTAAGTTTCAAGCGATTAATTAAAAGGGTGTTCCAAAGTTTTAAATTTACCGCCCATTACAGAGCTAGCTAAAACAACTAAAATAAAAATATACAGATATAGAACATGGATAATGATGAATATGTGAATAATAATAACAAGTAAATAATAAGCCCAGGTGGAAGAAGTCCAGAGCGGTTTTAGAAAAGGTTAGAGAAGTACAAGATCACATGTAAATATGTGATCTTGTATGAAGAAACTAATAGAAAATAACGTAAGCCGCTCTATATATGTACTCTTTGTTGACGTTGAAAAAGCATTTGATAGCATCCCAGGAATGGAAGTGTTGTGTATCGTATTAATAATACAAGATTTTGTATATCGTATTGAAAATAAGATATATTTATAAAACACAATAAAAGTTAAAGGTTAATATGTAACGTAAAATAAAAGGTGTACATTGTATGTTAACAAAACTCCGAATGAATCCGGAAAAGAATCTCGCTTCTGCGCCCACCGCCTAGGTGGCACCACCAACTCCGGTTCCTGTACACAACAACTCTTCCCTTTGTAAAGAAAAAAAAAATAAATAAAACAGAATGTATATATATAATGACCAAAACATTAATGACCAAAACGAGAAGGTTGTTTCCGAATTCGTGTGGATCTTCGCACGGTGCAAGGTTCAACTGGGTTAGGAATTTGTTTGTCTGATTCACAAGGTTTGTTGTCCGGGTCATGTGAATCAGAGACGGGTTCATTTTTAAAGTCGTTGTTCGGTAATTGACTTTCGATTGCAGGTATTAGTGGTTCTGATATTATCGGGCTAGATGGTGTAAAGTTAATCTTTAATGGGGTATCATTACCAATTAATCTAATCTGATCGACATGGCGTTTCCAAAGTCGTAAATCATCTAACTGAACTAAATATATCAGATTACCTAATTTCTTTTGTACTCTACCAAATTGCCATTTACTTTGGTTTAAATAGTCTCTAACAGCAACTCTTTCCCCCTCTTTGAAAGTTCTATATACAGAATTTGTAATGGGTATATTTTTAGGAATCTCCATAGGAAAAATTAAATCAAGTCTGGTACGTATTTCTCTACCAAACATCAGAAAGGAAGGGCTAACTCCTGTAACAGCATGTGGAGTTTTCCTGTAGTTTATTAAGAATTTGCATAAGTTTGTTTCAGTATCTTTTTCATTTCCACTCAAGGTTTTTAATGCGTTTTTAAAAGATTGTACGTAACGCTCTGCTAACCCATTTGTTGCAGGATGATATGGTGGAGATAATTTGTGAGATATTCCATTAACTTTTAGAAAATTTTTAAACTCAAAAGATACAAATGTAGGTGCATTATCACTAACTAAAACAGCAGGAAGACCAAAGGTCTCTATCCCATGGGCTCTATCCCATGGATGAAATTGATATTTTTGAGGATTATTCTTAAACTTGTTACATTGTAAACAATTTTTAACTTCATTTTCAATATCTTCTGAAATACCAGGCCACCAGCAGTAACTTCTGGCTAACTGTTTAGTTTTGACTATGCCTGTGTGAGTAGAATGTAATTCATCCAAAATTCTTTTTAGTAATGTTTTTGGTATTACAACTGTCTGACCACGCAATAAACAATCTTGCTGTAAAGAAAACTCTGTTTGATCTACATTAAAACGATCTTCTTTCTTTTTAACAGATTTTCCAGCACGTAATGATTTAATCAGTTTTGAGAGATCATTATCAAGTAATGTTTCTCTTTTTAATTCGTTGAATGTAATTGGTAAACTTTCTATTTGAAATATTTCAAAAACATCAGGTTCATCGTAGTATAAATTTGTTCTGAATTTGTAGGTAGTCTAGACATAGCGTCGGCATTTGAATGATTTTTTGTATTTTTGTATTTGATGTCATATTTAAAAGTTTGTAAAAATAATGCATAATGTTGCATTCTAGTTGTAGTTAATGTAGGTAAATGTTTTGAAGGAGAAAATATTTGTACAAGAGGTCTGTGATCAGTATATAATATGAAATTCCTACCGTATAGATAATAAAAGATTTTTTTTACACCGAATATTATACCATATGCTTCTTTGTCTATCTGAGAATATTTTTGTTGAACTTTCGAGAGAGTTTGTGAAGCAAACTGTATGGGTCTCTCCGTACCATCTGGGTAAATGTGAGATAACACTGCCCCCACTGCATATGGACTAGCATCCGTAGCTAAAATTAGTGGTAGTTGTGGGTCAAAATGTGCAAGTACTCGGTCAGACATCATTTCTTTTTTTACCAAGTGAAAAGCTTCCTGACATTTTGAATCCCATTTGAATGGTACCTCATCTTTTAATAAATTGTACAGTGGGTACAATTTTGAACTAAGGTTCTTTAGAAATCTACCGTAATAATTAATGAGCCCTACAAAAGCTCTTATTTCAGTTTTATTTGTAGGTATTTTAGCATTTTGAATAGCATCTACCTTCTTTTTCTCTTTATGTATGCCTGACTTATCGATTACATAGCCGCAGTAATTGATTTTATCCATCATAAAATCACATTTTTCTAAATTAATCCGAATATTATGGCTCGATAATCGGGACAAAACTTCGTTCAGCCTCGCGTAATGAGTAACATCATCAGGTGCAGTAATTTTTATGTCATCCAGAAATACTGAAACTCCCTGAATATCTTTGAGAATGTTTTCTATTTCACGCTGCCAAATTGCAGGTGCACTAGCAATACCGTACATTAGTCGTGTACATTGAAAAAGACCTTTGTTTGTGCTTAATGTTAGGTATTTTTGATCCTCAGGGTGGACTTCAAGCTGTAAATATGCTTGTTGTAAGTCCAATTTTGTGAATTTATCCCCACCTGCCATAGATGAAAATAAATTTTCTATTGAAGGTAAAGGATATTCATCAATAACTAAATTTGGATTTAATGTGACTTTAAAGTCACCACAAATACGTATCTTTCCATTAGATTTTACCACTGGTACAATGGGTGTAGCCCATTCAGAGTTTTTGACTTTGATTAAAATTCCTTCTTTTTCTAAATATTTTAATTCATCATCAACTTTTTGTTGTAATGTATATGGAATTTTTCGAGCTTTAATAAATGTGGGTTGAGCAGTACTTTTTAATTTTAAACGAGCTTGAATATTTTCAATTTTTCCCATAGATTTTTCCAAAATATTGGGGTACTTTTGTAACATTTGAGATAAATTATCCCTTGTAGAAATTTGAGAAATGTTCTCCAACTTTACATTCAATTGTCGTATCCATTCACGACCCAAAATTGGTTCCCTATCCGTATCTACTATATACAAATTCAAAACTTTTGTAATCCCCATGTATGTGCTACTTACTTTTAAATAACCAACAACATCTAGAGCCCCTTTGCAATATGTAATTAATTTTAAATTTGTCTCTAGCAATTTCAGATTAGAAAATAATTTTTTAAATAATTGAAAATTTATAATGCTAACTGCAGCACCACTGTCTACCTCGAAATCAATAAAGTGGTTTCCCACTTGAACTTTTATAATAAATTTTTGTCTGTGACTCACATGTTCCGACTCGCACTGAATCTCCAAAATTTCCTCTATTTGGTTCGCACTCTCAAGATTTTTACTTTTCAAACAAACCTTGACCAAATGCCAAATGACCCTTGACCTTGCATTTTGAACATATACTTGAAATGTGTTTACATTTATTTGCTAAATGAGAAGCAGATCCACATCTAAAACAAAAAATATTATTAGAGTTATTTGTAAAATTAAATTTGAAAGGAGTCTTTTTCTTATTTGTTGCACTTGGAACATGTGGTTTAACACTTTTGACACTGTTTACACTAGCACTGGTAGTGTTGCTGCGGTGTAGTTGAGCAGCATCCCTTGCAGAAGTTTCCATGCTTATAGCTACCTCAATTGCCCTCTCAATTGTTAAATCTTTTGTCTCCAGTAATCGACTTTGGATCCCTTGTGTCCGAAGTCCAAAAACAAACTGATTCCTTAAGGCTTTTTTTAAGTAATCACCGAACTTGCATGTTGTAGCTAAACGTTGAAGAGCAGTTAAATATTCTTGAGCACTTTCCCCATCGTATTGTTTACGTTGCAAGAAACGAAAGTTTTCTGCTATTTCCAACGGTTCTGGGTTATAATGCGATTTCATTTCCGAAACTAAATCATTGTAACTTTTATTGTTTGGGCTTTCTGGTGATAATTTATCACACAGCACATCGTAAGCATCAGGCCCCATGTAATGTAGTAGATAAGCGGTGATAATATTTTATTATCTTGAACTTGAAATACTTGAAACGCACTTTCTAATCGCATAAGCCAGCGGTCGAATTTCTTTGTAACATCGTATGTTTCGATGGAAAAAACAGTATGTATTGCATGTGTAGTAGTTTCGCCGGAAGTAGCCATTTTTTTTTGTAAATAATGTGAGTAAAAATCACAGGTTTTAGCAGACTTAACCTCACTCACTTATTCCTTTGTAGGTTCTTTATTTTGCCTCGTCGCCAACTGTTGTGTATCGTATTAATAATACAAGATTTTGTATATCGTATTGAAAATAAGATATATTTATAAAGCACAATAAAAGTTAAAGGTTAATATGTAACGTAAAATAAAAGGTGTACATTGTATGTTAACAAAACTCCGAATGAATCCGGAAAAGAATCTCGCTTCTGCGCCCACCGCCTAGGTGGCACCACCAACTCCGGTTCCTGTACACAACAGGAAGTATGGAACAGCCCTAGATAAAGAGGAATCAGTAACAAGCTAAGGAAAGCTATTTTCAGCCTTTATAAAGATACAAGAAACTATGTTAGAAAAGGAAACTTACAGTCAGAGGAGTTCGTAACCATAGAGGGATTAAGACAAGGAGGAGTACTGAGCCTGGCTCTATTCCTATGTAGTCCTGGATGACATAATAAGAGAAACATGGAGAAAAACAAAGAAATTACAAGTAGGGTATAGAAACATGCAGAGGGTGGAAATAGTGGAATGTGCTTTTGCCGACGACCTAATGATTTATGCAAAGAACGAAAAGGATTTACAAACGAACCTAGACATCTAGGAGACAGCGTTAGTAAACAAAAATATGAAAATAAACGTCGCCAAAACCAAAGTAATGACCATCGGGAAAGGAAAACCAAGCATAACGATAAAATTAGATGGGAAAGATATAGAACAAACAGAATCATTTAAATACTTATAAATACACAAGTAAATATACACAATGACGGAAAGCAAGAGGCTGAAATCAACACCAGAATTGAAAGTACAACAAAACTATTCTATGCACTTAATATGTTACTACTAAATACTTAATACATAATACGTTAACTTAACACGTTCATAAGAAACAAAGATATATCGAAGAAAAGAAAATGACAGTGTACAATACTATATACAAACCAATTCTGACATGCGGTGGTGAAAGCTTTGTGCTAAGCAGTCAAATGAAAAGTAAAATACAGGCGCTAGAAATTAAATACGTAAGAAGCACTAAAGGTATTACTAAAACAGACAAAATAAGAAATGAAACAATTAGAGCAAAACTTAATATCGAACCAGTCCTGGAAAGCATATTAAAAAGGCGATTAAAATGGTTTTGGCATCTAGTAAGGATGGAGGAAGAAAGTCAAACGAAAAGAGTATGGCTACCTAAATGTACACAGAAAAAAACAAAGAGGAAGACCAAGGAAAACATGGAACCAAGCAGTGAAGATGGCAAGAAACAAGAAAGAATGGGCAAAATTTATTTATGCATGAAATGGGTTAATTTTATTTTATAGTTTTAATTTGATTTATTGTTATAGTAAATTAAGAGATTGTAATAAGTACCTTTACACCTTAGGGTAACAAAGGTTTTTACTGATTAAAAAAATATATAGTAATAAATAATAGTTTATTGAGATACATGAGAGCGAAGATGAGCGCACGAACCAAGTGAGTGCGCTCATTCGCTCGAGGGGACAATTGACAATGCCGCACGAGTTGCGGATATTATTTTTTATTACGAATGCCAGAAAGATAAAGACTTAAATTTTAAAAAGAATCAGGTGATTCTAAACGCGCCATTATTATTTATAATGTCATTCTATCTGACAGCTTATAACCTTCGGCCAGTTCACTTTTAACTTAACCTCACTTTTTTAATATTGATTTTGAAATGTCATTGTGTTTCACGTCTGTCGTTTCTACATGTGTTGACAAAAAGTGTTTGTGTAATGTAATGATTACTGTGCTAAATTAACGAGTTTTACTATTTTTTATAATGAATTTGAGAATGACAATACAAAAAAATTAAAATTATGTACCTACTTAAATCAAAAGAAAAAAAAACAGAAACATTATTTTTTTAAAATAATAGTTGAATGAATAGTTGAAAAACTTATTAATCAATTTTTTTTTTCATTATTATATATTGAAATATTTGAACAATTTGAAAAATTAAAACTTATGTGTTTTGAGGTTGAAATTGTGTTCGTTTCAAAATTTATATTTTCTTTGTTCTGAATTTCAATTGGCACTGGATTTATTTGTATATTTTCTTTTGAAGTAGACGGTCTGTTTGATATAGTATCTGCAATTTGCTGGCCGATTCGCTTTTTGTTGTGGACCGAGTCTTCAACGTAGCCTTCAGCGACTGTATTAGATTTCCATCCTCCGTGTCTCTTAAGGGTCAGCAGATCGGCACCAGAATCAGCTAACAGAGTAGCTGATGTTCTGAACGTATGTCCAGTATAAGACCTCGGATCTTTCAAATTTAAATATGCTGCTACAGTTTAAGGCATACTGCCAAAAGTATTGATGCCAATGACTTGTTTAGTACATTTTCCGTTTCAATAATTTGTGGAAAATCTTGATGTGGTCACGTTGGCAGGACGCAATATGGCATACTACAAATGATCTCGGCTTATCATTTTTAGTTTTTGGAATTTTTACCAAAAGCATGTTATCTTTATCTTCTCTATCGTTCACAGTTAAGTTACACAGCTCATGACGCCTACAAGCACCTTGTACCCCAAAAATTAAAGCTACCTAAAATTAAATACATGTAAATAAATTGGTGTATTTATTTATATATTGTATTGAAATTATTAGAAAATTTATTAACTAACCTTCACAGCCAGCAATTGATTGTCTGGAGCTTCTCGAAGAAATTGATTCATTTGTTCAGCACTTAGTGTTTGAGATGCATGTATAACCTTTATTTTTTTGTTTTAAAAAAGCAATTAACACAAATATTAATTACAAATATTAATTATGTGCTTGATGTGAATCAAGCTTCGCAGCATCGAATAAGTTCCCCACAAACTTGACGGCTTAATTATGATAAAACTATCGATCCGGAAAAACTTTTAAATTTTTTTATTGATCGCCATTTCATGAATTTTTCATACGCAGCTTCATATCTACTTCTGGATTTCGTTGGTGTTAATTTTTCAATTATTTCAGTCGCAATTTGTTTGAATTCAGGCGGTGTAGAATCATTTTCTGAATCTGAACTCTCTATTTGACAACTCATAATGACAATAAATTATACCTCATAACCATAAATTTCTATTATTGTTATTTTTGATGCGTCATTTGAAAAACATTTGAGATGTCATTTTGTTTCACACGTTTGTCGTTTCTACATGTGTTGACAAAAAGTATCCGGGTAATGTAATGACAACAGTGTTAAACTAACGAAATTATTGTACATGTATGATAATTATCGTATGATTGGCAAGGCTGCATGTCACACATGTTCACAAATCTAGTGCGGAAAGTAAACTGTCCGCCCTAAATCTAAGGCGGAAAGTAAATTTTCCGCTCTAGATTTGCAAACAGCCATTTTATTACCTAAAAAATGGCCTGTAAAATAGTACTTTCTGTGCATGAGTAATAAAAATAATAATAACATATGATTATTCAAATCATAAGGTCATAAAATATGTCTGGAACGGGATATGAGGAAAGGAGGATCATTTTGCTTGTATATTATATCTTTTTTTTTTATTTAATAAAAAATTGATGAGTTTTGTATGGAAGGTATTTATGTACCTGCATTTACTAAAGTATTCGATTTTATCGTATTAAATTTTCACGACATTGAATGTAAAAGATCTTTGGAAGAGGGCTGCTCGGCATCGAGGCATTGATAATTTTTGTACATGTCGTAAGTTAACTTGACGTATACTTTTTCGCGATGATTTTTGTTAGAGATACGGTTGCAGAGATGTTGCGAACATATTAAATGTAAAGACACTTATATAATATTCAAAAAGATCTTGTATTCTTAACCAATTCAACTCGCGTATGTTCTTTGATACATACATCCCTTTTCAAAGTTTGTAGAGAAATATACAGCAGTTGTTCGTTTGTTTACCTGATTTAGGTATGGATAAAAGTATTCCAGCCATAATTTAAATGAGACACGACAAAGAATTCACATAGTTTTTTTCCGTAATTTATAGCTAATAATCTGTTAGTCTGTGTAAACTAACTTTAATAGCAATATAACATTTATTTATGTTGAAAATAATGAGTATCTTAAACCCTCGAACTAAATGGGCAAGTTCGGCAAATCTAAATGAGAACTACGTTGCGCAAACATTGTTAGCTAATAATAAATTGACACAATTAATCTATTATTGACTCCACAGCTGTGGTTAAATATTGAGTCAATTTGATTCATCAGCTATTTCCTGTACTTTGACTATCTACGTGTCAACTTTCCACTTTGACTATCTTCGTGTCAACACTGGTACAATAGGTTTGCCAACGCTGCACTAAAGTATGAAAATTTGATCCTTCTGCCATTAAATTATCTATGGAACAAAAAATCACTTTTTATCGTTTCTCTTTTTAATTACCTGAATCCGCTAACCTAGAAATGCTCAAATAGCGCCTTACTTCAGTCGAAGTAGGCATTAGACCTGTTCCAAGACACGCCGTGAGCAGCACTAATTTTTTGGATCTACAGAAACTTGTCCTCTAGTTTACGTAAAATCATTTGTTATGTTATTATATGTTATTAAAATTATTAAAGATGACCAAAATAAATTCTGCCCAATTTCCCTGCTCTACCACCTCTTTAAACTCTTCGAGAGACTGGTACTAAATCGACTGAGAGTCTATATTGATGATAGTTTATTATGGATCAAGGTAGATTCAGACCAGGTAGATCTTATACTAGACAGGTTCTACACCTTTCACAACACATTGAAGAAAAAGAAACGGGTTTGAAGAAAAAGAAACTCGTGCTACTTTTATCGACTTGTCTGCGGCATACGATACAATCAATCATAACATACTATTATCAAAACTACAAAAATTCGCCTTAGACAGCAAACTATTCAAGATAATTGAAACGATACTCCGAAACAGGCAAAATTTTGTTACACTTGGGGGAAAAAATAGCAGGTGGAGGAGTCAAAAAAATGTCCTACCCCAAGGTTATGCCGATGAAACAGTCATGGTAGCGCAAGGTGAAACTTTTTAGGTGGTTAAGAAAGCACTGGAAAGGTCATTACAGCTAGTAGGTGACTACTACGACTCAAATTATCTGAGACCAAACCCCACACAAGGCTCAAGTCTGCGCTTGCGATCTCCACAATAGGCTAGCCAACTCAGGAATTGTCTGACTTAAACACTAGGGGTGTTGTCAAAAACAATGGTAAGTTGTTACGACTAAACCCGTTTGTTGATAATTTCGGATTGATTAGGGTTGGAGGTCGTATTCGGTTTTCTGACCTTTCAATAAATCAAAAACATCCTGTAGTTTTACCAGGAAGTCACAAATTTTCTAAATTTATAATTGAATGTGAATACAAACGACTTTTACACGCAGGGTCACAGTGGGTATTATTTTCATTACGTCAACGAGTTTGGATTATGTCTGGACGCAGGTTGGTTAGATAGATTGTGCATGACTGTATCATTTGTTTCCGAGCTAATCCGCGTGACAATGTCTAATGGCTGATTTACCAAAACTGCGAGTAATTCCATGTCGATCGACCCTTTCTTAATTGTGGAGTAGATTATTTCGGACCCTTTAATTTTAGTGATCGTAAAATTAGAAAATTCAGTATAACCAGGGCTTATGTTTGTGTGATTAGTTTTTCACTACTGGCAGCTCAACTTGAGTTAGATAGCGAATTGACGACAGATACATTCCTGGCCTGTTAAAATCGATTCATGTCTCGGCGTGGAAAATGTGCAAATATCTTTTCTGACAATGGAACCAATTTTGTTGGAGTCAATGCTTAACTTAAATCATTTTTGAAATCTAGAGAAGGTCAAATATTAGCCAAAATTGGTCACGAGGGTGTAAATTGGCATTTCATTCCACCTAAATCACCACATTTTGGTGGAGTTTGGGAGGCTGGTGTGCGTTTAGTTAAATACCATTTAAAAAGAGTTGTTGGACAATACACCCTAACTTACGAAGAATTTAATACTATAATAGTACAAATTGAGGCTTGCCTAAATTCGCGACCGTTATATCAATTATCCACAGATCCAAATGTCTTAAACCCTTTGACACCTGCACACTTCCTAATTGAAGAATCTTTGACAACCGTCCCTTCAAAAAATCTGACCGAATTAAAGGAATCTCAACTTTCCCTATTCAAAAGATGTCAAGAAATGGTTCAAATTATATGAAATCGTTGGTCCAGGGAATATGTATACAATTTATAACTTCGAACAAAATGGACAAAAATGTGTCCGCAACTTCTCAAACTTGATTCATTAGTTTTACTTAACGACGAGAAAATGCCTACATTAACTTGGTCACTCGGCCGAGTGTTGCAGCTACATCCTGGCAAGGATGGCATCGTTAGAGTGGTTACTGTTAAAACCGCTACAGGTGTATACAAACGACTAGTAATGAATTTGTGCGTACTGCCAAGTGCTGAGACTGAGTGATGAACTGATATTTTGTATTTACTCTTTAAACTTCTAAAGCTAACTTTAAGCTTCTAAAGCTTTCAAAGGGGGGAATATGTTAAGGCCCGCTTTCTATATTTTGATTGGTAACATTTGTTTCCTTTTTGGTTATGTTTGTTTTCTTCAAATAGTTCTGGAAACTCCAGAGGGAGTAGAGGGAGCTGGCATGCGCAAGAACCGAAAAGAGAGATGAGATAGAACCGTTGGGAGCGGCGTGTCTGTGTGTTTTTCGTTGTAAAAAATCTCTGTATATAAGTAAAAGTTAAGAAATATAGTTATTTTAAAACATTATAAACAACATATATATATATGTTGTATTGTTTTCTCGGGGATTCCGCGTTGATGCTGAGGGTTGGCTCTGAAAAGAACCGGATTCTCGACGTTTCGGCTAACATTCGCCATTCTCAAGAGATATATGCGTCCGTGCGGGTCAACCGTTAGACGCATACTATGCGTCTATGCATACTCTCTATGCTTCTCTGCATACTATGAAACGTCGAGAATCCGGTTCTTTTCAGAGCCAACCCTAAGCATCAACGCGGAATCCCCGAGAAAACAATACAACACAGGTATCTATCCGCGAAAACCTCAAATACAATATATATATATATATATATATATATATATATATATATATATATATATATATATATATAGATATATATATATATATATATATATATATATAGATAGATAGATACGATGATTGTCATTTGTGAAATACATCTGCTCGCAATGCAATGTGCTACAAAAAAATTAAATCGTGATGAATTTGTTGAAATTGTAACATTGTCCAATGAAGGACTAACAAATCGCGAACTTTGTAAAAGATATGGAGTGTCTCATACAACGGTCGGTAGGGTTCTGAAGAGGTTTACAGAGAAGAAAGGTCACGCTAGAAGACCTGGTCTTGCAGTGGAGGAACGATTTTTAATGCTTCGAATACTGAGGGAATACTTCACTACTGCACGAAGTCTCCAAATACAGCTTGTTGGGGTTCATGGCACTGCTGTTAGTCAAGATACCATAAGCAGAAGACTTCGTGCTTCAAATTTACGACCTCAGGTAGCAGCTACTGATTTTAGATTTACCTGTAGACCACCGAAGAAAGAAAATGGCTTTTGCAAGGAGGCATGTGGATTGGGAAATCAATGATAGGGAGCAGGTGTTATTCACAGATGAGTCAAAGTTTTGCCTTGTAAGGTCTGATCGCCACCCACGAGTCTACAGAAGGCCAAACGAAAGATTTTCCGCTTGTAACATCCGAGAAACCACTTTATATGGAGGTGGCTTTGTGGTGGTATGGGGAATATCTTTAGCACAGAGCTTTAGATTGTTGATGATGGACTTCTGCATTCTGAACGATACATAACAGACATTTTAGAATATTTTGTTGTTCCTTTAGCATATTACATTGGCAATGGATTCGTTATTATGCAGGATAATGCTAGGCCACATGCGGCACACATTGTTACTGAATATTTAAATTATGTTAATATTCAAGTTCTGGAGTAGCCAGTCTGCAGTCCAGACCTGAACCCAATAGAGCACCATCCACCAGCTAACAGCTTAGACGAATTGCGACAAAGTCTTGTCCGCGTATGGGAAGAGAAACGAATCACTCAAGAAACGATTAGATCTCTAATTGAAATAATTCTGTTTATGTGTCCTATTCTTAATATGTTTTTCAAAGCGTATGACAATATAGACGACAATTAAAATAAATCGAAATGTATATGTGGTGCGTTAATTTTTTATATACACTTAACCTATATATATATATATATATATATATATATATATATATATATATATATATATATATATATATATATATATATATGTTGTATTTGAGGTTTTCGCGGATAGATACCTGTGTTGTATTGTTTTCTCGGGGATTCCGCGTTGATGCTGAGGGTTGGCTCTGAAAAGAACCGGATTCTCGACGTTTCGGCGAACTAACATTCGCCATTCTCAAGGGATATATGCGTCCGTGCGGGTCAACCATCTATGCATACTCTCTATGCTTCTATGTATACTATGCGAGTATGCGTCGAACGGTTGACCCGTACGGACGCATATATCTCTTGAGAATGGCGAATGTTACTTCGCCGAAACGTCGAGAATCAGGTTCTTTTCAGAGCCAACCCTCAGCATCAACGCGGAATCCTCGAGAAAACAATACAACACATATATATATATATATATATATATATATATATATATATATATATATATATATATATATATATATATATATATATATATATATATATATATATACATTTAATTCTTTTTTCTTTCAAAAAACCTTCAAAAAATGGAGTGGTTACATCTAAATGAATGATACTCATTTTTATCTTTACACTGAGGGCAAACAATAATCTTAGGGTTTGTCGCACTAAAGTGAAAAATTGTCTGTATAGTCAACACCACGTTTCTGCGAAAAACTCTTTGCCACAAGCCGAGTTTAAAAATTCACATTATTGTCAAGATCATTTTTGTTATTAAGCACCCACCTGCACTTCACTATTATCACATCTCCTGGATTTTCAACAAGCTCTGTACTGTAAAACAGTACTGGAAACACATGTTGTTAGAACCATAGCGCTGAGGTTCCCTTCTCTGAAGTGTGCTATATATACACTTCTGTCACTTGCTCTTCATTAGGAATCCAGATGGCTGACTCTTCATTGGTTTCTTTGACCTTTGTCTCATCCTCCACCACTATGACATCTCTACTGATTATAATATTGTGCTTGGCTGGATTATAGACGAGATAACCTTTTACATCCTCACCATATCCAATTAAAATGCGTTGTGTGGCTTTCTTGTCGTATTTTAAACGTTTCTGTTCCGGGACATGTACCACGACTTTGCTCCCAAACAAACGTAAATGACTCAAGTCTGGTTTTGATCCATACCACAATTCATATGGAGTTTTATCCACTTCAGATGAAAAAGACCTAGTTTTCAAGTATACAACTGTATTCGCTGCCTCTGCCCAAAATTGTATGTCTAACTTTGCATCGTATGACAAACATGTAGCTTTCTCAACCACAGTTTGGTTAGCCCTTTCACAAAGTCCATTTTGCTTTGGGGAATAATAATTTGATTTTTATGTATCACACATATGTTGTTAAAACCATGCCATAGGGGTTCCCTTCTCTGACGTGTGCTATACACTTGTGTCACTTGCTCTTCATTAGGAATCCAAATGGCTAACTCTTGATTGGTTTCCTTGACCTGTGTCTCATCCTCCACCACTATGACATCCTCGGGCCACATGTTTTAGGTAACTCTCAAATTCCTTATTGCAAAATTCTAGTCCATTGTCTGTTCTCAATATCTTAATTTTCTTAATTTGTTGATTTTCAACTACTGATTTGAACTATTTAAATCTGTTGAAAGATTCACTCTTCTCATATATGAAAGTCATTTCTATACCCAATCTTTATTCGCTGTCATCTGTGCACTTGCACCAGAGTCCACGTACCATTCATTCTTGTTAAACTTTCTATTCAGGAAGAAAACATTAAATACACATTTACTATCATTTATTTCTAACAATGGACACTGATTTCGATAATGTCCATTCTCTTTGCTCTTGTAACACGTGATTGTTTTTGTTGGTGTATTTTCTGTGACTGTCTTTTTGGTTGACGTTGACGGTTTACCATATTTTAGCTTAGTATTGCTAAGAATATTTATTTCTCGCTGTGAATGCTGTGCCACCACCTTCATAATCACTGTTTACTTCCATGTCGAGTAATTTTGACTTCATTATATCTGAAGTTATTATCATAGGAGAGGCATTATCATAGGAGAGTATTGATCGGAAAAACCTGATAATAATAATAACCATACCAATTCATCTGTTATTGTAAATCCTATGCCATTTAACCGTTGAGCTGTTTCGATCATTTGTGTGACATAGGTAGACATTGAGTCAAAATTTTCAAGTCTTGTGGATATCAAATGTCGAGCAAAGTTATGGTCAACAATGGTCAAGCGAGTACAACAAGTACAACAATGCAAGTACAACAATGGTTTTTAACTTATTTCATAATTCTGCTGAGCTTTTGGTGTCCTTAATATGCACATACAATACTGAATAGATTGTTAATATTAACTTTCTTTTGTTTTTGCGTCGTATACTGGCTTTACTTCGAAATCTGCCGGTTTGATGTACTTATCCATCCCTTCTAGCACCAATACCTTTTCAGCCGCAAAACACCATTCATCGTAATTCTTCCTGCCTTTTAACTTCGGCGCACTAGCAATATAGTAGTCATGTTTCCGCGACACAACGCTCACAATTTATCTATATTCCACGATAAAATAACTGATAATTCTAGAAAAGAAGCCCATAACCTATTAAAATCACGTGGTTGTTCATAACAAAACTAAACTATATTCATTAATAAACTTAAAAACAAACTTTACATTACATAGTATAGATGGCGTTTTGATACACATATTGACAGTAACTAAGTTGTTCGATGGGTGCTACCTGGCGGGATTTGTACTAGCGCGGCCCAGCCGCTACTGAAATAAATTATTACTCGCAATGAGACAAACGCTCCTATAGCTTGGTATTATATTGAATCTCATTTTAAAAAGGGCATAGAAAGCTCACAAATTTAAATTTTCAATAAACTTAATTAAACATTGGTGATTTGCAAAAACACATCGATAAACATCGATATCTCGGGAAAAAATCAAGATATTGCTTTCTTGCTTTAAATTGGAAATCTTATGAAAACGAAAATTTATTATCAGAATCCTATCTCAGAAATAATTCAAATATCTGCACAATTCAAGAATATATTTCTATATGTTATTTATAAAAAAAAAAATTACGAAAATGTTTTTCTTTGTATCGAGAACGTGTGTAATGAAACACAGCTCCTGCATTCGTTTGGACAATGTGAGCCATTCTCGGCGATGTGAATTTGAGAACTCCGGATTTTTTAGGAAAAATTAGATCAAGCAATAAATATTTATGTTCATAAATGACCGATAACGCGTGCAAAAAACTACATGTAAAACAATTTCAATTGCAATTAACTTTTTAATTTAAAAAAAAAAATTAATTGTTAAACACAAGGAGGACTTTTACGAAAATTTGAGGCAATGTTCCTGTAGGTTCAAACAACCTTCACAAAATTGTCGCTGCTCTTGTGACTTTGAATAAAAGTCGGTCCAAATTTCGTCTGTTCCGACTGGACCACCCAGGTAGTTTGATCTTGTACGTGAAGGGAAAATTTGGTTCCGAATGCAGAAGAGGTTGTCACTTCTTAAGATCGCTGTTGAAGGCTTTTATATGGTTTAATAAACGGGTTGTAGTTAGTCATTCTATCGTTATTGATAACACATTATAATCTTTCTCTTAAATTTGTTGGTCAATGTAGAGACGTTTCGTGAGTATAAATGAAATTTCTTCCTATATCTAATTATTTATTATGATTCTATTTATTTGTATTCTATTCTTAATGTAAATTGTTTTATTGGTAGTCTTGACGTATTTTCTTTTATAGATGTAGCAGAATGTTTAAGAAATGGAGGACGTTGTATGGAGAAATGCGAATGTAAATTCAAGCAAGCAGTTGAGAATGTTTGCGGAGAAAAACAAAGCTGCTGTTACATTGGTTTGTATTTTTTATGCTTTTACTCCAAGTAAAATAGATTAAGAATATCTGATTTTCGAAAATAAATGTATAAACTAATATTACTAGAGTATAGAGCAGGGATATTATTTATTGTTTCTCCGGGCAACATTGGAAGAAATCATGGAGTTCTGTGCCACAAGTATATTACCATAGCTTAAATGTAATAAGAGCCTCATTTAGTATTTCTTCCCCGATCACACATTCTCGAGTATTTAAATATATTTCCTCTCCAATCAAAACTAAAATATCTATACAGGTTTATACCGCTGAAATAACTAAACTAAAATTAAATTTCGGTTTAAAATATTAGATTAATTGCAGAGAAACAGCTTTCTCAGTGGACCGTGATTTTTATTACAGGATTGGAGAAGGTATTTGGCCAATTTCTAAATAATATTTAATATTTAAATTATATTTTACTTGCCAATAACACGAATAATATCATTTGATAAAAATAATCATTTTTCCTGGGTTCATTAGTTTCAAAAGCTAAATTTTAAACCGTTTTGCAATGTTGAGAGCAACTTTGCAATTTTTCCTTGTCCACAATTTCCAAGTATGAACTGTAACACTGCATGAAGCATAATATGAAACCATGTGATGTTAAAGTTCATATCATTATATCTGTCCCAATTCAAATACATTGTATATAACCAATACATATAATCTTCAATGTTCCTCCTAATAATGATGGAAATCTGACGATAAAAATCTTGCTCAGACAATATTTTTTGTATATGCGATGGATAATTCCACTTAGCCGTTGAAATAAAACTACGTACCATATATTTTTGTTCTAACTCAAGAAACGATTCACGAATTATTGATTGCACGCCATTCAGAAATTATTAATGAAGTTTACTTAGTAAGTTATACACAATGCAAATATCAGATAATAGATAAATCTAAAATACTTAGTTCAACATGTGTGACCCTTATATACTCAATATTGAACAGTTCAACAAGATTTTTATACTATTTAATATTTCTTTGCAGTTAAAGAAGAAGATACTTGCCGCAGTCGAGGTGGTGAATGTATAAACAACTGTCCAGAGAAGATCCTCCATTATGGTGCTGGTAGCAAGGATTGTGCTGATGGATTAGATTGTTGCGTTTGGACATATTGAAACAATATTTATTTAAAATAAAGTTATATTAAAATTTTTTTAAATTTTTGTGTTTTTTTTTAATGTAAATTTTTAGGTTTGTTTTAATTATTCCGTCAATTATTTATATATTCACCGATATGCTCATATCTATTAAAGAAAACTGTTGTTTGTCAAGAACCAGATTAAAATATTTAATACAAAACTAACACTAAACAAGATATTTTAATGTACTATTTGTAAATTTCATTATGCATACAACATTTTTGGAACTGATAAATCAGACGTAAGCATCCCAGCTAAACTATAACAACTTTTGATTAAGATGACACTCGAGCTCATGCATCTATGGAACTATAAAGTGATAATTGTAGAAAAGATATACTTGGAATATAATTTTTTTTTAAATGTTACGTTTGACTTCACTTGCTCTAATACTAATTACACATAATTTAACTGGCAACTCAATAAACATTCTGATAAGATCCAAAAATGTTATTTTTATTTTCGTTTTAAAACTATTTTGTTCTTTATTGTATTTATAAAAGAAGGTAAATAATAATTACATCAATATTATCTTAAACCGACCCGTAGGTTACCAACATCTGGTCGGTAGGGTAGTGGGTATTTGTTGAACGTGTTTGGAGCTGTTCGTGGCCACTGCGCATCTGAAAGACCATTTGTAATCACCAATCCTTTGTAAATACGCTTAGGCGGACGTTTACGATCGCTAATGGTTTTTGGATGCTTGGTGGTCGCAAACAGCTGAAAATACATAGCAATGTTTATGTTTAAGATAACTTAGAAAATGTATTTAAATTTGGTGTAGTTTTAAAATTACCCAGAAATTACCACGTGCACTTCGTTTTGGAATTCTTCTTGGTTCAGTGGGGGCAGGCAAATGGGAGGTGGGATTTAGATTTCCTGTTTGTAACAATATCTAATCACAATCAGTACAATTGTAACCTTCTCACCACGAACCCATCGAGAAGATTCCAAACTCCGACAAGCACGTCGTCGCAAGTGTTTAAAATACAGTTAAATAAATAAATACATGTTTATTGAGGCGTGCAAGTTTCATTTGCCCAAACATATAATTTCCAGAGCCGATCAAATCTATTGGCAACCCTAAATTATCCGCCGTAGGTTTGATAACGCGAACGTTTGTTCAAAGGCAAACATCCACCGCAACTCAACATTTGGTCCTTCGAACCGGATATAAAACCAGTGACTTGTGAATGCTAATACACCGGATAGAATCAACCGGACATCAACAAGAAACAGGCAACAAAGAAAACATATTGGTCCTTCGAGCGTGTGAGTAAAAATTAAGTTCAAGAATGGAGTCAGAAAATAGTGAATTAGCAAAATGCTTAAAATTCTATAACATTAAGAAGAGGACGCTTAAGACGTCTCTGACAAATCTGTCCAAATATGTAGAGACAAATGGCCTTGATTCTACAGAAAATGGAATTAATAGAACCAGTAAGTATTTTGATGATTATAAACAGGCGTTGGAGCAATTAGAAGATTTAGACCAAGACAACGATTACAAGGATACTCATTCTGAGATTGAAATGAGATTCGACATAATCACATCAAGTGCACGCAGAATTATTGAAAGGAATTCAACACCACACAATACGGCTCCACCATGTTCATTTGTTCAATCACAGTCTAATATTCAAGTAATCTGCCTCCAATTCACCTGCCAAGATTCTCTGGAAATAGAACAGATTGACCTTCATTCTATAATACATTCAAGTAACTAATACATGAGGCAAACAATCTGAATGCAATTCAAAAGTTTAATTACTTGAAGGCATCTCTAAGACCGGGCAGTGCAATTAATTTAATTGATACTTGATACAAAATAAAACCGGAAGATTAAGAAATAGCATGGGAAACGCTAAAGGAACATTATTACAATAATGCGGAGTTAATTCGTGAATACTTTACTGAAACTTTACGGAATTTACTGAAATACCAACTGCTAGGTGGCCAACATTTTTGCCTTTAAGAAATATTTACGATAGTGCCTCTAAATTAGTAAGATCCATCAGAACCATTGGACGAACGGATGGCGAGTTATTCGAAGATATGTTGATTTATCTAATTTCTTCAAAACTTGATACACAAACAAGATATAAGTGGAACGAATTTAGCGAGGAGACACGAGCCCCAACTTGGGATAATTTTAGACAGTTTCTGTCTAAACAATGCAACATCCTAGAAAAGAATCCTGGGAGTCATACGTAGGTCAAAGAAGAGAACTCTAAGAGAAATTTTCAAGGCGCATCCTATAAAAGACCAACCCATCCTAGCACGGCCCACACGTTCGTTTCAGTATCAGACGCTCAGAAGAGAAAAACTAATAGCAACAAGCAGTGTAACTTTTGTCAAGAACATCACTTTGTCAACAGCTGCACGACGTTCAGGTTCATGCCCCTACAAGAACGTCTAGACATGGTCAATAAGAAGGGATTATGTGTGAATTGTGTACAAAGTGGACACTGTGTGGTTGAGTGTAAGTCGAATTTCAACTATCTCTTGTGCACAGGACGACACACATTACTTCATTTGTAATGATTACATGCAATCATTTGTAATGATGCAATGATTTGTAATGACATTTGTAATTACTTCATAATAAATCCGAGTCCCAAGACTCGAAGATTGAGAGAGACAAGGCCGACCTCAGCGTACTAGTCATCCAACTCTCCGTACGCCTTAAAGAAGCCGAGGGTGGTGCTGAAAGTCAGCTCGAAATCATCAAGAGACGTGATACTGAACTCCTCAAGCTCCGTAAGCTCTTGGAAGATCTCCATATCGATCCCGAAGAAACCGCCTCCCTACTCAAGAGGAAACAACAGGAAGCTGAAGCCGGTCGCAAAGCTGAGGAACAACGCAGCCAACGTATGTCTTCTGAATTGAACATTTTCCGCAGTGAAGCCGAGAAGCATCTCCATAAGAAGGACCGAGAAATCGGAGCAATCTGTAAGGCTGCCAGCATTGAGATTGAGCAGTTGAAAGCCCGCGTGGTCGAGGCCGAGACCATGTTTGAGGTGACCCGTATCAAGAAGAAGTCGCAGATCTAAATCACTGAGTAGGAAATGTCTCGACTCCGCCAACAAGTTCAACATCGACCTCCATAAAACCATCAAGAAATAATCCTTCCAATTGACCAAAATCGCTGCCCACTACGACGATGTCCAGCGCCAGTTGCAAGTCACCTTGGACCAAATGAGCGTGTCCAAATGACGCGTCCAAGCTCTCACCGTAGAAGTTGAAGAAATTAGGGGCAATTATAAAGCTACCCTCCGTCGTAATCGCCGCCGATTACGACGAAATTACCAAAGAACTCCGCATTTCCGACGAACGTTACCAACGCGGCCAAGCTGAAATCAAACATACTGTTGAGAGCCTGCACGAGGAACAAGAACGCGTCGTCAAGGTCGTAGCCATCAAGAAGTCACTCGGGATTGAAGTGAAGAACTTGTCCGTCCGTCTCAAGGAGGTCGAGACCAACGCCTTCGTCGGCGCAAGCGCATCATCACCAAACTGGAGGCGCGCATCCGCGACATGGAATATGAACTGGACGACGAAAAGAGGCGCCACTCCGAGACCATCAAGATCTTGCGCAAAGGGGAACTGCACCAAAGGTCTGTCCCTTTCTAATGGCATAGTTCAGGAATGTTGGAAATTCATTCTGTAAGCTCTGTTATAGCTACAATTGAAAGTCGAGACTTTCAAGGCGGGGAGTATGTTAAAATCCAACATTGTTAATTTTATTTATATTTTCGTTTTAAAACTATTTTTATTTTCTTGTTTAGTGTATTTATAAAAGAACGTAAATAATAATTACATCAATATTATCTTAAACCGACCCGTAGATTACCAACATCTGGTCGGTAGGGTAGTGGGTATTTGTTGAACGAGTTTGGAGCTGTTTGTGGCCACTACGCATCAGAAAGACCATTTGTAATCACCAATTCTCTGTAAATACGCCTAGGCGGATGTTTACGATCGCTAATGGTTTTTGGATGCTTTGTGGTCGTAATCAGCTGAAAATACAATGCAATGTTTATGTTTAAGATTCCTTGGAATAAGTATTTCAATTTTGTGTAGTTTTAAGATTACCCAGAAATTACCACTTGCACTTCGTTTTGGAATTCTTCTTGGTTCAGTGGGGGCAGGCAAATGGGAGGTGGGATTTAGATTGCCTGTTTGTAACAATATCTAACACTCTCACACTCAGTTCTATCTCACATTCAGTTCAATTGTAACCTTCTTACCACGAACACATCTAGAAGATTCCAAACTCCGACAAGCACGTCGTCACAAGTGTTTAAAATACAGTTAAAAAATAAATACATGTTTATTGAGACGTGCAAGTTTTGTTTGCCCAAATATATAATTTCCACAGCCGATCAAATCTATTGGCAACCCTAAATTAACCGCTGTAAGTTTGATCACGCGAATGTTTGTTCAAAGTCAAACATCCACCGCGACTCAACACATGCCGTCACATTAATTCGAAAAATCAATATATTATTTCACCAGAAAAACTCAAAGGTAGAAGTAAAAATATAAATTAAAAATACAAAATCTAAATAATAAAGAGAAGTAATTGCTGTTTTATCACAAGACTTGTTCAACTTTTCGATTGTGATAAAATGATGACCATAAAAATCCCGAAATCAGTGGGGAAATTTTTGAAATTCTCTTTTCAACGTTTCATTTTAAGAAGCCAAACGTTTCAACAGTAATTCTGCACTTGTGTGTGTAGATGGCGGGACCGTGGCGGGGTGAAGAGCTGCGGGGCGCCTGGGCGATAATGGGATTTTGACCGGACAAGATTGGACAATACCGGACAAGACCGCACCAGACCATACAAGATTAGGCAGACAAGAGCGGACAAGATTAAACACAAGAAAACGGACAAGACTAGACAGACAAAACCGGTACTTTAAATTTTAAAAAATGAGAAGCTAACGGAGGTGTTAAAACGGTCTGTAGAATTGCATATTAACAAACACACGGATCATAATATGGGAGTATTAATTGGTGAGTTATCTAAACAAATTGGCGATTTAAATATTCGAATTAATGTTTTAAAAGCGGATAAAATTCTGCCTGCACCCGAATCTCTTAGTGTATCAATTGGTAATGCTAAAGTCAGTGTGAATGAAATTGATGCCGATTTTTTTAGGTAGAAAAGTTGAAGGAAATTATGGCTCCACATCTCAAGGGCAATGCACCATCTTACTACGGACATAGTACTAGACTTTCTTTACAAACAAAACCGATTTTGGTAAAGCAAGTTTTATTGTCGAAGATATTATACCTAAAGTACAAAAATCTAATAATATTTGTTTCCAAGTCTGAGTAGACTTCTCTGTGGAATATAAAGTTTATGACTCTGATTTCTGGCCCGAAGGTATACGACCCGTAAAATAAATATCTACACGCAAATCATCGACCCGTAAATTAAATAAACATGTTTTGAAGAATAATATTAATACTCTATCAGTACTCGGGCGGGACTAGTAAATGTCAATGTAAATTTCTCGTAGTGATCGAGCGCTTGAAAAGCCTAGATCAAATAAAAATTATTAAAATTATTGGCTTTCAATTGGCATCATATTCTTTGCCGAGCGGAATAAAACATGGTGGATTATCTGTTTATTGTAAGCGAGCAAAAAGTTTAAATCAGGGAGGATATAAAATCTCGAGCCGAAAGTTCCTTTTTTAATTGTTCGGCGATTGAGACGGAATTAAATAAGAACATTATCATCATAATTGGAATATACAGCATAGGTTTATGCCGTTTTCTAGATCCTTCTTTAATCGTGCTAAAATCAGATGTTCAAATTTTTTGCCAGCTACATCAAGAATACAGAGGGGCCGGTATAAACAAGGTCCTCCTAGGTGATTTTTTTTTTTATTAACACCAATTTAGCTTGCTTCCATCTGGTTGGAAACGTTCCGGTTAGTATACATTTGTTTAATAATAACAGTAAGAGAAAAGGGAAATTTTGTACACTTATTTTTACGGCCTCCGTGGGGATACCTGCTCTGGAGCTTTGTTGTTACGCAGACGGCTACTTGCTATATTTAGTTCTTCATTTGTGAACTTCAGGCTGCGCCCAGATTGGTTTCGGATGGTGTGGTAATAGCGCTTTAGTCACCTCTATCATTTTGTCCATCGGTAGTTGTGCATTCGGCTGCTGAATACGTAGGCTTTTAATTGCTATTTGATATGCGTCTCCCCATGTATCATTGTCGATGCTCTTACATAGGTGTTCCCAGTAGGATTTCTTTGAATGGTTAATTTCTCGTGGTAGATGTTTTTAAGCATCGGTGTATGCTTGCTATAATTTAATAAAATTCTCAGTATTTTTTGCGTGCCGGAGGTATGCCCTTACATGTTGTTCTGGAGCTCGCAATTGCTTGGCTGCACGAGTATACACATTTTCTCCTGCAAGTTTTAATTATTTTTAATTGCTGTGCTAAGAGCTTCTATAAGCGAGTCGACAGAGTTTACTTCGCGCTTGGTTAGTTCTATAGTCATATTAATGGTAAAGAGGTCCATGTTTTCAAGTCAATGATCCAGCGGTTCGTAGGGCGTAGCTGGCGGTAACTTAACCTAAGCAGGCATGTGGCCCCCCTGGAACGCATCCGTACACTCTGGACCCGCTTGTCGCATAACCTAAGAGTGACGGATAGCTTAAATTTAATCTACATTATTTTGTTCCTCGATTTTATCTCATCGGCCTCCTTCTCGCTCATTATTTCATGAATCAGCCCTTGGATGTTCCTCCACCGTGACTCATCTTTCAACATACTTTCGATTATAGTTCTCGTATGGATGGATTCTCTCAGTTTTTTCCTGCTTCTTCTCTGTCTGTTTCCCACCTCCAGCAATCGAATATCATGTGAATCACGCTGTCCGTCTCCCCGCAGTAAACACACAGGTCGTCGGATGCCTTGCCAATGTTGTGCAGATAGTCCTGGAAACATGCGTGGCCGGAGAGGAATTGGGCTAGATGGTAGCTAATTGTCCCGTATTTTCTGGTGATCCAGGGAAGTATGTCCGGGATTAACAGTCTCGTCCACTCTCCTCGTTCGCTTAACTGCCACCTTTCTTGCCACTTCTCGAGGAGTTCTTGTCTGGCCAGTCGTTTACTTTGTTTGTCGCCCTCTGCGTCATACACTTTTTTCCTCTCGTTTGCGATCAGGTCTATTGGGGGGATACCTAAAATAACCTGCGCGGCCACTTCTGAAAATGTTCTGTATGCTCTGCTTACACGTAGTGCCAGTTTTCGCTAAACTTGTGCGAGCTTCTACAGGTTAATTTCATTTTCTTCGTACAGCATGGTAGCCTGCACTACAGAGCTGAGAATTCTGCGCGAACTACTCTTGGGCCCCCCAGATTTGGCATGAGTTGTTGTATGCCTGAGAGTGTTCTTAAACCCCTTGCTGCTGCTTCGGTTATGTGTGCAGCGAACGAAAGCCTTTTGTCGATGGTTATTCCAAGGTACTTGATGCTCTCTTTTGGTCTTATTATTGCCTCTTCCACTTTAAATAATATGGGGCAAAGTTGTCTCAGTCCCGTGAGGAAGACAGCTTCAGTTTTTTCTGGTGCTAGACTCAGGTTTTTTTCTTTCAGCCACGCACTGATTAGGGATGTTACATGGTTTGCTTTTGGCATCAACGATTGTTCTGTCCTGGCTCTGGCGACCAGTGCTATATCATCTGCGAAGCCGATTATTGTAGCCCCTACTGGAAGCCTCATTGTCAGAATTCCGTCGTATATTATGTTCCACAAAGTGGGTCCCAATATCGAACCCTGTGGAAAACCACCAATAATTTTTCTCTCTTCAGTCCGTCGATCTCCTTGCAGTACGATGCTTCTCCCACTGAGGTAGCTTCGCAGCATCCGCAATAGATAGGGGTATATGCCTCTAGTTGTTAAACAGTCCATAATATGCTTCCACGATGCACTGTTAAACGCATTTCTAACATCGAATGTTAGGTTAGGTTAGGTTACATTTAGGCACACATTTGCTTGGTTCTCTGGGACCCACTGTTGGCCTGTTCTGCGATTTCCAGTACATCTTTTAGGGCCGTGATGGTGGATCGTCCTTCGCTGAACCCATACTGGTGCTTTGACAATCCGACTCCTGTCTGGAGCTCTTCCTTCAATCTCGTTAGTAAAAGTTGTTCTAACAGTTTCCCACATACGTCGAGTAAGCAGATAGGCCTGTAGGATGTGGGATCATCTATTGGTTTATCTCCCTTCCTGATGAGGGCGAGCTTCGCACGCTTCCATCTAGTTGGACAGTTTCCGGCGGTTAGCAAGCTGTTCATGACTTTCAGGACGAAGTCGGGTTGATGTGCAGCTGGTATATTCACTACCTCAGGTGGTACACCGTCGGGGCCTGGTGTTCTACCGTTTCTAATGCGCTTGCTCGCAATAGAAAGTTCCTCTTTCGTGAAGTGGGGCGTATTTACGAATTCTGGTTGTAGCCAGTGAAAGGGAGCATGCTCCGGGAATAATACGTCCGCGACTGGACGCGCTCTTTCCAGCGACATTGGGAGATTTTGGGGACGAATCTTTAAGTTCCTTCTTATTATTTGGAACGCGTCTCCCCATGTGTCCTTGTCCAGTTCCATGCACAGTTTCTTCCAGTGGCTTTGTTTTGAATTGTATATTAGCTGGCGTAATTCCTTTTTTAAGCGTTTATATTCGTGTTTAAACAATTTAATATTTTCTTCGTTATTTTTTTTTTTGGTTCTTTGGCGTTGGTATTTTCTTCTGGCGACTATGCATTTAAATCTCGTGTCAGCAATTTCATCAGTCCACCAGTATACTGGCCTCTGGGGTTTTTTATTTCCAAACTTTCGCAAGGTGATGTCACACGCTCTGCTCATCACGCGAATCAGTGTCTCAGCGTTTTCGGTAATTTTATTTTGAAACTGCTCTGTCAACCATTCTCAAATTTTCTCCTCCTGCAGTCGTTGTGAGTTCCAGCGGCTTGTTCGTGACTTTGACATTTTTTGTGGTCTTACATGTTGCCTTATGGTGTAAAGATGTATCAGTGGTCACTCAAAGATTCTTTTTCGAGTACCCTCCATCCTAGGAACCTGCCGCTTATGGAGACGAACAAGACTAGTCTGACAAGACTAGACAAAGAATACTAGACAGATAAGACTATATAGACAAGACCAGAGGGACAAGGCTGGACGTAGAAGACTAGACAGACAATACTAGATAGACAACACTAGACAGACAAGACTGCAGAGGCAAAAATATACAAGAAAAAATAATAATAATTAAGTTCCAGAACCCCTAAACACTTATAGGGAATATGGGATGTATGGATAAAAACATAAAGTCTTATCGTACGACAACGACATCTTGAGTTTATGCTTGCAGCGGTACCAAGATTCTCGTGATTTCAGGAGGGCCACTTGTCAAGTTAACTGAAAGTGCTTGCTGTACGTCTTCAATAAAAAAACCAGACCAGACCAGACAGACAAGACTAGACAGACAAGACTAGAAGGCAAGACTAGGCACACAAGACTAGATAGACAAGACAATTGACAATAACTGTAAGAGAGTATACAACAGTAGGGAAATATGATATGTTCTGGCGTCACCTCCCCGTCTGACCTTGACCTTGAAACTTCCTGTTTCCAGTTTCGACTTCCGGTTCGACTTCCGGCTTCGACTTCCGGTATCCGGTTTTTACTTCCGGTCTGCATTTCCGCAACTTCCGGATGCGCGTGAAAATTAAAAAAATAGACGCGAGGCGGGAAAATTGAAAATTAGATGTCGGAGGGGCAAATGAGGTTTGTACTTGGTTGCATATATCAACGGCGCTAGATACATGAAACTAGATAGACGGGGCTAGATATATGAGACTAGATAGACGGGACTAAATACATGAGACTAGGTACATGAGACTAAATGGACGGGGCTAGATACATGAGACTAGATAGACGGGGCTAGATATATGAGACAAGATAGACGGGACTAAATGCATGAGACTAGATACATGAGACTAGATAGACGGGGCTAGATACTTGAGACTAGATAGACGGGGCTAGATACATGAGACTAGATAGATGGGGCTAGATACATAAGACTAGACAGACAGGGCTAGATACATGAGACTAGACAGACATGGCTAGATACATGAAACTAGATAAGACTGAACTAAAATATATAAGGGATTGTTTAATGAAACTAAAATATATTTTCGATTGTTTTTTTTTCGTTTAACTTTTTTCGTTTAACTAACAATAAACGTAATAAGATTTTAATTTGAATAAAGTTTCAGTATTCGGTTAAGCATAGCCGGATGTTTGTGTATGTCAGTGTAATCAGTTTCTTAGTTTAGTTTTTAATTTTTGTTTTTAGCAGTCTACTGCCCTGGCTTGGCGATTAGACGCAGCTGGCCGTCTAGCGTCATCCTGCTAACTCCTGCTAACTTATCAGCGGCACGCGAGTGGAGAAATAATAAATTATGAAGGGCGCTCTAATCAATTTCTTAGGTTTGTTTTTCGATTAATTTAATTCATTTATATAAATACCAGAGAGTTCAATTTTCTGGCATCCACTTTGCATCTACTTGCATCCACTTTTCGTCTAATTGCATCCACTTTTCATCTACTTGCATCCACTTTTCATCTACTTGCATCCACTTTTCATCACGCTAAACAGGGTGTGAGGTCCATGTAACCCCACGCTAAACAGGGTGTGAAGTCTATGTAACCCCACGCTAAACAGGGTGTGAGGTCTATGTAACCCCACGCTTAACAGGGTGTGAGGTCTATATAACCCCACGCTTAACAGGGTGTGAGGTCTATGGTGCCCCACCTTAAAGAGGGTGTGTGGTCTATTTCTAGTCAGCTTTCATCAGCTTTTATCAGTTATCTTTTATCTCATTGGGATCTCATTGTATGTGAGGTTAGGCATGAAGCGCGTTTTATTCCTAACAAAAAAATGTTATCCATTAAATAATTGGCATTCCTAGGAGAGTTTCGTGTAAGCCTTATATCAGAGAATTATGAATTTTAACTAACACAAGTCTATATATTCTAGAAGTTTCTTGCTTCATCCACAAAAACAAAGCAAACATCTAAAGAAATATGGACAAACACCATTACAACACAAGAGGACACCGAAAATTATATCCCACCAAAAGCAACCTCAAAATTTGCTGCAGTTTCCCAGAAACCCAGGTAATATGGAAGATACCCACATCTGTCTACAAATAAGGAGCTCAACGACACCCATTTAAGAAAATTGTGTAAAGGTGGAACCACTAGAGAACACAAAACCGCAGCAAAAATAGAACATAAATAGCAAAAGGGAAACCTACCATCCAGTTAACTGTGTCTAGACGTCGCCCAAATCATAAGCCAAGCGTACATGTTGCCCAAGCCGTCCATGTCATTCTTTGAGTTCATGACTGCACAGGCGTTATGAATAAAACACATTTCTCTTAGATAGACGTGGCTCCCTTGCAAGAACTTTTAAGTGATCATAATTGACCCGATGGTCCTTGTCATAACAATGTGTTGCTAAGTGGGGTTTTAATCTGCAATCACATCTGTGATTGGTCAGTCTGGTGGACAATCTTTAGCGGGTCTGACCACGTAGACCAGTTCACACTCGGCACATGGTATGCGATAGATTAGATTTGATTGCATTAACGTGGCTGTTAAGTCTTTAAGGCGACTGAAAGATCTACTGATGGTATTGCAAAATTTATCCGCTATAATGGCTGGGCTCTTGTTCTTGAAAATTGATTTGATCCTTTTTTGACTTCAGTTTTGAACCCGTGCGAGATGGCACAGACAAAAACATTCACATATTTCCACAAAAATGGGACTTCGAAATTAAGTTTGTCCAGAGAATCCTTGATTAAATATGTTCATAACAATCCGCGCTGCCGCCGGTGGTAAGCGTGATCCCATGGGGGTTCCGAAAATCTGAAGGAAAAACTTATTTTCAAAGGAAAAATAAGTTGTATCAAAAATGAATTAAATAAGTTCTAGAAAAGTTCCCAATCTTGTGGGGTATTTTGCAAGATAGGCGAATCAACACCCAATTTGATTTAATAATATCCAAAAATAATTTTGACGGTATATTAGTGAACAACGATGATACGTCCGGAGGCACCAGCTCATGACCATCGGACCATCGTACTTGGTAATTGTTTAAGGCAGTGGCGAATTCGAAAGGGTCACCAATTTTGAATACGTTGTAGTCAGCGAAAGACTTGTTAAGGATATTCGAAATAAACCTAGCCAACTTTTCAGAGTGGGATTGAACCAAAGAAACAATGGGCCTTAATGGAAAAATTTCTTTGTGGATCTTGGGTAAGCCGTAGATTTTGTGGGGCATAGCACTAGGTACAATTAATGTTTTGTACGTAGTTTGGTCTATGTAACCTTTACCCTTAAGTTTCTTAACCAAATCATTTTTTCTTCGTTCAAAGCCACATGTGGGATTTTTATCTAAGGAGCGTTGTTTTTGTTAATCGTATTACCCGAATTCTACCGTTTGTGTAGTAATATAAAAAAGTTTACTATTTAACGAATACTGATTGTTATTACCCGCTCTTTATATTTATAGTAATGGGATATTACAATAACATCCATATAACTTACGGCGATAACACAAAAAAACATCTTCAAGCGATGGAGCAATTCTGTTAGGAAGTTAGCATCTTACAGGAATAGGATGGTTTTTCTCATGGAATGCAGAAGGCGCGACATCACCCCTGCACACATCAAAAACATCATTAAATCTGTGGATTACCTCATCACCGACCGGACTAGGAAGCTAAACGACCAGGCCCTGCGGCCCAATGAAAGGTTAAAGAACAAATTAGTTAATTTAGAAATCAATCATTTAAATCATTTATTTACTTTATATTGGCAGCATTGTATTAATAACTGTCAACAAGCGATTGACAGATGCTAAAGTGAGGTTATGTGAATTAGTAAGTCCCAGGATTGAGCCCCCTTGAAACATAACCAATAATATAATAATTGATCTGATAATTGAATCATACCAATTTAATTATCAGATCTTTAAATGTTCAACTTCATAATTGTATATGTAACGCTTGGGCGACACTACCCCGTAGTGTTTTTCAAGATTTCAACAGTAAGCAAATTAACCGTTACAATTTTATTTTCAACAGAACCAAGCAAAAAAAGGTAATAAGACTTGATAATTTAATTAGAAAATCTCTGTATGGTAAAAATGACCCCCAGAGAAGAGGGTAAAAAACCTTTCCGATGTCACGATCCCCAAAGAAGTAAAAATTTTCTGGCGTTATGCCCTAAGTTTAATTTGCCATATAACCCTAAAAACTTCCCTTTATACGACATCTTGGCTGACATTGAAAACTTGCATAAGATCTTAGTCGAGCTGAAGCAACTTACGTGGTTTCAAACCATATTAATAAACAAGAGAACTTAAGGGTTGCACTGCCAGACCCTAGACGATCATGGGACCGGTTCCTCAAAACACATCCAGAACTATTGGTTCTTAAAGCCGATAAAGGCTATGTTACGGTCATCTTGAAAAAAGATTATTACCAATCCAGGACTGTCGACCGTCTGTCAGATGCAACCACGTATGCTCCCTTAGATAGAGACCCCACCTGTGGGTTTGAACTTAGAAACAATGATTTGGTTAAGAAACTTAAGGGTAAATGTTACATAGACCAAACTACACAAATTGTACACAATGCTATGCCCCCAAAATCTACGGCTTACCCAAGATCCACAAAGAAAATTTTCAATTAAGGCCCATTGTTTCTTCGGTTCAATCCCACTCCGAGAAGGTGGCTAGGTTTATTTCGAATATTCTTTGCACGTCTTTCGCTAACTACAACGTGATCAGAATTAAAGACTCTTTAGAATTCGCCACTGCCTAAAACAATTACCAAGTAACCGATGGTCATGAACTGATGTCTCTGGACGTGTCATCGTTGTTCACTAAAAGGTATACCGTCAAAATTATTTTTGGATATTACTAAATCATATTGGGAGTTGATTCTCCCATCTTGCAAAATACCCCGCAAATTTTTTTATGAACTTATTGAATTCATTTTTTAAACGACTTGTTTCTCGTTAGAAAATAGCTCTTTCCTTCAGATTTTCGGAACCGCCATGAGATCACGCTTATCTCCGGTAGCAGCGGAAATTGTTATGAACACTTTAATCAAGGATTCTGTGGACAAACTTATTTTGGAAATCGCATTTTTGTGGCAATATGTGGATGATATTGTCTGTGCCATCCCGCAGGGGTCCAAAACTGTGGTCCTAGGAGCCTTCAACTCATATAATAAACATCTTACCTTCACAATTGAATCTGAAAATAATAATACTCTATCCTTTCTAGACACCCTGATCATCAGGACAAATGACAACCGTATTAGTTTAGATTGGTACCAGAAACCTACCAGTTCGGGCAGATACCTTAATTAAGTGTCCAGTGCTCCCTTTCAGCACAACCTTAATGTAGTTTTGTTCGTTTTCTTCGTAACGATAAATTAGATATAAAACCCCACTCTTGCACCTTAGCAACACATTGTAATGACAAGGACCATAGAGTCAATTAAGATGACCTAAAAGTTCTTGCAAGGGAGCCACCATCTATCTAAGAGACTCTTCTTAGAAATGTGTTTTATTCATAACGCTGGTGCAGCCATGAACTCAAGGAAAGGCATGGACGATTCAGCAATACGTACGCTTGGCTTATGACTTGGACGACGTCTAGACACAGTTAACTGGATGGGTGGTTCCTGTTTTGCTATTTATTTTCCATTTTGCTGCGGTTTTCTGTTCTCTAGTGGTTCCACCGGTTACACAATTTTCTTAAATGGGTGTCGTTGAGCTCGTTGTTTCTGGGAAGATCTGGGTATCTTCCATATTACCTTGGTTTCTGGGAAACTCCTGCATAGTGGTTGATTCAATTTACGACATTTATTTTTTTACCACAATTATTTTTTTACCAAATGAGATAAAACAAATATCTTATGTCAAAAAATAATTAATATACAATATTACAGTAAGCAAAAGTAATAAGTTGGTTGAATTCAAAATACATACAATCATAAGGAAAGTACATCGGGTTCATTAAAAGAACTTTTTTCAAATTATTTTAAAATTTTTTTAAGTAAGATTTTCATTTTATTGTGTTTGGTACTTTCTTGTAAATTTGATTTCTTTGATTCTCAAGTCCATTTGTACACAAGTTTAAATTGATTTTCCTGGTGTTTTCCTCTTGTGTTTTCCTCATCTTTGTGTTTTTGGACAGTATCGCGAATTTTATGGATATATGAGGCAGTTTACAGTAAATAAATATTAACTACTGTCAAGATATTTAAATTTTTAAAATGGGGTTTGTGCGATTCTGTTGATTTCTTCTATAAGTGATGTACCTCCCCATATAATAATGCCATAAGTTAATATGGATTGCACCTCGGCAAAATACCTTAGCAGGTCTCCTTATAACTTAGCAGGTCTTCCTTGTGGTGCAATGTACAATAGGGTGGGTCAATTTTTTTTTCGTTTTTGAAAACGCTCAGCGTTAAAAAGTGCCAAATGGTGCCGTTAATTGGTATGTAAAGTTTTATATAGTAAATTTAATTGCCTCCGGAATATCATAGAACGATTCACTCAAGTAATTGATATCAGATTCCATGCGTAATAGTCTTCAGTAAAGATAAGTATGAATTGCTTGCTTCATTTAAAAGATAAATTATGAAGGAGGGGTGGAGTGCGGGGGAAGTTGCGGTCTTCAAGTACTGAATCGGTGCGTAATACTAAAAACGCAGTTTATTATACTTTGCTATCGAAAACATGCGATTTGGATTGCCAGACAGGACTGGAGCGGGGCTATTGCATCAGCAGTTCTACATGCATCGAGTTCTCAAGTAATGGACAAAAGTAATCTTTAATTTAAGTAAGAGAACGAAAAAAAAGCTAGAGAAAATGTAATTTCACTACAAATTGTTCACATATACCAACATTATACTTCGATGGGAGAAAAAATCAAACTTTGATTATGTCTGAAGAAGATGGCAAAAAATAGGCGACGCATACTTGAAGAGCATATTTCTTTAATAAAAGAGTCGAGAATAAAGAGAATAAAAGAGTCGAAGCTTTTAGATTACATCACACCAGCTTCAGGCACTGCAATGTGTATAGATCAAGAAATATTCAACTTTTATTGAATGCGGATGTGTTAATGGATCATTTGATTGCAATTGTATGTGATGGGACAAATGTAAATTATACCGATGCTAGAAAGATGATTATTTGTTTATTGCACATAAATAAACTGCTATTTAGACATCTGTTTGAACACATTGATGGCAGTACGTCTGTGCAAAAAAACATTTGCTGGGACAATTGGTTAAGAACTTGAGAACTATGAGAAATGACCTATAACTCAGTTTCAACCTATTTCGGCGAATTTACCCGAGCTTTCTGCTAAAGATTAGATTAGTACAGACCAAAAAGACTTGTACAAAATAGTTGAAGCAATTTCAACAGGAGATTTAGCTAACAAAATCATCAGAAAAAATATCCCTTGCCCAATGGCTAACTCGAGCCATTAGAATTTTCCGTCTGTTTGTTTCAGTAGAAACTACAGCTGAAAATCTAATAACTCTTATGTTGTTAAGGTTTGTTTAACGTATGTTGGATAGTTTTTGCTCCGCTATGGTTTTCTATAAAAACTCTCTCTGCCGTTATTAAAATCGGTAAGCGAAGAAAATCTCCGATTGTGTATTCAAGCAAAAGGAGAAGGAAAATTGGCTTTATTACGCCTTCCGTGTCAAACACAAGCAGTAGAAAGCGCAGTTGAATGATAGAGGGTTTCATCAAAGCCCAGATAGATTCAAGAAAAGCAATCCGGAAATTCAACAACAAAAAGATTTGGCCACTAACTAAACCCACTATTTATTATTATTGTGCTACTACCTATTATTTTGGTTGTAAAAATTGTTTTCTCTTTAATAAACCTACCATTAATATTGATTTAAGACTTTTATTTATAAATAGTGTTCATTAGTTTAACATTGAGTGTCATGCTCTTTGGCCACTTTTAGCCATATTTGTTAACAATTTCCAAATGACTCCGGAGGCTGAAGATAAATTCGGATTGCAATGAAACTTCATAATCTTTTTACAATCATAATTTTGCACCGTTTTGTCACTGTGCCCGTATAAAACGAAACATTTTTTTTTCTCCATATATAAGTGACCCACCCTAACGTACAATGCTGTCCGTTAATATAAATTATTAAGTCGGCTGTGTACAATAAGAAAAGTGTTGGTGCAAGAACGCTCCCTTGAGGGACCCCCATATAGGTACAAATGGTGATGGACTTTCCTGTTTTATTTCCACTTCTTATTGTAACATATAGCTTACGGTCTTCTAAGTAGGATTGTAGCCATCTCATGGCTTTCCCTCGGATTCTATATCTATTTAGCTTGTTTAAGAGTGTTTCGTGAGAGAAGCAATCAAACGCCTTACTTAAGTCGCAGAATATTCCGATGGGTTTATTACCCATGTCTACTTTTTTAAACTAATGCTGTAGAAATCTGCTAGCGCTGTTGAAGTTGATTTCCCTTTACGAAATCCATGTTGTTGGCCTGGAATAATGTTATATTTTTTTATGAATGAGATGATTCTACTATGTATGGCGTATTTAGTAATTTTTGATAGTAGAGAATTAAGAGCAATCGGCCTGTAATTTCCAATATACTTTTTGAATCCCTTTTTATCTACTGGAATAATTTTTGCTATTTTGAGGAATACTGGAAATTGTTCATCCGCGATGGAAGCATTGATTATGTCTGTTATAGGAGTCAATAGGTAATGGCTGAACTCTGATAATTTGACATGGAAGGTCATCGGGTCCGCTTGCTAATTTGTTTTTTAAGGTAGCAATTATAGATAGTACCTCATTTTCTGAGAATTTCTGCAAATATATTGTATTGGGATTAAAATGTATGTGTTGATCCGAAATATCTGTAGGAATAATATTACCAACAGTTTTTTTGGGGCTTCCTCAAAATACGTATAATATTTGTTAGCAATTTCCTTCGGACTTGTGATTAGCGTATTTTTTTCGATTAAGATAGTTTAATCGGTAGTTTTTGATCTGTTTGTTTCTTGTTTTATGACATTCCACAGCACTTTCGATTTATTGGGTGGCTGCAGTATTTTTCGTCTAAAAAAATATTTTTTCACTGTACATGAAACATGTAGGTCTTCAAATATTTTTTAAATGTTCTTTTTCCAGTGTGCTTGTGACTTCAGTGTCCTTCTAATGGCACTGACGTCACGATCGTTCCCAAGAGCACTTTCGCAGATTTTTCCAACTTTAATTTATTTCAATAG